>JAWDHB010000029.1:144672-391972 GCA_033439405.1 Fusarium sp. NFCCI 5145 | reverse complement strand
GGGATTGTCGTCAGAGTGACAGGCTGAGTGATGATGCCAGTACCAGTATGAGGCCGATAGATTGTCACGTAAGAAGGCTCGGGAGCAGGAGCTGAAGTCACAGGTGGCTCGGCTCCTGGGGTCTCAATAATCACAGTACCAGGTTGATCACCCCTCGGGGGGATGGTCGTTAAAGTAACAGGCTCGGTAATTCTACCAGCACCTGTATGGGGACGATATACTGTCACATAAGAGGCCTCGGGCGCAGGCGATGATGTGATAGCTGGTTCTGAACCTGGTGTCTCGATGACCACAGTACCAGGTTGATCACCCCTCGGGGGAATAGTCGTAAGTGTCACGGGTTTAGTAATCCTATCAGGCCCAGTATGTGGCTGATAAATAGTGACATAAGATGGCTCAGGAGCTGGTGTAGATGTGATGGCTGGCTCTGAGCCTGGCGTTTCGATGATGATAGTCCCTGGCTGGCCTCCCTGAGGAGGAACAGTAGTGACGGTCACGGGGGCGGTAATCTTGTCTGGGCCATTGTGAGGCTGATAAACCGTTACGTAGGAAGGTTGGCCAGAACTGGTAGATACGACTCTTTGGACAGGGGTATCGAAAATGATTGTGCCAGGCTGATCACCTTGAGGCTCGATGGTGGTCTTGGCGAATGGCTCAGTAATCTCACCAGTGCCAGAGTACTCCTCATACACTGTTGTGTAGGTTGGAATAGGAGGCGTAGTGGTGGAAGGTGGCTGTGAGCCAGGGGTTTCGATCACAACCGTACCCGGCTGATCACCAGTGGGAGCGATGGTCGTGACTGTAACAGGAGCAGTGATTCTGTCGGCTCCAGTGTGAGGACGGTAAATCGTGACGAAAGGAGCCTGTGTCTCAATGATCACAGTTCCAGGTTGATCCCTCGATGGGGGAATAGTAGTAGCCGTGATTGGTGCTGTGATCTGGTCGATCCCAGTGTAAGGAATAGTAGTCGTAACATACGAGGGAGGTGTCGCGATAACCACGGTGCCAGGCTGGCTGCCTTGGGGCGACACAGTTGTGAGAGCAGTTGGTCCAGTAATCGAATCAGACCCAGTGTAAAGAACTGTAGTTGTGACAAATGATCCTGGTGTTCCTACTATGACAGTTCCTGGCTGTCCTCCCTGGGGCGCAATCGTTGTAAGGGCTGTGGGGGCTGTGATCACACCAGTTCCAGCATACAGGGTTGAGATAGTGACGAAAGGACCCTGGGTCTCAACAACGACAGTACCAGGCTGATCATCATGGGGAGGAATAGTGGTAACAGTTGTAGGCTCTGTGAGGATTTCCGTTCCAGTGTAGAGGGTGGTGATCGTAACATAGGACGGCGCAGGTGGAGTAGTTGTAACTGCAGGTGCCGCGCCAGGGGTCTCGATGATGATTGTGCCTGGCTGGTCGCCTGTAGGAGCGATTGTAGTGACAGTAACAGGTCCTGTGATCTGATCTGGACCAGTATGCGGACGATAGACGGTCACAAATGGAGCCTGGGTCTCGAAAATGACAGTTCCGGGCTTGTCATCTTGGGGAGGAACAGTAGTCACAACGGGTGCCGTTATCTGTTCCGTACCAGTATAGGGAATCGTAATAGTCAGATAAGAGGGGGCGGCGGAAGTGGCCGTCACACCAGCCTTCCGAACAGGCGTCTCGACAATGACAGTGCCAGGTTGGTCGCCTTGGGGAGGCACTGTAGTCGTAATTGACTCTATAATCTGATCGGTTCCAGTATAGGGCCTTGTAATGGTCGCATATGAAGCAGCACCAGGAGCTGAAGTCATGCCAGCCACCTGCTGAACAGGCGTCTCGACAATGACAGTGCCAGGTTGGTCACCTTGGGGAGGGACTGTAGTCGTAATTGCCTCTGTAATCTGATCGGTTCCAGTATAGGGCCTTGTAATGGTCGCATATGAAGCAGCACCAGGAGCTGAAGTCATGCCAGCCACCTGCTGAACAGGCGTCTCGACAATGACAGTGCCAGGTTGGTCACCTTGGGGAGGGACTGTAGTCGTAATTGCCTCTGTAATCTGATCGGTTCCAGTATAGGGCCTTGTAATGGTCATATATGAAGCAGCACCAGGAGCTGAAGTCATGCCAGCCACCTGCTGAACAGGCGTCTCGACAATAATAGTGCCAGGTTGGTCACCTTGGGGAGGGACTGTAGTCATAATTGACTCTGTAATCTGATCAGTTCCAGTATAGGGCCTTATAATGGTCACATATGAAGCAGCACCAGGAGCTGAAGTCATGCCAGCCACCTGCTGAACAGGCGTCTCGATAATGACAGTGCCAGGTTGGCCACCTTCAGGAGGAATAGTGGTGATAATCGCTTCGCTGATTTGGTCTGCGCCAGTGTGAGGTCTGGTAACGGTTATGTAAGAATTACCAGGAGTGGAGGTCACAAGATAGCCTGGCGTTTCAACAATAACAGTACCCGGTTGGTCACCCTGAGCCGGGATTGTGGTTGTAATTGGTTCTGTGATCTGGGCTGTTCCAGTGTAAGGCCTAGTGATGGTTATGTATGAAGCGGGGGCGGGGGTTGAAGTCACAGGAGGCGCTTGCTGTCCTGGGGTCTCAATAATAACTGTACCGGGTTGGCCGTCACGAGGCTCAATCGTGGTGATGGTGGCGGGCTCTGTGATCCTTTGTGATCCTGTATGGGGTCGATAAACGGTCACATACGTGGCAAGAGGGCCAGCAGAGGTAGTCACAGGGGGTAAGTCCTGATCGGGGGTCTCAATGATGATAGTTCCCGGTTGATTTCCCGTAGGCTCGATGGTTGTGACGGTTACCGGAGCCGTGATGCGGTCGGCTCCCGTATGGGGGCGATAGACCGTTACGTAAGTAGCCTGAGGAGGAGTACTAGTTACTGAGTCTGCAGGAGCAGCGGTCGAGGCATACTCAGATTGAACAGGAGTCTCAATGATGACGGTACCGGGCTGACCGTTGGTAGGCGCGATAGTTGTGATTGTTACAGGGCCAGTAATCGCATCAGTTCCGGTATGAGGTCGGAAAACAGTCACATAAGACTCGTTGGGACCAGGAGGTATGGTAACCGTTGGGTCGGGTCCAGCACTGGTTGCCTCAGGGGTTTCAATGATAACCGTTCCTGGTTGACCACCAGAAGGTTGAATCGTTCTGACAGTAACGGGTGCAGTGATGACTCCAGTACCAGTATGAGGTCTGTAGACCGTAACATACTGGTCACCTGGGCCAGGGCTGAGCGTAACGGGAGGCTGAGCAGCCTTGGTACGGACGTCTGGTGTAGGCGTCTCAATAATTACAGTACCAGGGCTGCCGTTTGAGGGCTCAACGGTTGTAACGGTGATCGGGTTCTCAATGTTACCAGGTCCGGGATAAGGACGATAGACAGTGATGTATGTGCTATCAGGACTTGCGGGAGCGGTGCTAGGCGCGTTGGTATCCTGGGCCACAGGAGTCTCTATTATGATTGTTCCAGGCTGCCCATTGACACCAGGAATGGTAGAAACTGTTACAGGCGCGGTGATAACACCGGTACCCGTGTGAGGTCTATAGACCGTCACGTAGGAATTATCAGGACCAGGCGGGATGGTGACTGGCGCAGCATCGCTGGTTGTTGTTGTTGCAGCTTGGGGCAGAGGCGTTTCTATAATAATTGTTCCGGGTTGTCCATTAGCAGGTGGAATAGTAGTGACAGTCACAGGCGCCGAAATCACGTCAGTGCCTGTATGAGGTCTATAGACCGTCACGTAGGAATTATCAGGACCAGGCGGGATAGTGACTGGCGCAGTATCGCTCGTTGTGGGTGTTGAAGCTTGAGACACTGCAGTCTCGACAATGAAGGTTCCAGGCTGACCATTAGCGGGTGGGATAGTGGAAACCGTAATTGGTGCTGTGATAAGACCCGTTCCAGTGTATGGCCGGAATACTGTGATATAGCCATCATTGCCCTGAGTAGAAGTATTCTCTGGTGCTGATGTTGTCTCTGGTGCAGTCTGAGGCGCAGGTGTCTCAATAATGATCGTACCTGGTCGGCCTGAGGTAGGAGCAACAGTTCCAACTGTACGAGGGGCTGTGATAGTTCCAGGTCCTGGATAGGGTCTGTAAACAGTCACGTAACCACCGTTATCAGCCGGAATGGTAACAGCAGAAGCTCTGGTTTGGGGCTCATAGGAAGAGGAAACAGTGGAAACCTCGGGCGCGGGAGTCTCAATAATGACGGTGCCAGGCTGGCCATTAGTAGGTGCAATCGTAGTAACAGTAACAGGCGCCGTGATCGCTCCAGGACCGGGATATGGACGGTAAACTGTCACGTATCCGTCTTGGCCTTGAGGAATGGTAACAGGCGGACTGGATGTGGTTGTAGGCTGGACTTGAGTCTGAGAATCAGGTACTGGCGTCTCAATAATCACAGTGCCGGGCTGTCCTCCCGACGGTGCAATGGTAGTGACAGTAACAGGTGCGGTGATCGGAGAACCAGTGTGGGGCCTGTAGACCGTGATATAGCCATCGTTGCCCTGGGTCGAAGTGACATCCAGTTCAGAAGTAGTCGACGCAGGCGCAAACTTGGTGTTAACATCTGGAGTAGGCGTCTCAATGATAATCGTGCCTGGCTGGTCACTCGAAGGAGTGGCAGCTGTAATGGTGATGGGATGATCAATGTTGCCGGGACCAGGATAAGGCTTGTAAACTGTGACATATGGGTTGTTATTACCAGGGGGGACCGTGACTGGACCTGTCTGGGTGGCACTGTTCGCATCAGAGTTCGGAGTCTCGATGATGACGGTACCAGGCTGTCCAGAAACAGGAGCCTGAGTGTAGGTAACAGGAGACGTGATCTGCCCAGGACCAGGGTATGGTCGGTATATTGTCACATACGATCCAGTTGGGTCTGGAGGAATGGTAATATGAGACGACGAAGTACCACTTGTCTGGGTGGTCGGTGTTGGTGTGTCCGTTGGCTGGGTCTCAATGAACACAGTACCGGGCTGACCGTTGGAAGGAGACTGTGTCAGAGTAATTGGCGCAGTGATTGTGCCAGGACCAGGATATGGTCTGTAGACCGTCACGTATGTATCAACACTGGAGCTCACTGGGACAGGAGTCTCAATAAGAATGGTTCCAGGTTGGCTACCAGATGGCGTCTTGGTGATAGTGATAGGCGCGGTGATTACCCCTGGGCCTGGGTAAGGCGTGTAAATAGTGATGTAATTATCCGTAGTCAAGGCAGAGGTCTGAGGCTGGGTAGAGGTCTCGGAAGCTGGAGTCGTAATGAAAACAGTTCCTGGGTTACCCCCAGATGGCGCCTGTGTGCTAGTAATAGGTGAGGTAATGACGCCAGAACCTGTGTATGGCAGAAAAACGGTCACATACTGATCATCACCTGGTGTAGTGCTGGGCACATTCTGTTGATCAGTAGTCGAGGGTGCAGGCGTTGTGATATAGACAGTTCCTGCCTGGCCGTTTGTTGGAGGTTGAGTACTAGTGATGGGCGCAGTAATAACTCCTGTGCCTGAGTAGGGCAGAAACACCGTCACATAACCATCTGTTCCCTGTGAGGTACTGGTCAAACCATTCTGCTGCTTCGGGGTAGTAAATCCTGGAGCCGGCGTAGTAATCCAAACAGTACCAGACTGGCCGTTGGCAGGTGGTTGCGTGCTAGTGATGGGCGCAGTGATCTCGCCCGGTCCTGTGTAAGGGACAAAAACAGTCACATAACCATCCGTTCCTTCAGAAGTGCTGGTTAGACCATTCTGCTGCTTCGGGGTAGTAAATCCTGGAGCCGGCGTAGTAATCCAAACAGTACCAGACTGGCCGTTGGCAGGTGGTTGCGTGCTAGTGATGGGCGCAGTAATCTCGCCTGGTCCTGTGTAAGGGACATAAACAGTCACATAACCATCCATGCCCTGAGAAGTGCTAGTCACTCCATCAGTCAACCCATTTTGTTGCTTCGGTGTAGTAAAAGCTTGGACAGGCGTGGTAATGAAGACAGTTCCGGGTTGGCCATTTGCAGGTGGCTGAGTACTAGTGATAGGTGCAGTGATATCACTGGTTCCCGTATACGGAAGATAAACTGTAATATAACCATCCATACCCGTCGTAGTACTTGGCAGATTTTGCTGGCTAGTGGTTGCAGGAAGAGGCGCCGGTGTTGTGATGAACACAGTTCCGGGGTTTCCTCCCGAAGGAGCCTGTGTCCTGGTATAAGATGTAGTAATGACACCTGGACCGGGGAAAGGAAGATACACCGTGACATAGCCATCAGGTCCTTGCGTGGTACTAGGATCGGGCAATGGAGTAGTCGAAGTAGCAGAATCGGCAGTAGGGGTCTGGATAACAACCGTACCAGGCTGTCCGCCTGATGGGGTAGCCTGCGTCATTGTGATAGGTGCAGTGATCATACCTGGTCCAGGGAATGGCTCGTAGATGGTGATGTAATTGTCAGTTCCAGAAACGGTTGAAGTGGGAGCAAACTTGACTGGTGGCGGTGTCTCGATATACACCGTTCCTGGGTTCGTTCCAGACCCAAGCACTGTAGTAGTAAAGATCGCTGTGATAACACTCGTACCACTATACTGTTCAGTGATCGTGACATAACCATCTGAGCCAGTAACTTTAACCATTGCCGTTGTTGGTTGAACCTTCACAGGAGGAGGGGTCTCAATGATAACCGCCGTAGATTGTTGACCTCCCGAGCCTGTCAAAGTGACGGTTTTTGTAATCGTGTTACTCACATCCGGGCCAGGGGTGTAGATGGTATCTGTGCCACCAGGCTCAGTAGCAGTGATGGTTATCGGGCCTTGTGTCTCAATGATGACGGTTCCTGGTTGACCATTTGAACCACTAATGGTTGTGACAGTAATAGGCTCCGAGATCGGATCACCTGTGTGCGGTCGATAGATAGTTGTATACCCACCAGGAGTATCAGGCTGAACAGTCACGGTCGATCCTGGCTCCGTCTGATATTCTGTCACAGTATCAGCTGCAGGAGCAGGTGTCTCAATGATAATGGTTCCAGGCTGTCCATTCGAGGGAGATTGTGTGATGGTGATGGGCACAGTGATTGGATCGCCTGTATGAGGCCGGTATATCGTGACATACGGGTTGTTCTTGCTGGGAGGAATGGTAATAGGTTGACCACCCGCGTCAGAGGAGGTTAACGCATTCTGGCCCTTGGGCGTCTCAAGCGTGGGAGCAGGTGTCTCAACAATGATTGTTCCAGGCTGATTACCGCTCGGGGGGACAGTGATTGTGACAGGTTTGTCAATGGGGCTACCCTTATGTGGCCTATAGATAGTCACATAAGGGCTATTACCGCCGGCAGGAATCGTGATTGGCCCACTGCCAGGCGCAGGTGTAGTCGGCACAGGCGTCTCAATAATGACAGTGCCTGGTTGACCATTCTGGCCTGGCTGGGTAAGCGTAATCGGGACTGAAATGGGGTCACCACTGTGAGGTCGGAAGACAGTCACGTATTGACCACCTGGACCAGCAGGAATAGTGAAGGGATCGTCGGGAGCTCGGGTAATCTGGCCACCGCCAGATGTGACAGGAGTTTGGATGATGATAGTTCCTGGCTGACCTGGAGAACCAGTAATGGTGATGGTATTGGGGGTGGTAACAGCATTAGATCCGGTAGGTCCCTGAATGATGGTCACAAACGATCCATCCTGGCCTGGAGGAATTGTAATCTCGGCATCGCCGGGTTGAGGAGCAGGTGTCTCAATGATGATTGTTCCTGGTTGACCACCAGTAGGTGCGATCGTGATAGTGTTGGGGGCAGTGATAACGCTGTTGGGTTGCCTGACAATCGTGATATAACCGCTGTTGGGATCGGACGGCAGGGTGATCGTCTGCTGACCAGCACGTACAGCAGGGGTCTCAATAATAACCGTTCCGGGGTTGGTACCGGATGGCTGGATCGTATAAGTCACAGGCTCAGTGATCGGGTCCGAGCCTGCGTGAGGTCGCAAGATGGTCGAGTAAGGGTTATCGCCGCTGGGAGGAATAACCTGAGGTTGGTTTTCGGGCAGATCGCCATCCTGGCCTCCACCGCTACCAGATCCGCTTGAAGGACCGGGCGTCTCGATGATAATCGTGCCGTCTTGGCCTGCAGAGGTGGGAACAAGAGTGGTGATTGGCGTAGAGATAGGAGAAGTTCCTGTGTACTGCCTGACAATGGTCGTGAAATGGCCACCATCGGTGGGAGGAATTGTGACAGCGCCACCAGGGTTCTGGTTTCCTTGAGGAACCTGGACAACAACTGTGCCTTGATTACCTCCTGAACCAGCAATGGTTGTTACTTGCGCCTGAGTGATGTACTCAGTTCCGGTATACGTTTGAATTACGAGGACATTAGATGTACTGCCTCCAGCATTGTCGCCAGCACCGCCAACAGTGCCACCAGCATTGCCATCATCAACACCAGGGGTACTTGGTGGTACATCTGCCCATGGAGTCTGAATGACAACAGTCGCGGGGGCATTTCCGGCTGCAGGAATTGTCCTTGTGGCCTCGCCAGTAATGGCAACACCACTGGGCAACGCTGAAATAACTGTGGCCGTCGGGTTGTCGTTTGAAGGAGGGATAGTCAACGCGCCGGCCTGGCCAGATGAGAAGGAAGAGTAAGCTGTACCAGGAACATCGACAATAACCGTGCCGGGGTTTGTTCCAGACGGTTCGGCGATTGTGATTTCTTGATTTGTGGTAGCATCGCTACCTCCAGTGTAAGCCTGGATAATCCTTTCGTAAGGGTCGCCACTATGAGGCGCAATAGTAATTCTTGGGTGTGGAAGGAGTGTGACGGGGAATAGAATTCCTCCGGGGCGGGTATATGTTTCCACAGTAACGTGGCCTTGGATGATCCGAGTGACGGTGGCATCGGCGAGAGTCGCATCGAACGCTTGGCCTTGGTTTCCAGCGTCGTTCCCAGCATCACTGGCGTCACCAGCACCTCCAGTGTCTCCGTTGAGAGTGGTGTAAGCATGTTGAATGAGAGTTTCCGCAAATCCTGTGGCAATGTTGACTGCGGCTTGGTCAATGTCGATATCGTCTTGTGCCTTTGCGGCAAGAAGGAGTGTAGAGGCTAGCAGCCCCCGTGACAACAACATGATGTGAGTTGTCGTCAGAGATGCAACTAGCGGGTTAGTTGGGTATTGGAGAGAACCTGTATGATGATGTCCAACTTCTCCCCGAGGCATCCTGATCCTTATAAGAGCCTGAGAGATGGGGCACGATCAGCCAGCAAGGCCATGCCATATCGTGTGGCTTCATCATCTCATCGGCCTGTCTGTTTTCGTCGCCATTAGAGTTGCCATGGTCCACTGGTTCCTGTCAACACGGTAGGCTGTTCTCGCCCACCAGTCCGCATTCCCTCTTGGGTATTCCCTGGACGTTCTGGAGGAGCCAGGAATGCCGTCATGAGCTAGGAGCTTATCATGCTCCCAGGAGACCTTTGTGGCGATCATTCTCAGCTTAGTTCTGCTGGTTGTCAGGTCCGAAGAATGTCGCCCTGAACGGACCTGCATGCGCTGGGTCATGATTGGGCCATGTCTTAGAGAGCATGGGTCTAAACTATTAAGGCTATCGACTGGAACGTGCCGCACCGATCGGGATGAGATCCTAGGCGAAGATTGTGTGGACCTGGGGGTGTCAATATTTTAGTGTATGTCTTGGGTGAAAGCGTGCAAGCCTCAGTCGCCATACGCGCCACACATTGTCCATTGCAAGACCTCATCAACATCGCCAGGCACCGCTTGCGCTTATTCGTGATCTGGACTGCAAACACTTCCCCTCAATCCGTTTTTTAAAGTTACTTTCAGCTAAGGTTTGCATCGGACCTGGATGCCAAGCCTGGTCGACCTAACCAGTTGCGGCCATTTGTATATACTTCACTCCAATATCGTGCTCTCATTCGATATACGGCGTCATCTTAAGAGTCTGTTAATATGACTCAAGCAAGTGATTGGTCAAGAACCAGATCAGGAACAATTACAAAAACTATATCTCGACACTTGCCAAGAAGGCTGTTAATTGGATTCCTTACAAATTGTTGACATCAATTACAATAGCCTCAACGCAATTTCTATGATCTAGTGGCTCTTCGATCGCAAGATGCCTTCATCTTAAGGACGCATAATTGAGTGATGACGTCCTAGAATGGCGATCGCACCAAGCTCGAGAAATGAGAGTTGGTGGAAAGGAACGTGATCGTCAGGTTAACCGCTTCCATTCGCTGCACTGCAGTCCTTGAGAGACATTTCCGTTTTAGCATCTTTGTTTGCCTGGTTTCCCGGCAAGACATACAGAATTGTCTCATTTACCACAATGGCCATGGTGCAAATCTGGACCTCTCTGATGTCTCGGGAAAATTCTACCTTGCCTTGCCTATTGCCATTGTATCCGTCTGGGGCAAAGCCTTTCCCGTTAACAACAACATTCTTGCTATGTGGCAATTGACTTATCACAAATCATTCTACTGACATTGCGACGCATTATTGGTACCATCGCGGAAACTTTCTTCTTGCCGCATGTCAATTAATTTTCAATCGTTTCTTCTCTGTGTTGGTAGAAGCCATCGTGCCGTGCGCCAGGCTCACGGTCCCTAAGGAGAGCTTCATGAGTCTCGACCCTGCCAAGGAAGATTGTAGTTGGAAGTCATTAAGAAGATAAGAGCCCAGGCCATTATCAGCTCGAAGCTATTAAACGCCTTTATAGGAGCTCCATGCACCCATTTAACAATTTGACTTTATTTACTTACTTCTCCCACACAAAAACTGGGCTTACTTGCTGTCAACTTGCAAAGACCTGGCCAGTAATCCGCGCATTTATCTTTATGTAAATTAGTAATATATTATACTTGAAAGTAAATATCAAGTTATAATTATATTTAAAATTCTTAATTATATAATATAAAAATACTTGTTAAATATATAAATTTATTTTATATATATAGCTACCCTAAAACTAATAATTATTAAGATAAACTTAATATAAATAGTACTATTAGTAGCAAAAATAATTCATATGTCTCTGAATTTATAATTAGAAAATTTATAGCTAACTTAAAAAGTTACTAAAGCGACGCAGGCCTGATTCGAACAGACGCCTCCGAAGAGAATAGATTTCTAGTCTATCGCATTAGACCACTCTGCCACTGCGCCTTTTTGCTTTATAAATAATCTTGGGTTGTCGGCAATTGTTCTGGGATCACGATACTCAGTCAGGAAGAGAAGCCAGCTTTCTTACTACTTAACCTTGCCTTAGTCCAATAGTTTTGTCCTTGCAGATTGATTTTATTTACTTGATTTCTTCTTATGCAGGGTAGTTTTCAAGAACTCTGATAAAGCATTGTTTTTCAGGGCTGTCTAAACTGGCTAATCTCTGAATATCTTAGATATCTCCTGCTACCGAACAATAATGTCTCACTGTGAGACAAGACTAATATCTAATAAAGACCCTTGTCTTTGTCATTCTTCGTGCATTTAGGTCTTTATCAACAGAAGCGTTGCCCAGCCATAAAAGATTACTGCGAAACCGCGGCAATCTTACTAATCCGGCTTTTCTAAGGACGACTTGAAAAAATTCCAGCAGTTCAAGAACTCAGACAGTCTAGATCATTTCTTGTGCGGAAGTTGTAAGCTTGACGTCTTTTTCAAGCCGAATCCTGGAAATAAATCGCTGATATCATTACCTGATACTGTTGGATGGGACCTGTTTTCAGTCTTCCGTAACAGTAGCTATCTACAGCTGTTACCCAGTTGACGAGGTTAATGTTTCTTAATAACAAAGCTTACTTCGAATAATTATTCCAGCTCTGGGCTTCTCAAGACATTCCATATTTAATTACTGAGTTATTGTGTTCCTACTACTATAATATATTATGGTTTACTATTTTAATTGTCTCTGTATTTCTGAATTTCTAAAAGATTTCAATAGCATTAAGACTCTCTTTACTATTAACTCAATAGTATTCTTGCAGCTGCATAAGCTTGGCAGTTTCCCAGTATAGTATAAACCAAGAGAGATGCAGCTAAACCTCTTAGGCATTTATAAATAGCTAGTTAATCCAGTGCCTTAAAAATGCTCAAGTTAATTATATTTGTGTTGTAGCGGGAGTCCTTGGGTTAGTAACTGCAAGTACCTTAGGTATTTATGTAAGGTTAAGTAAATAGCCAGGCTTGGTTGTACACAAAACCTTATCTCTTGTTTTTCTTTCTAATATTCCTATATTTATGTTTTCTTAGTACTAGGTAGTTTTCGTATCTTCCAGGTACCTCTTATTGAGAAATTAGAATCCCAGCTCAAAACCCACAACTGGAGTACCCCGCGATTGCCCCGCGGAAGTAGGCGTGCATACCAGGTAGGTACTGGACGCGTTGAAATACCTAGGGTTCTGAAGTATTGCTCTGGATCTATAACAACTGGCTAAAACGGCCACTTAATCGAATGCTTGGCGTATCCAGTGAGGTTGATAGTAGATGGCATACCTCTGGACTGGGTTTAAAACGGAAGACAGATCTGCACAGAAAGGCAAACATCTACCTATTCGGCCTTGGAACGGACTAACATTGTCCCGGAGTACATCCCACCTCTATCCTTTATCGGAACCCTCTGCCCCTCTAAAGGTGCTTTTTTTTTCTGCGGTAGATCAAAGCCAAGGTGTAACTTGCTTTGAACTCGCAATTCCATCCACCATGCACCACGTCCTGATCGGCGAGTCGTGCTACACGGCTTCTGAAGTTCAGAAGCTCGTGCAGTGCATCAACGATCAGAGCCCAGTCAAGGTTGCCAAGCTTACGGGATCCTGGCAATACTACGTTGATCTCGAGACTGAGGACCCCGCCGTTCTCGACAGCATCAAGAAGATCCTTGAGGCCATTGAGCAGCCCGCGAATGGCCCCAAGGCCGGCGATGATAACAAGGCCATCAAAATCTATATCAGCCCCCGAAACGTTTCTCCATGGAGCTCCAAAGCTACCAGCATCGCCCTGGTCTGCGATCTCAAGACCGTTAACCGAATCGAACGAGGTCGAGCCATTTATATCGAATTCGAAGACGCATTCAAGGGAGAGGAGCATCTGGGGTTTCGAGACATTCTCCATGACCGCATGACAGAATTCTTCAGCCTTTCGCCACCAGCTCTCGATACTATGTTCGCCCATGGTGCACGAAACCCCCTCGTCGTTGTTGACATCTTTTCCGATGAACGAGGCCCCTTGGCTGCTCTTGAAGACCATAATAAGAAGGCAGGACTTGGTCTCGACCAGCCAAACATGGAGTACTTGGTTAAACAGTACACTGCGCTTGGTCGATCTCCCGTATGACTCACAAGTCTGACCTTGAAAATCACATACTGATTTCAGTAGAACGACGTTGAGCTGTTCATGTTCGCTCAGGTTAACTCTGAGCACTGCAGACACCATGTCTTCAATGCTTCTTGGACCATTGACGGTGTCAGCCAGGAGAACAGTCTCTTTGGCATGATCAAGAACACCCACAAGTCAAACCCAGAATACGTCATCAGCGCCTATTCTGATAACGCCGCCGTGTAAGTCTTGCAATACATAAAGATTTTTGTTTGGATGCGTTTGGTTGAGACTTTTGCTAATTACTACTATATAGCCTTGATGGTGATGAGGGCAACTACTGGGCTCCAGAGTACTCCACCGGAAGCTGGAAGCTCATTCGTGAGGTTGTTCAACCTCTCATCAAGGTTGAAACTCATAACCACCCTACTGCCATCTCCCCATTTCCTGGTGCCGCAACCGGAAGCGGTGGTGAGATTCGTGATGAGGGTGCTGTTGGGCGAGGTTCTTCTCCCAAGGCCGGTCTTGCTGGCTTCTGGGTTTCCGACCTCCTGATTCCTGGCAACAAGAGACCTTGGGAGCTTGATATTGGCCGTCCTTCTCACTACGCCTCCAGTCTTGACATCATGCTAGAGGCCCCTATCGGTTCTGCTCGCTTCAACAACGAATTCGGTCGACCTGCCCTGACCGGTACCTTCAGAACTCTTCTCACCAATGAGGCTGGATCCGACGCCCCTGCATACAGGGGATACCATAAGCCTATCATGATTGCTGGCGGTATTGGTAGCGTTCGGCCTCAGCACGCTCTTAAAGAGGAGAGCCACGTTGAAGAGGGTGCGCATGTCATTGTGCTCGGAGGTCCTGCGATGTTGATTGGTCTTGGTGGTGGTGCTGCCTCCTCCAACGCCGGTAGCGAGGCTACAGCGGATCTTGACTTTGACAGTGTCCAGCGTGGAAACCCCGAGATGGAACGACGCGCTCAGATGGTTATCAACACTTGCGTCGCCCTCGGACCGGAAAGCCCGATCGCTTTCATCCACGATGTTGGTGCTGGTGGGCTTTCCAATGCTTTGCCTGAGCTTGTCAAGGATGCCGGTTTTGGTGGCAAGTTCGAGCTTCGGCAGGTCGAAAGCGCCGACAACTCCATGTCTCCCCTCCAGATCTGGTGCAACGAGGCCCAGGAGCGATATGTTCTCCTCGTCAACAGGGATGGCCTCAACCGCTTCACAAGCATCTGCCGACGAGAACGATGTGGTTTCTCCGTCGTTGGGACCGCCGTTACCAAGGATGAGAGTGGTGTTTCCAAGCTTGTTCTTACCGATCGTGAGCCTACTATCCAGCCTCCTGTTGATCCCATCAACCTTCCCATGGACGTTCTCTTCCCTCCTGGACGACGAATTTCCAAGGAGGTCCAACGTGTTGAGAAGAACCTGCGCCCCTTTGACGCCGTCAAGAGCCTTACTGAACAGTGTGGTAGCTCTGACATCGGCGAGATGGTCACCAAGGCCACCGAGTTGGTTTTTAACCTTCCCTCTGTTGGATCCAAGAACTTCCTTATTACTATTGGTGACCGTACTGTTGGCGGTCTGTCTGTCCGTGACCAGTTTGTCGGCCCTTGGCAGACACCCGTTGCGGATGTTGCTGTCACCCTTACTAGCTTCAGTCTTGATGACAAGAAGCGACGGGGTGAAGCGATGGCAATGGGTGAGAAGCCTAATCTTGCACTCATCTCGGCTGCCGCTTCTGCTCGTATGGCTGTTGTCGAGAGTTTGATGAACCTTGGTGCCGCTGACATCAAGCCCGGCCCTGTCAACGGTGACCTCAAGCGCGTCAAACTCTCTGCCAACTGGATGGCCGCTGTTGGTCACCCTGGCGAGGGTGCCGCCCTTTACGATGCTGTCCAGGCCATCGGTATGGAGCTTTGTCCTCAACTTGGTGTCGCCATTCCCGTAGGAAAGGATTCTTTGTCCATGAAGGCTTCTTGGAAGGACAAGGAGACATCTGAGTCTCAAACTGTCACTTCTCCTGTGTCGCTCGTCATCTCAGCTTTCAGCTTGGTTGAGGACGTGCGTAGTACCTGGACACCTCAGCTTCGCCGTGTCGAGGAGGTTGGCGAGTCTGTGCTTGTCTTTGTTGATCTTGCCCAGGGTTTCCGTGCTATGGGCGGTTCTGCTCTCGCTCAGACTCTTGGCCATATTGGCAATGAGTCCCCTGATGTCCGCGATGTCCAGATCATCCGTGACTTCTTCGATGCCCTGTGGCAGCTTCACCAGGAGGATATCGTCCTCGCTTACCACGATCGATCCGATGGTGGTCTGCTCACCACTGTTGCTGAGATGATGTTTGCTGGTCGATGTGGCGCTGACATCTCTCTCGACGATCTTGCTGAGTCTGAGGACAAGGTTCTCGACATCTTGTTCAACGAAGAGCTGGGCGCTGTCTTCCAAATTCGCCGAGGCGACGAAACCAAGTTCAAGAGGTGCTTCGCCACCTGTGGTCCTCCTCATGGTCTTATCAAGGCCATTGGCTATGTCCGCCCTACTAGCAAACAGTCTCTCCTTGTCAAGTACAGGTCAAAGACCATCGTTGATCTGGAGCGTGCCAAGATCCAGCAGTGGTGGACCAGCACTTCTTACGAGATGCAGAAGTTGCGAGACAACCCCGACTGTGCTCAGTCTGAGTTCGAGGCCATCCAAGATAACAAGGATCCCGGCCTGCAGTACAAGCTCAAATTTGATCCCGCTAACGTCAGCCTGCCAGCTCTCACCAGCCTCAAGAGCTTGGTCCATAAGCCCAGAGGTAAGATAGTTGTTCCATGATTGAGGGTGAAGGAGTGCTAATATTATGTAGTTGCCATTCTCCGAGAGCAAGGTGTCAACGGTCATGCCGAAATGGCCTTTGCTTTCCGTGCTGCTGGCTTTGACGCCGTTGACGTTCACATGTCTGATATCCTCGATGGCTTCTCACTGGATGGTTTCCGAGGTCTTGCTGCCTGCGGTGGTTTCTCGTATGGGTAAGTCGATCAGTTCCCGACATCAGCCTCAACGATGTCAGTTCTCAGAATGATGTTGATTTTGGTAGTGATGTCCTCGGTGCCGGTAACGGCTGGGCTCAGTCCATCCTCATGCATGACGGTGCTCGCAAAACCTTCGAGGTTTTCTTCCAGCGCCCCGATACCTTCTCATTCGGCGTTTGCAACGGTTGTCAGATGCTGACCCGACGTAAGTTCAAATTGTTCATTTGTTATACTTTCAACCAGACTAATAATTCATAGTTAAAGAGCTTATTCCTGGAGCTGAGCACTGGCCAAAATTTGGTATGCAGCCTATCTCGTAATTTCTTTGCGCATTACTGACCTGTCACAGTTGAAAACACCAGTACACAATTCGAGGGGCGATACTCGATGGTAACCATTGAGGACAAGTCAGAGAACTCTGTCTTCTTCGGTGGTATGAACGGTTCCTCATTCCCCATCGTCGTTTCTCATGGGGAGGGCCGAGCCGCCTTCTCCTCTCCCAACGACTTGCACTCTATCAACGAATCAGGTCTCATTCCCCTCCGCTACATTGACAACTACGGTGCCGTCACCGAGAGATACCCTTTCAACCCCAATGGCAGTCCCCAAGGTATTGCCGGTGTAAAGAGTAAGGACGGCCGTGTCGTTGCCATGATGCCTCATCCTGAGCGTACTATCATGGCCGATGTTGGCTCATGGAAGCCTGAGCGCCAGCTGGCTGAGTGGGGACAATATGGTCCTTGGTTCCAGCTATTCTTGAATGCTCGCAAGTGGGTTGCTTAAAATTAAAAAGAAAATTGCATTTGGGTGTTCGGGTTTAGGGAATTTTCGGTTACGGACGAATGGGATATGGGGTTAGGAATGTAGAAGGTTGTAGTTAAACTATAGAAATTACATGATATCATTTGTCAGTTGGCTTGTTGTTGGAAAATGCTATGTTCAGCAGGTTATCCCCAAATATGCTCTCTAAGCAACTGAGTCTTGACTATGGCTGCAGTTTACTATGCCAATTCTTCAAGGGCTATGCCTCCTCTGCGAGTTTCCTTTCGTACCTACCCTACGGAAAATCGGCAAAGGTGTTCGACGTCTGGTACTGAATAGACAATATCTTCTCTCTTTAACTATCATGTCAACTTGTAAACCCCTATAAATCATACTTACAATGTCATATAGAATATCCCAAAACCCCTAGTACCAGAAAGAAATACTTTGCTTGGAGACTTAACCCTGAGCCTCAAGCTGAATGCCTGGATGGTTGAAGTTGGAGAGGCGAGGGTTGACGCCGAAGCTTTGTAGAACAGGCAGCTCTGCAGCCCTGCTAAAGATGAGAGGGTGAGACGACACCTTTTAGACTTGCAGTTGACATGTCAGAAAAAACATGAACGCCGCTCTCAATAAATGCGCTTTTCTTGTGAGACAAGCCCCATGGCCAAGCCCCAATACTCAGTGCTTCAGGCAGCTCTTCTCTCATTTTAACATCGTTTTCTCCTTATGCCAAGCAACCCCCAAATGTCAAACATATTATGGAAGATATCGTCGCTGTACTAATTAGGACCAACCCTTGGTGGCTTAGAGCAACTCATACGTGTGCTATGGATAGCAGCCTGTGTTTTCAGGCTACCCTAGAGCTGCAAGAAGAGTTACTGTCGGCATATCCAAGCCATGGCTGTATCATGGTGTATCCGAAAAATCAAAGATCGATATTAGTGCAATTTTTCTTCCCCACGCTCAAGGGAACCAAACCAACTTCTACGTAGTGTCCGCTTCTTCTCCACCAAGTTTAACGAAATGGTCAAGGGTGTGTAAGTAGTCTCTAAGACATCAACATGTGGAAGATTAAAGCAGTCTATAATACTACTACATACTAATTGAGCACACGCAGGATGAACTTGATCACTTCGTCGCCCAATCTCACGCACTTTTGCGCGCTTTTTGCTATCTCTTTCTGCCCAATACCCCTCCTTCTCAAGGAATGGCGAATGACATAAGCTGGCGAACCACGCCGCCAATAATACTGGCGACATTGGATATTGCCCGTTGAAACTTCCCCGTTTTCAAACCTTCAGTTTTCCCGCTGTTTGGTTCATATTCCATCACAACTTTATTTCAACCTCCAAGAACGCACATCCCTTAACTAAGCCCACACACAATGGTGTTCTCTCTGCAAAATAGTCGGGCGCTGTTTCGCTGGGGGTTTGAAAACGAGCAGGGCTAGCTCAAAGGGATGCCTTTTTTCAACCTCCACCACCAATCATGATGGCTATCTCGCAGCCTTACTTGGTACGAAATACCTTCACATTGTCCTACCTACTCAAATGTGCAATCCCATTGTCTGGTCTCTTTAACTTGGTCCACTGCGTCTAATCTCACGTTTTCTAATCCCTTCGAGTTTGCTTCAACCATCAAGCTTTCGTCATCAATCTGTGATCCCAAACTCTTCAATAACTACAGCTATCATCCTCGCTAGTTCCTTTTCGTGCGGGGTGATACTAGGACGCCTCCCATAACGCTGTAACGTAATTGGGGGGGTTCGTAGCCCAACTCAGGGATCATCATGGACGGATTGTCGAACCAGGGCTTGGTTGGTGAGAATAGCAACCAGAACGTCGAGAGCAACGATAACATCGACCTCGGCGACCACCGGCGATGGAACGACCCTACCCGTTGGGAGCTGGACCAACTGGAGGAACAACACCGTCGTGAAAACGATCTTCAAGTCCAACACTGGCTCCATCAACAGACAAACTCTCAGCCCTCCCCAGACACTTTTATCAACTCTCAATCACTACCTCAGCGCAAACTTGATGCCCACAAAGTCATTGACTATGTCAATGATGTGTTTGGACACAGCAGCAGGCCGTCAGCTGCCCATGCGTCTGGGGCTCCTGGCACCGCGATTTCACGCATTCGGCATCCCACCATATCGAACAATATCGCCTCGATCGATGAACGTTTACTGCAGAAACCCAGGCTTTCGGCGCCGTCTTTCCAGCCATTTGCGACTACCTCCGATCGAAAAATAAGATACACTGACAACGGCAATCATGATGAAGGAAGGCCCCCAGGCATGCTGACCTCTCAAGACCGGTCTTCTGTTTCCACTACTCTTTCCGGACTCTATACACGCGGCGCTTCTAAGCAACCAACCGGCCCATCACTCCAACAGACAGCTCGGTCGCTAGCAGGCACAGATACATCTTCCAGTTCAAAGAAATTGCCTAAACGCCATAACAGCGGTTCAGCAGATGATGAAGCAACTGGCAAACATCAATTGGCGAAGCGATATAGACCTGGAAACAACTTTGAATCGCTACATCTTACGTCGCCAGAATCCCCGGTATCTTCCGGATGGACTCATCTGCCTCTACAGGCCTCGACTGGGGATCTCCAGGGGTCTCAACGACGAACTCGAAACCTAGTGCTGTCTTCTACTTCTGATAGCCCCAGCTCATCTAACACGCGAAGAGATGGTTCAGTACGGAGCCGAGCATGCGAACTGGTTTCTCCAGGTGACTTCAAGAACGCATGCGAGACCTGTTTCTTCTGGCTATATGACCCGAGGCGCTTGTCAACCACGGAGAGGCAGGCATGCTCTGGCCGCAAGGACGAAATATCTCACATCATCACTCATGCTACCGACCACCATGGTCTTATTCGAGGAAGAGACCCAAACCACTCGTCCCGCAAATACCTTACAAGTTGTCAGCGTTACAACCCCTTTAACAAAGCAAAAGGGAACTGTGAAAAATGCAGCTCATTACATGAATGGAGGGGTAGTGATTTTGTTGACCAGGAACACCATGGTGAGGTCCTTTGCCTGCGGTGTTGGTGCAAGTTCAGTAAGAAGGACATGCAAACACATATGGCTGGACCGATATGCGACTACAACGCGGAACAACCAAAGGAGAAGAAGGTATGCATTCTATATACCACTTTTTGTTCGGTCACCGTAAAGCCCAGTGGACCTCCTCAGAACATGGCGCCACGTAAATCGAATACCCGATCTACGGGAAATAGATCCAACGGCACCAGTTCAAGACAACGAACCAACAGTCAATCGGCTCGTCATCCTGCTCCGAAAAAGGCCTCTAGCGATCTTCGTCCTGTTTCTTCACAGGCACTACACGGCCAAGGCAAACAAAAACCTCCAGTGCCCACTTTCCCATCGTCAGTCCAGAACCGGTCATTGATGGAGAAACCTGCGCCTGTCTCTCAACAAACAATTCATAACCAGCAGTCAGCCCCTCCTGAGATCCCTTTCTCATGGAAATCAGCAAATTCGAATCAGCCAGATCAACAACCCATTGCCTTCATGCCCATATACCCACATACTTCACCCCAGTACGTCGCAGGCATGGTAAAAAATATGCAAAGAAACGGCAGTCAAGAAGTCCCCCGATCACTCTACCCATCGATAGGACAACGAACTTCTTTTGGAAACACGCAAGGGGGTTCTGCCGGCTATGTCTTTCAACAGCGCGGGACACAACCACATGCGCAACGCATGCTTCCATCCGACCAGTGTCAAAATTGGCAGTCGTCATATCAACAACATTTTTCACGGGCATTTCCTCAGGCCCCCTCACGAAACCAGGGTCAATCCCAACAGCAGTCTCATCAGAATGGAGACTTTACCCAACTTCCACAGCGCGCATCTACACAAACTGACTTATCGCAACAATCTTTCGATCCATTCCTGACACATGAAACAACTTCAGGCGAGGATCAGCAACCGCACATGCAACTACCCACAACAACAAATAGCAACCCACCCATTTTTAATGGAGACGATAGACCGCTCTATCAAGCATGCCTTGACGCTGCAGATGCACCTTTCCCTCGGCATCTAGCAATACCAGCCAATGATGCAGACGCGACAGTTTCGTTATCCGATATAAGATCCCAAGTACAATCCAGTGCTTCGAGGGTTCCATCTACTGCCGGCGAATCTATAGGACTTTTGCAGTCACCTAACGTAAAGGAGCCTATGTGGTTTGATATGCCAGAACTCGATGAGCCTGACAGCTTGTTGAACTTTGGCTACATCGGGTATAACCCTGAGCTTCAGGCAACTGTCGAAATGATAGAACCTCCACCTCGCCAGCCAGAAGAAAGACTCGAAGATTTGAAGCCCAACAGTCGACTGTCAGCCGTCCACCAAAATTCTGTTGAAAAGGATTCAGGCTACCACACCCAGCCGCCAGGGGTCTTTGACGAACCTGAAATTAACATCAACGACATGTTTACCTGATGCCAGCTTCAGACCTGCTTACGACCACCACTTGTTTGTTCTGTTGCGACACGCTTCTCTTTCTATCTTTGACGGTTTTCTTTGGCTATAGAGAAATGTGCTGAAACGATTATGTTCTTGATCTCAAGTGCATCACCTTTGTTTCGTTTTGTGTTGACTATGCTATACTTCAGTTATTACGGGTTCATCGGGTTATGGCTTAGGTTATGATAGAGGCGTATTATGGGTCAGCAGGTGGGCTTTTCTTAACGTGAACAAGATTGGAAACGAACTCTGCTTGATATTATTTTTACATGACATGGCTCACGCCAGAAGTCCCAGGCCAGCTCATTTTCTTTTCGGTCATTTATTTTCAATCGTGCAATCGAGATAACGCCAGATGAAGAGCAACATGTTTGGTTCCAGAGCTTTGATCAAATGGCGTATTCCAAGCCATCTAATCCCGTGTATCAATTTCCAGGTCCAGTTGCACGCCGTTCGAAATGCCATAGTCTCCCAGGGTAATGTGATCCTTGAACGGCCTCTCACTCTGTCGCTTCAGAATGATTTGACCAGGATCACGACCAATTCGCGCAGCAACCATCATCTTCAGTTGTCCCACAGTATCAGACTCTAAGCAGGGCACTGCGGCTTTCGTACCCAGACGGTCGTTGACGTTGACAATGATCATCTCCTCTCCTGCCTGTTGGGCAACGGGCGCCTTTGGCTTCTCTTCCTTCTTTTCTTTTCTCTCTCTCCTCTGGTCCCTATCGCCATCCCGTTGCTTATCCCTTCCACCACCACGATCATCTCGGCGGTAGTTCATATCCCTGCCATAGTCACGATCCCGATGTCGTTGCGGCGATCGTCTGCGAAAGTCGCGATTTCTATCATTATCCCGACGCTCTCCTTTCCACTTAAAACCCCCTGATCCTCTGGGTCTTCGCGCTGGCGATCGCGACCTGTCTCGGGGTCTGCGCGGGGGCGAGTCTCTACGGTCGCTATGGTCTCTGCGCTGTCTGCGTTCGCTGTTCTCGCGGAATGTATCGTCACGGCCCTTACGATCGTCTTTCTCTCGGGGTGCGGGGGATTTTGAGCGAGCTCGGGGCTCAGTGGGTGGTGAGTCTGTCATAGCTACCGGATTGGGCGAGTTGTTGCGACAGCTACTGTTCCTGTGCAGACGAGAATTTTTCGCAGATATCAATGTGTGGTTCTTCAGACAAAGTCTCGGGAATGTCTAGATTGTATGAAGGGCGATGAAAGTTTTGCAAAGTGATGGTTTTGATACCATATGAATCAAGTATTTGGAAAGGCTTAGGTTCATAGCGACGTCACGCATGAGGTAGCTTTTCGAAAGATAAGATGAGGGTGCTCCACTTTATAAGGCAATCTCCAAGCTCCAGGAACCAATAGGTACCTAAGGTAAGGTAGTCAAGTAGATCAAGACACTTTCAATCATTATGTTCTATACCATGATATATGTTAAAATATAAAATATAAAATCAAACCTAAAAGTTAAAGAAATTATTTCTTCGCAGTATTGTCCATCAATAATAGGATCTAAGTGCACCCAGACCATGGTTTAGGGTAAGCTAATACGGCCAAAGCTCTGGGCCTTGGTGCATCAAAAGAACAAGCAGTATGAATTGCAAATAGTCTTTGCTAAAGGAGCTTACTGGCTCTCTGATTTATTAACATCTTCCAGCAAGCTCGTCGCAAAAGGATGCACATGAGAGCATTATCATCTGCGAGTGTGCTCTAGCGAATAGTAGATGGGGTGCGGCTTGTGAATTGCAAGCCGTCAGGTCGTTCGGGCTCCGATATTTGTGAACAGGTCACGAGGAAAACGACCGGAATAGCATTGGATGAATGTTTGCTGCTGGAGTTTAGACCAAACACGACGAACCATGATGGTGATGATGATATGTTGAATATGCAGAGTAACCTCGTATTCATGACTGAAAGTAAGCCTGTACAAAGCCTCTTAAGCCTCGCTGAACTTGGACGCAGGTAGGAAACGGGTCAGCAAGTATGGAACAAGTAAGGCTTGGCATTCCATATCACCGTGTTTCTTCGTTTTTGGAACGAGATATACTTCACAAACTTGATTGCTGAATGTCTAGGTAAGTTAGAGTCGTTTCCTGTTGCTACGGAGAAACTTTGACGTCAATGCAATTGTCACCATTGCAGGGCTGAGCATCATCATAACAAGGACCAGGGTCAGGTTATACGTAGTCGAAAAGTAATAAAGGCGGAAAGCTGCCGCTTAAGGCACATGACCCACAATGTGCAGCGATTGAGCGACACCACGTTGATGACGAGAGAAGTGCGCTTCACCAAATAAGGATGGAAATCGCCTTTTGCGTTGGCGTCACACAGCGCGGCCACGTCAACATTGTCGTGATTGAGCAGTGGTGCGAGTGATCAGACGCAGAGAAAACAACACAGCGGTGTGAAGACCATGCTGACCGAAATAGAAGCAAAACCAACGCATTGGAAGAGTCTATACAAAGTTATGCACTCTGATATGGATAGAGTGCGTACAGTACGGAGTGTACGTACTCCTTACACACGGCACTCCAAGCGAATCCGGGGCGGGTAGCCGATCAGTGCTGACATCCAGGAGGCTGGAGCCCGCCCAGCACCCAGCATGGGATTTGGGAGAATAGCGTACCCTAGGTAGGTGCCTAGTCAGGTGTTAAACGACCGTTGAGTTGACCAGGATAAACGCCGTGGCTGAGTTTCAGTTCGGCGGAGACCAGAAAGGAAGACACACTCTTAAGAGCATTGAAAAAAACAAAACAAAGCACAAAGTAAGAGCACGAACAAAGCCTCTCACAAGGCAGTATTTGTGTTGTTGGGAAAGATGCAGGCAGATGCGCGTAATACTCGTCGTCGGGGGCATGTGATTATTGTGTGATGATTGATGGAGAGAGCCTGAGGGATGCACAAGCCACAATTAAAGAGAAAATTGGGCTCATCTAACTTTTCTCATTGCAGTAGCGCTTCAAGCAGGCTCTTTCCGCTTTCACGATAGAATGAATGATCGCCAGCCTTCAATGTTCTTTTGCGCGACTTGGCGCTGTCTGGTCTGTCTCTCGGTGATGTGTCGTAACAGTGTTGGGGGAGCCAATTAAGGTATGGCGCCAGGCACAACCGATGCAGGAACCGCGGGTGTGCCTGGTGGTGCCTTTCCATGGTGGCCAATCAGCCAATCGACGACAGCTGAGGGAAATTATGCAAATTTTACTTGTGAAGGTGCACGAGCAAAGACCAGCGAGTCACGACGGTTCAACTGAGGGTCATTAGGTTGATTACATTGGACAGCGACTACCACGTATGTACAGTAGTAGTACCTAAACGACTCAGACGACCAATTAACAGTCGTTGATCCTCTAAAAAAGCCTTGCTCAACTGCCCGCCGTCTCCTCAACCGCTTGTGGCTACCAATTATCCACATGAGTAGAGTAGAGTAGAGTAGAGTAGAGTAGAGAGAGAGAGAGAGAGAGAGTACTGTGGCTAGCGCCAAGGATCGCCACTTAGACCAGAAACTATTCATGACTTTTAAGGTAGAGCGTCTTTTTCTTCTAATTCCCTCATCTCCCAGTCAGTCACTACTGAGTGAGTGAGTGAGTGAGTGGGCTGCACAATGATTTCATCGCCACTCAACTTCGCATGCCTGGTAGCCAACGGGAACAATGCTAGAATGCAGAGTTTTCTTCCATCCATCACACGGGGAGACCAGGGTCGTAGATCCCCGGCGAAACCCTCTTTGTGACTCCAGTATCCCGAGTATCAAATTCTGCCGCACAATGCGTCAGAGGAGAAAGCGACGAACAAGGGATCGAATAAAGGGTCTAGTAGACATGGCCCAGCCCCAAGTTTCATCAATCAGATATTGACAGGGCCTGCTCGGTCACACTACCTGAAGCTGTCAAGCAAATGCGCTGTAATTTCCCTCGAGGAGCATGACAGTCCTGGTCAGGTCGCAAGTACTTGAGACACGACCAAGGGATGGGGGCATGTCCGTGTTACATGTACCAGTTTAATGGGCTCGGGCCTAGTCCGCCCCTCCCATCCCAACCAAACCTCGCCTGGGCTCTGGCTCTGGCGCTGGCAGCACGCACTTTGACAGGCCCTTCATCTTGGCCGAGAGTAAAGGATATGCTAGTGTGGGCTGCAGAAGCTGAGGTGCTGTCTGTTTCTATGCGTTGTTTGCTTCTCCCCTCAGGTTCCCCGTAGTATTTCATATGGAACCCCCCCCCGAATTTTGACAGGCCACCCTTCTACGCTTCGAAACAAACCAAACTCGTTCTCACTCCACAGACTTCGTTGGCAGAGTCTATCTCGCTCATACATTTCTTCCGTTGAATACATACATAAGTTACTTACTTAGCTTGTGCTTCTCGCTGTCTGGATACAGAGCATCCATCTGTTCTCGCTTCCAACTCGCTCACTTATACCAACCGCAACCGCTTTGAAAGCACTCGCTTACACGCAACTCAACACAACCCAACAACACCAACACAATGCATTTCTCCAAGTTTCTCCTGGCTGTCCTGCCCGCTCTCGCTCTCGCTGATGAGGGTACCACCACTAAGACGTCCACCGCCGTCCTTACCAAGACCTACTACCTCTCTCAGGTTCACACTATCACCTCTACTGGTGTGAGCACAACTGTTGTTGAGACTTCGGCCGAAGTCACTTCTACTGCCGTCGTTGAGCAGACCACCAGCTACTGGCCTGTTGCCCACAACAACACCACTCCCGTGTCTACTCCCAAGCCCACCACCGGCACTGGCGGTTCATCTGAGCCTTCTGAGGTCCCTGGCAACGCTGGATCTGCTGTCGCCGCTGGCAAGTTCGCTGTGGTTGGTGTTGCGGGTCTGGTCGCCGCTGCTCTTCTCTAAGCGCGTGTTGGATGTAACGAGATTCCTTTGAAGAATCTCACGAATGTCGGCTTGCATCGACACAACCAAACTGTCTTCCATTTCTTGTCCATTCACCTTTAATCCCCTGGCCACCAGCGCGGTGGCCTATTCTTTATGAAGAAACGCCACAATACCAACGGCAGGACGACACTTGTCGCCTGCCTTCACCCTTGATGAGTCTCGAGACTCTGCCTCCCAGGCAGCTTGATTGCTTCCTTACGTTTCATCACGCCCGCTCCTTTGACAAGACATGCGGGCTTTCAACACTTGGTGTTTCTTTCATCCCTAGCAGTATGCACCTAGCGCGTTGACTTCGCTGTGCATGGCATGGCCTTGAGCTGTTGCTGGTGTCGAAGGGTAGTCATTGTTGTTTACCAAGCCTATTGACCTTTCACTTTGCCTTTACCATACTTCCAACTTCCCCTCAGTTGAGGATACATTTCTCTGGCTTGGTAATCACCTAATGACTTTGAGATCATATCCCCTTCTCAACACTAACGACATCTGGTGCAGACTGCTGGCCGGAGACACTTTTTTACCACAATTATTCTGTTAAAATCTCTTCACCCGACTCTGCTGCCACATAGAGAGTCGCTTCCCAAGAGACGGGGACGATGCGGAAATAATGCATATTCACTTCAGTAACTCTACTTCTCAGATGAATTGGTTTTACTATACTTCTCTTTTGGCGATACCCCCTTTTTACGACGGCGCAGGTGATCCAAGATCTGGCTTTGCTTTGATCTTTGGAGGATGGTTTGCAGCTTGGAGTATGGCTTTGATTTGATTCGGAAGGGGTGGGACACGATTTACATGAAAAAGGAGGATTGGTGATTTTTGAACTGGACGATGATGATGAGCCATGATGGATGGCTAGTAGATAGCACAAGAGCAATAGACTTGGTCACGCTCAATGTTTTGTAATGAAAGTGAAGGTGAACGAACATCTCCGATAACTTGCGATAATGTCCTTGCATCGGCCAACTTGAGACCTGGTCATTCGATGATGGAATTCAATATCCGATGACTAAGTGGAAAAGGCGGCAAAGACCCTTAATATTCTCCGTCATATGAAAGAAAAAGTCCAAGAAAGCAGATCGGTCTTCGTTTATATTAGCCTCGTCTATCAACCGGTATGAATGTGTTATTTCTATGTTCTTGTAGCCGAGAGTCAGAGCTCGTGGTATTTCTATTTCTCAACCAAATTGGACGGTATAATAGCTATGTACTTCGGAATTTGTCTGTAAGAAATTCTTCTCATTTTCTGTCCCCGCGATATTCCTCACGGGGAAAAGAAAATGGAGCTGAATAAGGATAATGTGATGTTCTCTCATTGGCTGAACACTCGGATGCGGCCCGGGATTGAGCGGGTCCCATCGGCCTCTCCCCCCGATTTTACGATTTGAGTTCTTTGAGTCTGCCGCCAACTTTTTGAACCCGCTTATTCATATCTCCACGAACGCCCCAACGGCTTTCTGATTCCTCCCTCCCTTTCTCTCCAGAGAGACAGAAGCCATCCCTTCTCTGAATTCCTATAATGGCGTCTCTTGCTCCTTCGCTCAAGCGGGCGCACGCCCCTCTGCGCAAAGCGTTGAGCGCAACTCTTACCCTTAGAACTTTCGCCACTGTACCTCCGAACGGCAGCGAGCCCAGCAAGCCTCGACGAAAGAGTTATTTCAAGGATACAACAGTCTCAGATTTCTCCGATTTTCTTGCTACGTCCTCTCCGGCCCAGCCGCTTTCATCAGCTGAGGCCTACTCTCTTAAAACTGCCGAAGTCGGCCCTGAGGGCAAGAAGAGAACGATCACACGACTGCCAGAATGGCTCAAGACACCAATTCCCGCCGGCAACGATAATTTCAAGAGCATAAAGAAAGATCTTCGAGGATTGGGGCTACACACCGTCTGCGAGGAGGCTCGATGTCCCAATATTTCCGAGTGTTGGGGTGGTTCAGACAAGAACGCTGCGACAGCCACTATTATGCTGATGGGAGACACATGCACCAGAGGCTGTCGTTTCTGCAGTGTAAAGACAAACCGCAACCCTGCTGCATTGGATCCCCACGAGCCCGAGAACACCGCAGAGGCCCTGGCTAGGTGGGGTCTTGGCTATGTCGTGCTGACCAGCGTGGACCGCGACGATCTAGCAGACGGTGGTGCACGACACTTTGCTGAAACAATTCGGAGAATCAAGCAGAAGAAGCCTTCGTTGCTTGTTGAAGCTTTGACTGGCGATTTTCGTGGAGATCTGGATATGGTCAAGGTTGTGGCCGAGAGTGGATTGGACGTTTATGCCCATAATGTTGAGACTGTTGAAGACCTCACCCCTTACGTGCGAGACCGTAGAGCTACTTTCCGACAGAGCTTGTCTGTCTTGAAACATGTCAAGGATGTTATGGGCAAAGACGGCCCTATCACCAAGACCAGTCTGATGCTTGGTCTTGGTGAGCAGGAACATGAGGTCATGGCTGCACTTGAGGGTAAGATCCTTTTCTTATGATGCTATGTAACCAAACTAACCTTGATTAGAACTTCGAAAAGCAGATGTTGATGTTGTCACGTTCGGTCAGTACATGCGACCAACCAAGCGCCATCTTAAGGTCGAGAAGTACGTTACCCCCGACGAGTTCGAGATGTGGCGCAAGCGAGCTCTGGACATGGGTTTCTTGTACTGCGCCAGTGGACCCCTCGTGCGTTCCTCATACAAGGCCGGTGAGGCCTTCATCGAAAACGTCCTCCGCAAGCGCTCTGGTGAGAAGGCCATGGCCAGTGGAAACCTCGGCCAAGCTGTTGCCCTCGACTCTACCCAGTCGACGATCTAAAACGATCATTGTACGCGTACTTTTCACCTCAACCACACTGCATTATATAATCATGGGATATGACCGTATCGGATGGCGTTTTGGGATAGGGTCAGAAATTCAACTAGAAAAGCATGGCCTTAAACAAGGCTGGCGCGACCTTGTCGCACACTCACATACAATACAATCAATCACTTGCCCCTAGTGGGTTGTACATCAAGCATCTGCACGCCAACGTGGTAATTGTCTTTGATAATCTCCTTGCGGTGTAACTGAACCTGCCCAGTAGGCTCGCCCATCATGAGGGCTCTTGGTACTCGATAGACGCAGTATGCGAAATCCCCATATCTATAACAACTGGCAACATATGAAATACCTAGAGCCTACCCAAGGTACTAGAAGTTCCATTATGGGTGGGTTGGCACTGTATCGCGGTGCGGGCTCAGGGGCTGCATCTGCTCTCCAGATGAATCTTGGGGGCTATGAATCACTCGCTGCCTTGGACGCGTTCCACTACAGAAGATAGCTTCTCGTAACCGTCATTTGGTTCTAGCCAGAGCTGGGATGTTAACTTGGATGGTTGTCCCAGGAAGGTGTGGTTCTGATCTTGAACATCTTCCACAGCAGGAACAGAGCAATGAACAACCTGCCCCTTCCCATTTCTTGATCAAATAAACTCTATCCTTCAAGAATCCTTTCTTGTTCAGATCTTTCTTCCTTCTTGGCTAGGTTCTTGGTGAAGCCGCACTCTTTTGTTTTCACGTTTTCGACTTGAGCTATCTCCCTCCCTTCGAGCTCTTGTCAGGTCCTTAAGGATGAAGATCCTCTCACTTCTCCTCTTCGCTCTTATGGGCATCGCCAATGCGAAGTATTGGCTTGAGGAGATTGAGCATCGTGGCAGCGCTCCTTATTACCCTGACAGCCTCTACCCAGTCTTTCGCAATGTGAAGGACTTCGGTGCCGTTGGCGATGGAGGTGCGCAATTCACTCGATGTTGACTTCAAAACTAATAGAAAAGTTGCCGATGATACGGCCGCAATCAACGCTGCTATCAGTGAAGGTGTTCGATGTGTTCCTAGTGTGTGCAAAGGAAGCACTAAGTCTCCAGCCACTGTCTACATCCCTCCTGGGTGAGTGCACAGGTCAGACGCTGCTTGACAATCTTCGCTAACAGACGAAGAACATACCTGATCAGCAACTCTCTTATTGATCTCTACTACACCCAAATCATTGGAGACCCTACGAACCTACCTGTCATTAAGCCATCCGCCTCCTTTTCCAAGGAGAGCTTCGGCCTTATTGATGCTAATCCCTATCTGTCCACCGGTTCCCTCGCATGGAATTCGACGAACGTGTTCTTCCGTCAGATCCGCAATCTGGTTTTCGACACCACTGCCCTCCCGCCCGATTTCCCTGCCGTGGGAATCCACTGGCCATCTTCCCAAGCAACCTCTATCACCAACTGTGTGTTCAGAATGTCAACTGTTCCAGGCAATAGACATACAGGCCTTTTGATTGAAGAAGGCTCAGGAGGCCTTCTTAACGATCTCTATTTCTTCGGTGGCGGAAATGCTACAGTCTTGGGTAACCAACAGTTTACAGCCCGTAACCTTTGGTTCTCTAATGCCGATGTTGCAATATGGATGACCTGGGATTGGGGCTGGACTTTCAAAAGTGCCGTGTTCAAGAACTGCCGAGTTGGTATCAAGATGGATGATTCGTCTTATGGCGTTGGCTCTATCACGATCCTTGATAGCTGGTTCGAAAACATCGATATCGCCATTGCTACAACACGCAATAGTTCACAGGCAATAAGCGGCGCGGCTTCTCTGGCGATGGAAAATGTCAAATTCCAGAACGTGAACAATGTTCTCATGGACCCGACAGGTGTTGACCTGGCGCGATCTGCTTTGGCACCCTTAAATAGTGCAGTTTTCCTGATGGTAAGTCTGATGAGTTAGGACGCGAACATCACTAACAATATCAGGGGCACTATGCTAACTCGGACGGCACATTTGATGCAACCGCACTCTACCCGCTCCCCTTTACTCGAAGCCAAAGTCTTCTCGATCGTAATATCTATTATGAACGATCAAAGCCCCAATATGAACAAGTTCCAAGCAGCTTGTTCATCTCCGCAAAAACAAAGGGGGCTTATGGAGATGCATCGCGTGATGACACCCAAGCTCTCAATGCTTTATTTCAGTATACGGCAGCAAATGGACTGATTGCTTATCTTGATGCTGGATACTATATGGTCTCAGACACCGTCTACATCCCTCCAAATGCGAAGATTGTAGGAGAAGCTCTGGCATCGATCATCATGGGCACAGGGCCCAATTTTGGAGACTTCAACAACCCGCGACCCGTCATCCAAGTTGGCCGTCCTGGAGATGTTGGACAGATTGAGTGGTCGGACACAATTGTATCGACACGTGGGCCAGCGGCAGGTGCCATTCTGATTCAGTACAACCTGTTCACCCTTGGAGCACCATCAGGCATGTGGGATGTACACACTCGAATTGGAGGCTTTGCGGGAACGTATCTTCAAGTCCCAGAATGTCCTGCCACCAAAGGCACTAACACCATCAACCCGAGATGCTTGGCAGCATACATGAGCTTTCACGTAACAGCTTTCGCTGGGGGGCTGTTCACGGAAAACTGCTGGTTTTGGGTTGCAGACCACGACCTTGAGGACCAGAAGTATCAGCGAGTTTCTATATTTGTAGGACGAGGAGTGCTTGTGGAGGCCCAGAGAGGCCGTATCTGGCTCAGTGCATCCGGCTCAGAACACCATGTTTTGTACCAGTATCAGCTCGTCAACACCAGAGACGTCTACATCGGTCACGTACAAACAGAGCAAGCGTATTTCCAACCCATGCCTTTGGCCCAATACCCGTTCCTACCTGTGCCAGCTCTGAATGATCCGAACTTTCAGACGGACTGTCAGAACAGCCCTGACCCAGCAGGATGTAACATGGGTTGGGGGATGAGAATCATCAACTCGAGTAATGTTGCGGTCTACGGAGCAGGCTTGTATTCGTTTTTCACCAATTACAACGATACTTGTGCCAGCAACAAGTCACCAGGATTTTGCCAAGAAAGGATTTTGAGCATCCAAGGTATCAGCCCTGGGGTGAGATTTCTAGGATTGAGCACAGTTGGCACCAGGGTCATGGTGAATCGTGGCGGAGTGGATTTGGCTGTGGCGGCTGACAACAACAGCACATTTGCAGACACTTTGGCTTTGTATGTAACATAATCGGTTGACGTACTATTTTTGATGTAAGACATGGGGGGGGAGAGCCGAAGCCGGGGTATCGATTGCTGCACCGGTCACCTAACTAGAGTCCCAAAGACTTCTTAATGAAGTCAAAGCAATAAAAACAGCCTCATCTGTCCTGATAGTCCGGCTTCCTTGGTTGGGCAGAACATTGATCCAGTGATCAAACAACTCTCTAGTCCTGGAGCCCTGGATATCCATGCTGCTTAGCTCTTCATCGTTCATGGCCGCAAACTCTAGACCACGTGGACCACCAAAGAAGATTATAAGATGGTTGAAATTGACCCGCTTAGAAGGCGGGAAGACCTTCGAAACTGGCACACCACGCTCAGAGGTGCCGATACTGACGTCGTAGCCATTCTCGTAGGGGCACTCAGTGAAAACGTTGGAGAGGGAACTAGCCCTCCTCACGGTATATCCCCAGTAGTATCCACCTTCGGTCCTTGGCGCAGCAGGATGTACAGGCTCTGGGTATTGGCTCTCGTCTTCGGGGAACTTGAGCGTTATCCGCGTCTTCGGTGGAATTTTCGCCTCGACCTCGATAGGTTCTCCCAGACCAACTTCAACAAGAGTCCCAGATCCTGTGCTAGTCTGACCAGCAAGTGCGACTCCTTCACGGTAAGAAACCCAGTCCTTGGGGTTTGGGTGGTGGGGCATGTCGAGACTGGGCAGCATGGCCGTAAGACGCAGGTTAGGGTGAAGAGGGAAAAGAGCCTTGCGCATAAAAGGCGGCGCTTCGAGGAACGATAGGATATGGAAGAGGAAGTGGCACGGGTCGGTATCGCCTGTGTAGCTGCTGGGGTCTGTGTGACGAGGCCGGGCAGAAATAGGTGAATCGTCAAAGATGACTACTTCATCGACAGAGAAGATGGCGAGGGCGCGGGCAATACGAGCAGGCACGGTCATTCGCTGATCAGCAGTAGCAAGGCTGTGGCTGTTAGCATATAAATAGCAGCTGTTAATAAGCCACATACTTCGATAGAATGCTGCTAGGAATTGCGACCGAGATAGTCCAAGGCCGACCACCTTCAATTGGGTTGAAGATTGCAGAAGGCATGTAGGGTTGTTTCTCCCGACCATTGTGTTCGATCTTCCGCTTCTGATTAAATTTAATAAGATGACATTGAATGTTGGTGTTGAGGTTGACTGACCTTGGAGTTATGTTCTTGATGGGACATTTTGGCGCTGATATAGTGTGTTATCAGGTAAAGCTATGAGATGAGAGCTCTGATCAAAAAGTTGTGATAGTGGGACAAATTGCCCGGCAAAACCTGCCCGCCTTTCTCACCGCCTGCCAAATGCAGCTTGAACATGCGACCAACGCTTCGTCAGCATCGAAAGCCAACAACGGATGCGACAAATGTGGCCTTTTACGTCAAGCAAGCAATTTCAACAATAACGATATCGCAACCATGAGTGGCCCTATTAATATCGGCTCTGAGTCCGAATGGAGTAGTCTTCTCTCCGGTACAAATGTGGTTATCGCAGATTGTACGTTCAAACACACCGCGAACACCTCATGGTCACTAACACCACCTAGTTTACGCCGACTGGTGCGGTCCTTGCAAGATGATTGCGCCTACCTTCGAGGCTCTCGCCAAAGAACACTCTAGTCCGAAGAAGGTTGCCTTTGCGAAGGTCAATGTCGATAACCAGTCCGCCATCTCCCGAGCCCAGGGCGTTTCCGCCATGCCGACCTTTAAGATTTTCCACAACGGCACCTGCATTGAGACTATCAAGGGCGCCAACCCTCCCGCACTCACAGCAGCTATCAATAACGCTGTGAAGCTAGGTGGACCAGCTACTGGCGATGTATTCAAGACCCCGGGCCGGACACTCGGTGGCGAGTCACGATCTGCTCCCCTGTCAAAGCAGTGGAACCTGAAGGGCTTCTTCGATGCTTTAATAGCGTTCTTTGGACTTTATTTTGTCTCTTTACTCACGGTAAGCACCCAAATTGAAATAGTCTATAAAATGGTTCAGGTTGCTAACCGTATGGCAGCTTGATCCTTACAAGTCGGCGGAGAAGAGCGTTTTCAATCTCCATCGCAGGCCAACACCAGCAAGTTCTGGCGGTTCAGGGACTACTGGAGGTGCGAGAGCCCCTCCACGTTCGTCCTTCAAGACGTTGGCGGATCTTGGTGGTGATTAAGATGAGGTTTAGGCATGGCGTTCATAGGTACAGGACTCTACTTGAGCATGGTTATTTGGTCTTTTAAGAATATTCGTTATACAGTTATAGAATCATTTGACTCGGTTCTATGACCCTTACCATCCAATTTTCATTGATGAGAGACCGTAGAGCTGCTCAGACGGCATCTCTACTTACTTAGGTAGTCACGTGAATTCGTGTCAAAAAGTGCTTGTACCTCGATATTTTTCCATCTCCATACTTCGAAATTGTACAGTACGCAAAATGCTGTCGGCCAGAGGAATTCGAAATGCCTGCCCGAGGTGTAATACTTCTTCTTTAACATCCTCTTCCCGATTTTACTCATCTTCCATTCCTTCACTTCGCTCACGACGTATTTCTCGCTTTCAATATTCCCAGTCCAATAGGAACGCAGCAATTACACAGGCCTTTTCGACGTCAAGATGTTTGCGGCAAGACTCTCAAGCAGCGGGACAAGCATCGCTTGAGGAGATTGAGCAGGTTGTTCGAGATGCTAAGCAAAGATTTCGGGATACTTTGCCTAAAGGCTATTTGAATGACGAAGAGTATGCTGTATACGAACGATTATACGGTGCGCCGTTGCGCGAGACGAGACCCGAAGATGTTGGTATCCCAGAGCATGCCGACATGGGACCACAACCCCCACGGCCAGATAATGAGGGCACACTTCTGAGGCAGCTTGAGAGCGGCGAGTATGAGGAGATCACCTATGAGATCCCTCCGGGTGAAAATGTGGAGGAGACGGAAGAGATGGAGCCACAGGCCAACCTAGCAGATCTCTCAGCGGAGCAATTGGCACATCGGACGCCAAATTATGTCGATTTGGTTGCCAGGAACCAGAGAGAGTATGATGCGCTGCAAAAGCTTTCAGAGGACTTCAAGATCGCACAACAGAAGCAGCAGGATGCTGAAGATGAAGCCGCTGCCAAGGAAGAGCTTGCAATGGAGCAGCAGGAAGACGAGACAGAAACGGGCTGGCCCGAGGAACATGAGCGGGGTGAGCGGCTTTCTGGTGAGGCGGCGCGATTTCACCCATTGACTCTCGAGGGTCGCTTTTGGGGCAGTCCTGTCCAAATTCTCTTGCCACAAGATGAATTAATCATGCCGATCCGAGAATTATTACAGCGAACCCATATCGACCATGTCAAGAGTGCGGCTGAAAGCGCATTCGGTGGCCCAGGCCTTCCTTTGTCTCCTGCGACACCTGAAGCTAAAAGGAACGGAAACATGCATGGAGTTGGTCTTCCGCCAGATCAGCGACATATGACTGAGATTGAGGGAGACGCTTTTCTTGCGGGTTTCATGCCCCCTGCCTATGCTTCTGCCATGGCCACACTTAAAGAGGTTCGGAAGCGAGTTGGAAGTGAGTGGCTTCAGTCTAAGCTCAAGGATGGCAGTGGTATTAGCGTTCTCGATGCCGGATCTGGCGGCGCAGGCTTGATCGCCTGGAATGAGATCGTGCAAGCAGAATGGGACTTGTTGAAAGAAAAGGGCGAAGTGAAGGGAGATAGCCCCCCAGGCAAGCGAACAGTCATTATCGGTTCTGATCGCCTACGATATCGCACCAAGACCTTCCTCGAGAACACTACTTTCCTCCCCAGACTTCCTGATTACGAGCATTCAGGAGAGATGAAGGGCGAGCATCTTGATGCTGGTAGCAAGCCGCAGCCTCGCAAGAGTTATGACGTTATTATCGCCTCTCATCTCTTCCTCAAAGAGGAGCAGGACCACTACCGACAAGCAGTTCTTAACAACCTCTGGACCCTATTGAACAAGGACGGTGGTGTCCTGATTGTTCTAGAGAAGGCTCACCCTCGAGGATTTGAGGCTGTTGCTCACGTTCGGGACACCGTTCTAAAGCAGTTTCTTCTTCCCCAATCTGGACAACAAGAGATCACCACCGAGGACTTCAACCCTGCTTTCCAACGTGAAAAGGAACCCGGATATGTCGTTGCTCCTTGTACCAATCAGGGATTGTGCCCTATGTACCAGACACCCGGTAAAAGCACAGGCCGTAAGGACTTCTGCCATTTCAGCCAACGGTTCACGCGCCCTGCGTTCTATACTCGTATGCTTGGGAATAGCTCGAACAACGAGGGCGATGTCGAGTTTAGTTATGTGGCAATCAGACGTGGTGTTTCCAAGAAGAGATCTATCGGCGGCAAAGAGGCTGCAAACCGCGCCTTTGAAGGATACGAACACTCTGACGAAAAGCCTGACATGCAGAGCCTTCCAAGATCGATCATGCCCCCTCTGAAGCGAAAGGGCCATGTCACTCTTGACTTCTGCACACCGGAAGGCAAACTTGAGCGATGGACGGTTAGCAAGAGCTTCAGTAAGTTGGCATACCACGACGCTCGCAAGGCACGCTGGGGTGACCTCTGGGCTCTCGGAGCCAAGACGCGAGTTCTGCGTAACGTTCGTGCTGGCAAGGGACCCGATGATGGTGGCAAGCGAGCCGGACAGGGCAAGAAGCCCAGAAAGGTTGAGATTACCATGGGCCCTGGCGGTATAAGTGCTAACGAGAAGAACGCTCCCCGTCAACGTCGCGGAAAGAATAAGATGGACAAGAAGAGTCGTCTGATTCAAGAGATTCTTGAGGCGGAGGAAGAGGAGGAGAGGATGATTGCCAAGCAGATGGAAGGAGAAGAAGTAGAGGCTGAACTTGCGGATGAGTCTAACAGACGAGGTCGGCCTTAAAGCTATGTATTATTATTGATGTAAAATAGATGTACAAACCATAATGCCAGGCCAGGCATGACATGATATGAGGACGTTGGATATGACTGTATCTCGAGACCAAAACGATGAAATGATTTAATGCAATTGGAATCCCCAGGAGCCTGGATTTTGAAACATACCTACCTCAAATGCTTATGGCACCATCACGAAAACCTACGCTTTGAGGAGCTCAGCTGTGTGTGTTAATTCCAGTATGCAAATTGATGGCCTGGTTACTAACATAAGAGCCACGCCCGGTTAGCTCAATCGGTAGAGCGTGAGACTCTTACGAGTACGCGATCTCAAGGTTGCGGGTTCGACCCCCGCATCGGGCTGTTCCTATATTTCGATTGCGAGCGTTAGCGAGGCTTTCCTTTTTGTCTTTTGGCGGTTTGTGAGATTCAATCGTGGCCATCATATCGTATATCATATCATGATGGTGTTTCTAGACATAACCTATCCTTTTATCCTTGAGCACTAGTAGTCATATCCATATGAGATGATGTCATGATACACAACAGTTGAAATTCTCCAGCGACTGGTGGTCAATTACCATTTTTGCTAGGATTTCCCATGGCCATGCAGATAGATCACAAAATAATAGGCACAATGCGAATAGGTACTTAGTCTATAGGCTGACATTGGTTAAAAAATACCGAAAGCTATAAGGAAGTTCAGGTAAGCTTTAGGGAGTTCTTAGCTGATATGCTTGAAAGAGGTGTAAATTGTGCCGTTATTCATGGTCTCCAATATGATGAACCCTGCCTCTCACATCATGACATGGATTGGCCGCTAAGGCCTAGGCGAATTCCGTATCATGACACTCATCGCTCTCACGTGTTATGATATTGGATGCTTTACTTAAATCTTGCATCTCCGCATCAAGAGCCAGACCCACGGAATTCCATACATCAAATCATCTTATCACACTCGAAATAACGTGCTCTATCGCAATTCTGACATCTCCGGTTGCGGCCCGCGGAAGTCGGCGATTGCGTTATCGGTAGATTCTTTGGTGCTTCGCCGACAGGCCGATTAGGAAAATGGCGTGAGTTCGAGCCAATCACATCAACTTGATTTGTAGTTCTGGAGGGGGAGGGGCAATGGGGTAACTTTTTTTTCCCATCAACTCATGAGGAAAGAGCAGGGATTCAGGGTCTAGTGTCTACCTAGTTGATGGGAGGGGAGCTTGTTTATAAGCCGACCGAGTCTCGCAGTCGCGATATTTTGTACCTTTTATTGAGATGAATACTTAGAGACTCAATTAATCTCTGTTCTGTATAAGCAGATTCAATTGTCAAGATGGAAACAACAATACCAACATCGCTTCTTGCAGCTCTCAACTGCAGAGGCAATACACATCTCATTATTGGCACAAACCCTCTTGCAGCAACTCGATGTACTCAGTCATTAAACTCCGGCGCACAGCCAATCCTCATTGCTCCCGAGGGCTCTGAGCTTCACTATGCTCTACAGAAGAAAATCGACGACGGAAGCGTTCAATGGCACAAAAAGCAATTCGAGGATGCTGATTTGCTACGACTGGGCCGTGAGGAAGTGGGTGGTGTAGTAGACGCCGTCTTTGTCACTTCAGGACCCCGAGACCCTCAAAGTATGTCACGAAACCCAATGTTAGAGGGACAATCCATTGAAAAACTTACTAGGCCTTCATATCTCTGCCCTTTGCAAACGAAACCGCATTCCCGTAAACGTCGTTGACGCTCCTCAACTTTGCACGTTCTCCCTCCTCTCGACACATACCGACGGCCCTCTCCAGATCGGTGTCACTACAAATGGCCGTGGCTGTAAGATGGCCTCGCGCATTCGTCGAGACATCGCTGCTTCTCTCCCCGTCAACCTCGGTGCCGCCTGTACACGCCTTGGAGACGTTCGCCGCCGCATCCATGACGAGGATTCTCTCGTCACCCAAGACGACCCCGCCTCTCTCGATGATTCCTTCGACCAGACCGCACAGTTCAACCGCCTGATTACGGACGAGGACGCCAAGAATCGAAGAGTACGCTGGCTGAGCCAGGTTTGCGAGTATTGGCCTCTGAAACGTCTCGCTGCTATTAGCGATAATGATGTTGAGACAGTTCTGAAGTCATACCCCGGTAACGGACCTGATATCAAGCGTGATCCTGGCACACCAGAGAAGCGTGTCGGCACAATTATTTTAGCTGGTAGCGGACCTGGCCACCCAGATCTCCTCACCCAGGCTACGCACAAGGCTATCAAGTCCGCTGATCTTATTCTCGCTGATAAGCTTGTGCCTTCTGGTGTCTTGGATCTAATTCCTCGTCGCACTCCTGTTCAAATCGCTCGCAAGTTCCCTGGCAACGCCGACCGCGCTCAAGAAGAGCTTCTTGAGATGGCTCTTGCTGGAGTCCAAGAGGGCAAGACTGTCTTGCGTCTCAAGCAAGGAGATCCATACGTATATGGCCGTGGTGGTGAAGAGGTTGCCTATTTCCGTCAACATGGCTTGGGAGACAGAGTATCTGTTCTACCTGGTGTGACCAGCGCTCTCAGTGCGCCTCTTTTCGCTACCATTCCTCCTACGCAGCGTGATGTCGCCGATCAGATCCTCATCTGCACTGGTACAGGCAAGAAGGGCAAGGCTCCTTCGCCGCCCGAGTTTGTGTCTAGCCGGACTGTGGTCTTCCTTATGGCTCTGCACCGTATCAATGGCCTCATCCGTGAGCTTACCACTCACATCGAGCTTGAGCCCCTTGCCCCAGCTAACGAGGAGGCCGCTTCGGCACAGCCCCCTCCTCCACCAGAGCCTTCTCAAGTCTCGCCCGTCTCGCTCGTGACAGGAGAGAGCAAGCGAGTACTATGGCCACGCAACACCCCCTGTGCTGTCATTGAACGTGCCAGTTGCCCTGACCAGCGAGTAATTCGAACAACCCTCGAGCATGTTGCCGAGGCCATCGAGACAGAGGGTAGTCGACCTCCAGGTCTTTTGGTCGTGGGACGATCTTGCGAGGCCCTTTTCATCCCTGAAAAGGGTCGAGCTTGGGTCGTCGAGGAAGGTTTTCGAGGAATGGAGATAGAAGACTTGACAGTTGGCCTCGAGGCATTGCAGGCATGATTCATGATATCTGATACGATGACTTTTTGGAGTTTTTGTGAGCATAGCGCCAGGAGCACGGCCGGAGTTGAATATATCTTGATAATGTTTTTCCATATATAGAGTCGCGTCAACAATGAACACCAACAACCAGTGTTGACACCACACTCGTTACATCATCCGCGCCCGTTTGGCGTTCGGAAATATACCGTCGCCATCGCCTCGCCCTCTTATTTTCATGTTCCGTACAAGATCCTCTTGCCCTGGCTTTTGTAAAAGAAGCAATTCGTTGTATTTTTCTTCCCCCAGGAAGCCTCTGAGGTAATCGCTTCTCATCAAGTAGAGAGCATCGTCCACCGCCTGGAACCCTTCTTTCCAGAGTCGAAAAGTCCTGTCGTAGTGTGTTCCCAGCTTTCTCACCACTAAGGTATGTGGTGATCTGCCCGTGATTGTTTGGCGTGAATAAATGGGATCCCTAAGCTGATCCTCGATATGTCCCCGACGGGGTTTCGCAGCCGGGAAGTGCCATTCTTGCTGTTCTGGATTCTCAAGGAAATTATTGAGGTCTCGGCAGTCACCGCAGTTGTGTGAATAGAAGCAGCGACATCTTTCATGAGCCCATCCATCGAGTTGGACTGGCCGAGTGTTGATCGGCTTATGGATAACGTCTCGTAGAGCAACCTCAAAGAAGCCCTGCACTTCTGGAACTGGGGGTACGCCATGTGTCTCCAAAGCCTTAATGAGGGGTTCCAGAAAGTTGGTTCTCAGATAATGAGCGCTCACCGATGACCAGAAATCCTTCCTCTCAACCAACCTCCTGCAGCTCTGCTTCAGCAGGCCCAAGGCCTCTTCCCCAGCGCCATTGATGTAACTCTCTTCCAGCATCATTATGAACTTTTGGCATGGCGTACGATAAGCGAACTGTTTCAAGTCTCGTTCTGCTTCGGTTGTGACATCTAATTCGGAGAGGCAAAGTTGCTGGTGACCATGCTCTATAATCGTTTGGTATAGCTGCTTGGAATTTTGAAAGATAGAACATCTTTCGACTGAGATCGCATGCAGTACGTCCCAAAGAAGGAATCGATAAGCCTGAGGTACAATCGTTGGAAGAAAACTGACAATTAGCGGCTTGCTCTTCATGTGCTGTACACTCACCAACGGGGTTCTTACCTCTCCAATAACCACTTGTTATCCACCTTTTTGCGTGATTTGATAGTGTTGAGGATAAATTCTTGGTCTGAAAATGTCCACGAACGTTGAGCCTTGAGCTTTCCGTCGGCAATTGGATCTGCCCACGCCCCAAAACTCTCCAGCAGAGGCTGGTGGTCTGTGGAAGATCTGAAGAGAACACAAAACGCATTGAACTCTGTGGCGATATTGGAAGCTTCGCTGAGATCTTGCAGCCTACAACGTCTTCATCAGTATAACAGCTCCGTTGACGGCTCGTGGAGAACCTACCAATGACCCCAGTCAATTTCCTTTTCCTTCCCATCGAAGTGTGTCCTTAGATAGCTCACAAGCTCTTTGCTGATATGCTTCCGGTACACTCCGAATGGAAAATCATCAACCATCTGCGGCCGGGAGCCAAGGGGTGCATATGTGGCTTTAATGCAAGCGCGGAGAATATCCATGTTGTTGAATCTCAGAGCCCACTTTGATATAAGCCCAACTGTCTCCCCTGCTGGTTTTGTTCCAAAATGGAGCATATACTTCAAAAATGCCGTGGCAGCCTGTTTGGTGTATGGATCATCTGGATTGTTGGCAAGATCTTGGCAAACTGTTTTGGCCAGGTGGTCATTCTCAGCCCTTGGACCTGAGCTGAAATCAAATGAAGCACCCTTTGCAAGATAGTGCCGAACTCGATCCTTTGGCACAAGGACTATAACCGTCTTGTGGTATCGAAATGTGGTTGGGGCACTCTCGTTGCCTGTGTATTCACCTTCATCTTCACTGTCTGGTAGATCTTTCTGGATGCTGCAACCCAGGATCTCATCAACATCGATGCTGACCTCTGAAGCAACCTTTCCGCCATCGGGAGCGTACATGGCTTCCAAGGTCGTGTGGCTTTCCTCAGAATAGTCGTCATATACGCCGTACCCATCTTCCTCCTGCTTGGAATGGGTTGCATGTGCTAACATCAGGTAAAATCCAGCATCAGAACAAATCTGGTCCAGAGAGTGGGCAACGGCCCTATCGCGGCTTTTGAGATTTTCCAAACACAAGCTTGCCTCTGTATAGAGATGTTCGAGCGGGTAAATAATCCTATCAAGTTCAGGGTATTGGGCACGCCACTTGCTCAACATTGATTTCAAGTGTTCAGTTTGCTGCAAAACAGTGGAAGCTGATAAGGGGCTGTCTCCCACAATGAACAACTTGTATGAAAGGACAAGCCGGTAGCCAGATGTCAGCTTTGTGACTTCATGCGTCACATCCGAGAACCAGGAAATAGATGCGAGATCAAACTTGGAGGTTGGAGCTGTCGAGTAGCTGATTACTTGCGATCCGAATGTCAATTTCACATCAGCGCCCTCGTGTTTGGAAGGGAGGCAGATGACAAGTGTCCCGATCATGCCCTGTTCTTTTTCCGAGTCCTTATGCGGCTTGAAGAATGAGCCAGGCTCATATAGGAGCAACTTGTGCGGTTTGGCAGCCACCTTCGACAAACCAAGGCCTGCAGCCGTAGCTTGAAGCATACCATCAAAGAAGCCGGGCCATTGGGGGTTTGCTAGCTCAAGTTTTGATGCATCGAGTTCCCATGTGTCCCGTACTGAAGTGTCAACGAGGGTCTTGTCTCCATGGCCAAATGGCGCCTGATGACAGACGCTTTTGATGAGCTTCGCATCGTCTTCTTTCAACGGGAGGGAAATGAGATGGCCGCCCTCGATATTAAGACCAGGGTTCACAAACGCGGAATAGCTGTTGAATGTTGCGATTTTGCCTGCCGATTGGATCGAGTTGAGTGCCTGTAGCAATCCGCGATTATGCTGAGCCACAGGTACCGAGGATTCGTCTGATGAATCATCGCTGATATCCACTACTGAGTCTGGATCGACCATTGCAACCTCGTCGGTATTTTCAATAAGAATTTTGGTCGACGATCTGAACTTGGAAGTTGAGAAAGTGTGGAGTCGCGACTCTGAGGCGAGGCGTTTGGAGACGACCTCTTGTTTCTTTTAGGCATATGAGGGGAAAAAAGCAATTATTGGTATCTGCCAGGGAATGTCAAATCAAGATGACAGACTTCCAAACTCAAATTGCTACCTGGCTCAACTAGGTAGTTACCTAGGTACACATAGTTAAATAGAAATATTATCATTACATGTTGAATCAAGCAAGCTGTTTGGCATGCGGCCTCGTTGAAACCCAAGTCTCACATACTCCCGTCATATGGTTGTGTATATATCGAGGTAATGGCCAGCGTTTCTGTTACGCAAGAATGCAGATCTCAGTTGGTATAACTCCCAAGTTGGAAGAAATATCAGAAGATTATCTCTAGTATTGATTGACAAGGATAGACGCCGCCATCTGTTCTCTCGGAGTCAACTCCGGTCGCTCTGGCTGCCACGCGCCAATTCGCGAATAATCATCATACCCAGGAGCTTGATGAACATACGTCCCTTGATCCAGAGTTGCCGTGAACTTCCCAGGCTAGCTGGCTAGATGAATTTCGAAATGGCTTCATCACTGCGTGATATAACCAGCATATGCTTCAAAGCCGATGTCATTCGTGGAGGAAAGAACAATATCAGGTCTCAGCGTTGAAATATGCATCGCCTGAAGATGCCGAATCGCACTTTTGCAGTGCCTTTGGAGTATTTGATGTTTGTTCTTCATACAGCATGAATAATTGCTTAGGACAGTGTCGTTGGGTCAGGTAGATAAACACTTGGACGTGGCATGATTTGATCACGATCCCAACCACTATCCACTTCCTCCATGACTTCCTGGTGGTTCTGAGGACGTGCAAAGCCGTTTATCAGGCTGCGACCCGTCTTCAGTTGCTGACCTTCTCACCCCAGCTGCGTTCGGTGGTTGCGGATATGGGGTCACACCCTCCAGCAAGATAATCTCGCGGTATCGCTGCTCCCCAAGCGTCCTCTTCATGAAATCGCCTTCGAGTGGCCGCAAAACCCTTTTCAGTCCCATGTAGTTGAAGTCCCAGCTTTGCAAGCTAGGCTGACCTTGTGCCGCCACCTTGGTCACCCTGAGGGTGTTGAGCTTACTGGCAGTGAATTCCGGCACTGTTATGACTTGTAGAGAATTGTCCATCCCGACTGCATGCTCGATATGTAGTTTTCGGTTTGCTGGCGCGGTGAACTCCCAAACGAGTTGCTCGGGCGAGGTCAAGAATCGATTCAACTCAGCACAGTCCTCGCAAAATCCACAGCCTCGCTCTCGGAAAATCCAACCCCCTACAGATAAAGATTGTTTGGGCAAGTCGAGTCGGATGATCTTGCGTACAAGTAGTTCAAATACCTCCAACACGACTGGTAATGTTGGCAACCGCCCCTCTGCAAATAATTGAATAAAGGGAGTAATCAGGCAGAAGATGACACCAAATGGATCCCTGACGAGAATCCAATTTGCCTTTGTCCTGGCCATGTTCGAAAATGTTTCTGAAAGTACCTCAGAAGCTTCTTCAGTCGCTCCGACGAGGTGACATTCAGTTATGAGCCGAACAAACGGCTCGCTGATTAAGTCATGTCTGGGAACCTTCATTGACCAAACTTCTTCTCTTGGTTCAAGATAATCGGGAGAGAAGTTGAGTTCACCACCGCTGTTCTTTATAATGGCTTGGAACATTTCCTTTGCATTGATGAACTGCGGCTCGCTTCTAAGTTCAAAAATGCGGAACAGAAGTTGGATTAAAAGTGCCCCATGGCTCCGATTGTGGTGACCAGAGGCAACTTTTGGAAGTAACCTAAACAGCATAGTATCAGCATCTGCTTGGTTAGAGTGATGGTTAGCAGAGCCGAGAAGACGAACCTGTTGATGATCCACTCTGAATGTAGAGAACGTTCACGGACCCAATCGATGATTACCTCCAGATCCCTGTAATCCCAATTTGACTCCGAATCCAACTTTTCATCCATTACAAATTCTGCCCATGCTTCAAAAGATTTCGAAACCGGCTGGCTGGTTGCCAAAATAGCTTGTGAAAAGCCGCGGCAGATGCCTCTAAAATGTCTGATAGGCTTTTCTGGAATATCATCAAACCTGTGTTAAAGTTAGTCAACACAATGTTTGATATAACAGACGATATTGCAGAGGAGACATACCACTCTTTCCAAACAATGGTGCCCTCTGAGCCATTATACCTCTTGGCGAGATGCTCTGCAAGCATGCTCACTGTAGGCATTGGGGTTGTTCTCAGGGCCAAGATATATAATGACATATCCCCAGATTTCAAGCTCCAAACTACAACGGGTTTGATGTGTAACACTTGCGTGGGATCCCCAGAGGCGCAAAGCGTGTTGATAATATTTGCTGCCACTTTTTTTGCCTTCCGATCGCAAGGTGACTTCTCGAGATCTTGAATGGCCATTGTCACAACACCCCCCAGACCCTGATAATCGGTGCCTTGTGTGCGAGTATTCCAACTTGTTTGCCAAGTCTTAAGGGCACGCAGTCTCACCAGGTTCAACAATCCTTCTTTTGGTATTAGGAGGACTGCACTGTCGTGCCAGCGACGTGTCATCTCATGTTCTTCCATGAGATATTGGTTACTCTGGTTTTCATCGTCATCACTGTCAGGGTCGCATTCCCACAAACCGTCCACATCAAAGCCCAAAACTTCCTGCTCTGCATCGAGTTGCTTGTTTTCTGCTAGGTACTGGCCGTCAGGCATATAGAGGCCATCGATGGAGCTGTCTACGGTTTTGCTCCAAAGGTCATCTGTCACCTCGTGTGTGATCTCGGCGAACAAAATATAAAGCCCTGCTTCGGTGCAAGCCTCGGACAGTGCTTGACAAACTGCCCAGTTCCGGCCTTTCGCGTCTTTGAGCGATAGGACTTTTGTTTCCTTGTCATCGTCCAACTTATACAGGATCTTCTTGGTACCAGAAGGTTGATGTGACCACATCCGTAGAACCTCTGCCACACGCTGAGCCCCGATGTGGGATGAAGGAGCAGAACGCTGCCCACGGTCGAACTGATAAATCGCGTATGAAACTGTGAGACGATACCCTGATTTCAGTTCTTCGACCTCCCAATTGGTGTCTGAAAACCAACCGATGGCAGAAAGATCAAGCACTGATGAAGTTGCGGTTGAAATGCTTGTCTTTCTGTCGCCAATAGATAGATGAATATTGCCACCTTGATGCTCAGAAGGGAGACAAACGGAAAGTGTGCCGATCCTGTTATCAGATTGTTTTCGGCTTCCGCTCGACTGGACCAACGGTCCAGGTCCATGGAGTGTTAACTTATGGAGACCTAGTAAAGTGTCTTCCATGCGAAGCTCTTGGGTAATCTCCGTTGCTATCCTGTCGAGACATGCTGGCCAGACTGGATTGGTCAAGTCGAATTGCGAGTGGTCAAGCTCCCACGCATTTTGACCCGCAGCGTCGGGGCCCTGAACCGTATTGCATACGCCTTTGATGACATCCGCATAGTGGTCTGTGAGAGGCAGCGGTATTGTTTGACTCCCTTGAATTTTGAGACCTGGGTTGGCGAACTCTTGGTATGGCATTCAAGGTGTCGAAGAGGCTCTGCTTCCAGGCACTTCCCGACATCTGAGGTGTATCATCGTCACAATCGCTGATTTCGATGACATCGTGTGGACGTGCCATTACTATGACAGTGTTTGAATTGCTCTGAGGGGCATGATGAAGTTGAAGTTGGAGGCAAAACTAAAGTGGCCCGTGCTTGGATAAGCGCGACGCGTAAACGAGCTGAACGCGAGGGAAAACAATGAACAGCAGCGTTCCCAGGGAAAGCTGGGTGATATTTTATTAATTTCCGAAATTTTAACTGGGTTAGAACATGCGAATCTTTTTGACTCTTCTTGCTAAATCACCGAGGGTCGTAGATTTTATGAAAAGAGTGACGTACATAAGTACGCAAGAACCGATAACTCAACTGCCGACCGAGGACTTCGGGCCGTCCCGTCACACATTGACCATGATGTCAAGGATGCAGGGCTCAACGTTCTGATGATACCCAGGGACCTATTTTCCCAATATCAAATTAAGACTGCGAGATCCCAATTCAAAGACAAGTAGATCAAATCCCGGACCATGCAACTTTTTCCCAAGTCCCCATCAAGGTTGTTTTGCCATACCGCAGTTTTAAGGAGAGAGGTAACTTGAGAAGGCAAACAGTGCTGAAAGACATATCCTTGTCTCGCAGCCAGTATTGGCGTCAAGTATATCACTCCCAGCAATTAGCCAAAGCCCCAATCACCAAGATGCATTTTGAGCAATTATCCATTTGCATCTCATCTTAGACAGCTGACTCATCAGCCCCGCTATTGCAAACTGATTATCTCGCAGTTGAAGCCTTTACCATATTGATACACCTCCACTTGAATGAAAACATGAGTTCGCTGTCACAACGAGCTTCAAAAGCTGTAGGCGGACTAGATTTGCCGTGGAGGTTCGCGCCAAGAGGAGATTATGACCCCGATCATAATCCAGCCGGATTAATATCATTTGGCACAGCTGAGAATGCACTAAAATTCTCCTGGCTAATGCACGCTTCAGGATGCTAACCCTTCTTAGGCCTTGGTGACGAAGGAGTTGAAGGAGTTCGCAGACAAGAATGTACGAGACCGACTATTCATCCCAGGACCGACTGCTAACCCAGCTCACACGCCCAGGTCTCGATCTCACTCGAGGACTTCCTCTATCGAGGCAGTCATGCAGGGGGCGCTCGCTTCCCCAAAGCATTGGCCGCCCATCTCAACGAGTACCTCCATCCCTTCAGCCCCATCACTCCAGATATGATCCAATGCGTCGGCGCAGCCACTGCAATGCACGATATTCTCGCGTGGGGAGTTGCAGACCCAGGTGAAGGCGTACTGACCAGTAGGCCTGTATATGGCCGCTTCGAGCTTGATTTTGGGAACAAGTCTCAAGTGAGGGTTGTATATTCAAACAATAAGGCAGAAGAAGCGTTACAGGACGATATTGTAGAAAAGTTTGAGGAGGCGTTGATCCAATCAAGAAAGGCTGGCGTTCATGTCAAAATGGTACTTATCATAAACCCACATAACCCTTTGGGTAGGAAACATCCGCGATTTGTCGTTCATAAAGTCGCTAATGCTTTCAGGGAGGTGCTATCCCAGATCAACTCTCATAAAAATAATGCAGTTCTGCCAAAAACACAGCCTGCATCTCCTGAGCGATGAGATATATGCATGCTCCGTTTTTGGCACAGATAAGCCCGCGTTTCCGTTCACTTCAATATTATCAATTGACCCGGCTAGTCTTATCGATCCAGAACTTCTTCATGTCACTTACGGTCTCAGCAAAGACTTTGGTGCCGCTGGTCTTCGTCTTGGGGCCATCATCACTCGCAGTCGACATGTGCTCCGGGCAGTTGAGGCTGCTATGCGATTTCACAACCCCTCTGGTGCTAGCTTGGCCATTGGGAATGCCATGCTTGAAGATAGAGAATGGTGCCAGGCTTTTATTGAATGCTCGAGGGCAAGACTCTCTAAAGCTCATCGGCACATCACCCTGCAACTCAGGGACATGGGTATCAAATACTTACCCGGAAGCAATGCAGGGTTCTTTCTCTGGATAGATTTGTCACCGTACCTTCCTTCTGAGCTGGACGGAGAGTTAAATCAAGAGTTTGCTCTAGCTAAGAAGCTTCGCACGATGGGCGTTTTTCTGCATCCTCGTGAAGAACACTCGCTCGAGCCAGGATGGTTTCGACTGGTATACACGCAAGATCCGAAAATTGTGTCAGAAGGGCTCGAGAGGTACGTTCCCCTTAGGGCTGTGAGACAATGTTAATAGTTATAGGATCCGTAAAGCAATATCTTAGGCTGGGTGGCCGTGGGAAAGGTTAATCAAACCTGCGACTGGCAAATTCAAACAGAGGCCGGAAATTTCAAAGATAGAGGGAATGAGTCATCAGCCATCACACGCAGTATCGTACGCGGTTGCAGCTTTGGCATCAGGCCAGAAATCAAACTTCAGTTTAGATGGTGATACTTTGATAGCTTACTCTAGTTTCGCTTTGCACCTGCCACCTACTGGCCAACGGCATTCTCAAACTTCTTACCAGTCAACATAAGGAAGGCCTCTCGGTAGCGGTCCGCTGTAGCTTGAACGATATCCTGGGGCAGCTCCGCACCCGCCTTGCCCTTGAGTCCCTCCTTGGTAAGCCAGTTTCGGATGAATTGCTTGTCGAAACTGTCTTGATCTCGGCCGGGCATGTAGCCGGCTGCTGGCCAGAATCGAGAAGAGTCAGGGGTCAAAACCTCGTCTACGAGATAGATGTTTCCCTCTTCATCCTTGGCGAATTCAAACTTGGTGTCAGCCAAGAGAATGCCTCGCTCCTCGGCGTACTTTGCGGCCTCCTCGTAGATCTTGAGGGACAGTTCCTTGACACGGTCTGCAGTCTCGCGGTCACCAACTTCTTTCCAAGCATCATCAGGATGGATGTTCTCGTCATGCTCTCCTGCATCAGCCTTGGTGCTTGGTGTCCAAAGGGGCTGCTTGAACTTCTGGGCCTCTTCCATGCCAGGCTCGATGGTGATGCCGTGAACGGTTCCATTCTTCTTGTACTCCTTGAAAGCAGAGCCTGTCAGATAGCCTCGTCTGTGAGGATGTTAGCGTTTTAGTGCTCATGTGGAGCATAAGTACAAAAGGCCATTTCACGTCCGAGAAAAGGCTTTGTATGGTTCCTCTGAAATGGAAGGGTCATCGTACACAATTGATTCAATCTTGATAACAGAAAGCTTCTTAACAACCATTGATCTGTTCTTGATGACCTTTGCCTCCTCGGGAGTAACGCCTTCGGGGATATCAAGGCTGATGAAATGAGTGCGTAGCCCAGGGATGCGCTCAGTCAAAACTTGGAACCAATGCGCTGAAACAAGGGTCAAGATCTTTCCCTTGTCAGGAATTGGGTTCTTGAGAACAGCGTCGTACGCAGAGACACGATCAGAGGCCACAAAAAGAAGGGTGTTCTTGTCGGGCAGTTCGAAAAGGTCGCGCACTTTGCCCGAAGCAATCTTTTGAAAGCTTGGGATAGAGATTTCCGTCAGAGCAGACATCGTTGCGATATTTAATCTGATCTGCTTCGACTATATTGAAAATAAGTCCAATTTGCGACTATCACCGGGAGTAGTCGCGAATGTGATGATACTCGAAGGGAGGAGATGAGGGTGAAGGTGATGAAAATGTGAGGAGAAAAATTTAGCCTATGACTTGGATGCAGCGTGGAAAGCTTCTCCACTGAGTCATAAATCCCGTTATTGTCTCGCCATTGGTAACGGTAAACCAGAACTTTTGATGGGAAAGCATGTCTTGAACCATTGACGTTTTCTTTCTCATAAATGTAAGATCGCAAGCCCATCTTGCATATTGACAGGGGCAACAAGAGCGAGTCGTGTACAGTGTAGTACAGTCTAGAAAGGCACTATCCGTACGGTCTCGCAAGTACCCATCGCCATGACGTCATCTGCTACAGCATGTCTTCAATATAATAGGTACTCAGCCTTGGATGATGTGAATATGGTCGAGAGATTTTTTAATATTCGGCCGAGATGTTCTTGCAAACAACCCTCGCTGATCGACAGTCCATGTCCCGTGTCCTTCTATCCAAGAAAACTATTATCTATGGTTCCTTGTACACTCATATCATAGACGAGCGTCAATGAGCAACATGGGTTCTGTTTCTAATATTATTGTTGAGAATTATGCGACTAAAATAATTTTTATGGCCGTAAATCACCAAGACAATAAAAAAAGTGTAAAGCATCCCAAGATTGAAGAGCCTTATGGGCACGGTAATGGGGAGATGATGGGATTTCCAGTTCCTACAACAATCGTACTATGAGCCTTTGAGGCATGACAGAGTAATAAGCATCCATTCTGTTAAATAAAATCATTACAAGAGACGACACAAGCTCCTGTCACGATGTGATCACATGTGTACAACCTGACTTTGGCGAAGTTCAACAAGAGTTCTAGGAAATGGTGTAATGACTACCTAATGAAGCATCACCAACTCTTAGGGCAACATCAAGAAATACCTTCTTCCTTCTTGTCCACCACCCAAACAAAGCAAAACTGGCAATTTACCCGCCTGGGCATCATCGAAGAGTATATTCGTCTATCATCGTCTCTTTTCCCGAATGCTTGATACATGGTTCCCCAGCAAATTTATCGCGCATGTCAGATTCTTTGGCAGTATTTGAAAAGTTGAAGGCAGCTGCGCTATCATTCTCGCATTCACCTTTTGGCGTAAGGTCCCATAGTAGCATCGCGCGTTATCTGGGTGACTGCTAGATTCTCAAACTCATAGAAACTTGGTTGGAGTATTCCCGACAAGCGAATCCATCAGCCCGGCTTTGGTTTTTAACCACAGCTTACTGTACACTGTTAATTGCTACAGAACAAACATGAACGCCAGCTATTCTCCACTTCCATCAATGCCTTTATTCTTAGTGCCATAATCAGCAAAAGTTTGCTCGGGGAAAGTCGCCCCAACTTTCTTAGTGCAAGCCAAATTCTAACTAGATCGTTAAATGTTAGGTATGTTACCGAAATAGCACATCCAAATATCGATACGTGGACATTAATATGGTTGAATTTTGTCTGCTACGCTCAGCGTATATCCTCGAATCAAAGAAGTCCAACTAGCCCGTACTATAGTCTGCCACTCCACATTGGTTGGTTTCAATTAAGGACCGATTCCTTGATGTGGATCACCATCAAGACATAACTTCGAATTTTAGCACGCCCTGCAAATCTGACCATGGAGAGATTCGAAACAATTACACAAGGATAAAATCTCCACTTTGGACCTAGTGCCTGGAGCTAGTCAGCTAGATATCTAGTGAGCGCGGGATCTGAGGCTGGTAGTTTACGTGAACTCCCGACTCTATGTATGCGAGCGAGAAATCTACCACCCGCCCATGATGATGATAGTTTCATCAAGAGTGGCACATGGTTTTTCTCTCTCTCTTTTTTTTCCCCCTCTCTTTCTTTCTTTTTTTCTTCTTCTTCGGATTCTCTGCTCTACGTAGAATTCAATCTCACAGGATGTCAGTACGATCTGGCCCAATGTGAGGTACCTTAGTAGGTAGGTTAGTAGTCTGCATCAAGGCAAGGGGACACGTGATTCTTAGCGCAAGCTTAAGGCTGAAGTTAGATCGTGAAATGGATGTGCGTCTTGATCAAATCCCCATCTGCCATGGATCGCAATCGCAAGTTTTCGATTCGAACTTGGGACCCTGACTATAACATCTATGTGGCAACGCCCGGTGTGCTTGGCAGCATTGACCGCTGTGGACCACATACCGATACCACTCTTTGGTCATATCCAGAAGTTGGTGGATACTACGCTTTAAGTAAGTTGAGTGGGAAGAAGGGTATAGAAGAAGAATCTGAGGTCAGGGTTCGGGATGATATTTGGCTCATGAGACATGAGCATGAGATTGGGCATCATAATATGTATGACATACAATATTCCAAGTCTTGAGCATGGCCAGGAACGACGATCAATCAGATTCATCATGGTTGATGCGCACTAAATGGCATCGAGTTTCCAGCCCTTTCCTTGGTAGCCATGGATTTGGTTTTTGTCAAAGCATATTTATCTTGAACTTGATAGATAGCAAGTGGCACAAGCCATCGTCATAATCTACTACGTGGTAAATATCGGTACTTAGGCTAGGTAAATACCGTCCACATAAAATCAGCCCCTCCTCCCGGCATCCATCCCTGCCCCTTGCATCGTGAGGTCACTAAGCTCTATCCCCGTTCCTGAACCAATCATGAACCGCCTCATCGAATGGTAACTCCTTTAAGGTCTCTCAGCACGGTTGCAGAAGCAGGCAAGGTGTCTTACCTCCCTCAGCCAGTCTCGCCTTCCAAGTACAATGTTCTGTCATAGAAGGGAAGCAGCTACTTTAATATGTACCTTCCTAGTCACTCACATCGCCTGGACCTCTATTCCCGTCTTTTTTCTTTCTTGTCTCATCATTTGAGTTTGCGCCGTCCCTCCTCCTTACCATGATGGATGTTTAATCATCTGGGGTTCGCAAGCCTATAGTATCAAGCCAAGAGTGCTCCAACGCCAATAGCCTCACCCATGTCACAGCCAACAACATAAACAAACCTCCGAGACCATTTCGTTCAGTGCAACTTTCTCAATGTCTCTGTAATGCCCGCTCGTCGTGGCCCTCTTGTGGTTTCTTGGTTCCATCACCTCTGCTGGTATTCGCCAGGGGGAGAGGGTGATTCATAGGGTATACCCAATCCACGGAGCTGGCGCTTGTCTACTACAAATCAACGCTTACTTGCCCGTGAGCTACGCGCGATCATCCTGATCAGGTAGTAACCAACCTTGACCCCTCGGCATATGAGCCAATCGCCTCATTTGGGCTACTCTTAACGCTCCGCCAAGCACATAGAAACAGATCATTATCTTTTCTTCTCCCGCACACTGCTGCAGACGCTGCCGCAGACGCAGATATACCCTACCTTGGAAACTTATGTTTACATATCTGAATGGCGGAAGTCAATCGCAGCGCTTCGTCCTGACCCGCTAGACTACGTTGCTTGTTGCCGGCCGTACTGCGCCGCTTGTGTTCGCCTGTCACCCTGCAGTCAATCTCCCGCTCCCGCTCCCACTTCCTCTGCCCATCCGTCAATAATCTATAGCATACGGATACAGCTCGAGACTGGATCAAATTTAGTGTTCACGGCGCAAGGGTACAGTTCCACTAGGACTTCGGAACAAAACCACTGCGGGACGGCATCTATTACTAAGGGATACATTACGGTGCGCCTTGATCATTCGATTATCGTTTGACGTTTACAGTTCCATAATCTTAGCTGTTATAGCGCCTAGGCCAGCTCTAGAGCACACAGTGTTATCTACCGGAGCTATTGCAACTACCGTCGTTCCTTGACTTAAAGGCAAGGCTAATGAAAGACATGGAGTCCTCTGGCCCAGCAATCAAACGACGAGCCGCAATTGCTTGCTGTCGGCAAGTAATCCCATCCCATGCTTTCTGAGTGCATATTTCCTAATCATGTGTCATACATAGATGTCGGCGGAAGAGGAGCAAATGTGTCCACGATCGCGCCCAGCCTCCCTGTCAGGCCTGCGTAGAAGCTGGCGTTGGGGATGGCGAATGGTGAGTTTCCTTGCTTAAGTCTTTGCAAACTTATCTGAGATTCTATGTCACAGTGTCTTTAAGACGAGGGGCGAGCCAGATTATGATCGCAACTATCGACGTCCTCGACGACGGGCTAAAAGGACAGTTCGACGAGATCCAGGCAGAGTACGCGGTGACATTCCTGACACTCCTGGCACTCCTGTGAGACTCCCGCATGGATCCGGAAACGAGTGGGAACAACTGCCTCCACTACCAGAAATGATCGATGGGATAAATCAGTTTACAGGACACTACTTTCAACTTGGTTTCATTCACAAAAACCATTTCCCCCAGCGTCTCCTCAATGACCACAAAGAAGAGAGCGTATTTCTTGTCGTCAGCATTCTCAGCATCTCAGCGCGTCTCAGCCGTCCTCTTTCGAGTCGATATGGATCCGGAATGAGAGCATCCGAATTCTTCATGGAGCGTGCTACAGCCATTTCATCCGACAAGATCTACTCAAACACGTTGGAGAATTGCCAGGCGTTTTATCTACTTAGCATTGCACAACAAGGAAGTGGGCTAAGAAATGAGAGCCACGTACGTATGGACAGGGCACAGCGAGTAATACCATTGCTGACCTGATAGATGAACATGGGCATCGCTCTCAGGATGGCATCAGCACTCCACTTGCATTTGGAAGACACTTATAAGATTTCAAACCCGACACCTACTGCCATAATCCGTGGCGAATCTGCTCGTAGAACTCTGGTATGTCATGCTACGCAAATAGATGTCAATCGTTTGGGCGACTAAAATCTTCTCAGTGGATGCTGCACAGCCAGGACCAGTTACATTCAGGCCGTTACTCGCCCATCTCTCTTGCTGCCTCGGATATTACCACCCTTCTCCCCTGTGACGAAGATGACTTTGCCAATGGGCGTGAGCCCCCCTCACGAGCCGCTCTTGAGGGGACACCTCCTGCTATTAGGTACCAGGGGCTGGTCAGTGATCCACACCGGTCCCTATTCGCGACCCTTATTCAAGCACACAGCTTCTGGGGGGTTATCATCCGGCATGCCGTCAGCTTTACCCCCAATTCTCATCCATGGGACCCAGAGAGCAAATTTACAAAGGTCTCCAGAAGGCTTCATCAGTGGGAAAGTGGTTTACCCCAAAACCATCGATGGAGCGAAGTCATGCTGAGCGAGTACAAGTCCAACGCACAAGATTTGGTAAATTTACCCTGGTTACAGTAAACCGAATCATTAACATTCATAGGCGTATCTCGGAGTAACAATGATTCCACGGCTTTGCAATATCGTTCTGCGTCGTCCATACTTGATGGAGTAAGTTCGGGCATCTGACATACTGCGGCAAGACTGATATCTTTAGCATACTGACTTTGTCCCCTGAATATGAGCAACAACCAGCAGTGTTCAAAAAGATCGCACACGACCTTTTCTCCAACGTCCTTAGACTTTACGAACAAATCGACGCCCAATTTACAGGACGCTCTTCAGATGAAAGTGTCGGCGCCCAAATGGCTGCTTTTTGCGTGTACACCTGTGGTCTGTTTTCTATATACCTTTGGCGCTACCCACACAGTGAGTATTCCTGCTACTGTCGCTAAGATATGCGTTGGATATTGATCCTTCCCAGTCTGTCTAAGCCTCAATGCCAAGTATAATGGATATATGATGTATCGGCGCAACCTGGAGATTTTAATGGAATGCAAAGAAGTCTGGCCGCTTGCGTCTCGCTGGGTAGACGCCTTGACGTGCTTTGCTCAGGATCCTACCAGCTCCCTGACAAGCGATACAGGGATGGCGGACGGCAGAGATCCAATTCCTAATCCTGTGACCTACCTTCCTACTGTTACCTCTACATCATCTGGCACATCGCCAGCTTCATCCATCTACAATCGACAAGGCAACTCTCTTGATACAAGCTCCACTGTCGTGCAGTCTTCGTCCCCTCACGATGTCTCGGTCACCTTATCTGCCACTCACATTATGCCCTCTCAGTTTCCTACATCTCAAATCAAACAAGAGCCCCAGATGCATCGGCTGCAGGTTCTTCGTCCTCACCAACAGCCGCCGCCGCCACCCCCGTCGGCAATACCACAGCATCAAGGCTTCGTCCCACCTCAGCTTCAGCCTCAGCTCTATATGAGCCCTAACAGTATGACAAATTTTGACATGGTCATGGGAACATTTGACCAGAATGCTTTCCATTCTTATCCGATAGCCCCCCAATGCAACCCTCCGCTCACAGCCAGTATTCCAACGGCTGTAGCTATGCCAGCCGTACCAATCAACCCTTCTGTAGACGGCTATGAATGCGAGCTGAACTATTACTCCTATGGCCCCCAAGATTGGGTACCAACCAGCAATGTATTTGACGGCTACAGTTAGCTTCTCTCACCATTGGCGAAGCTGTCAACAAGATGTTTCTTATACCAGCTACCAAGAACTATCGCTCTGCGCTGAACTCGTTTATAAATCGACGAGAAAACAGCCTCTGCGATATTTTTCTCTCTCAGATTTACTCAGTATTCATTTACATCTCTTGCAATTGAGCTAGGGGATGGAACATCTCGAATTGAACACGAAATGGCTTCTATTTTCATCATTGCTGGCAATAAAGAAAGGAATTCTGCCTTTGTACGGCTGCCTATTCACGTCCGCATTTCTTTGTCATTCAGTCAGACAACTACATACAACCTAGCAGGAGGCTTTAATTACACTCTGGCTGGTTGGCCGCGTCCCCCCAAGAGTGACTCCTGGTTACTGCTTTGGCGTCGATGCTTTACTCTGAAGAAAGTACGTGGCAATGCCTGTGTCTGATTTTCACCCACCAACATCTAGTGACACCTTTCACAGCACGCTTAGATTGATTGGGAGTTCATTGCATGAGAGTCAACCATTGCTTGACTATCGACAACTACAGACGAGCTCACTTGATACTCTGGTCTGGAAATTTCATTTCAACATGTCTTTTGCCTCAACTCTAAAAGTCCCCTACACACTCCGAGTTTTCAATCCGCTCCTCAAAAATCCCATTGAGTTCCACAAAAGTGGATGATATCCGAGTACGCCGTCCTAAGCCTTCCCTAACACTTGAAAGGGAATCCAAGACAGACTCCATGGGCCGAAACAACCAAGGCTGCAAAAACAAATCGAAAAAAGTAATAACCGGCCGCCTTGACTCCCCGATCCTCTACATGAATTTTGGGTCGCCGCCGCTTTTCATCCTCGCAGGGCATACATGACTTCTCTATTCCTTCGTTGCATCTGAATGAATAAAACAAAATGGGGTGTGCAGTGCAGTGTAGTGTAGTGTAGTGTAGTGAGAAGGGGGTGTGAATACATCGTGTAGTGATGAGATATGCCAGGTGAAGCGTCATGAGGGGTATTTGAATTACTGTAGTGTCGTATGGGATCTATATACATGCAAGGGTCATGGGGATCGTGCTATGATAGGGGAAGGGGAAGGGAATATCTTTGTTTGTGGCGGCAATTGCACACCTTGAATGTGAGGCTCTCACGTGCCAGATTAGTTAGCCATGACAGCCTGAGAACCGCCCAGTTGGCGTTTAACCTGCTCGCGGGCCCAACGGGCAGTCTCAATAGTTCGAGGCTGGAATTCCCGGTTGGTTTTTGTCTCCTTAATCATGGCAGTGAGCCAGTCCTGGCGGAAAGCCTCGACCAAATCACCGTTGGGGTAAGCATCAGCAATGTCGCTGTTCATGTTAGCAAAGCCCTATGAATCTTCAGGTCGGAAATGGCTTACCCAATGACGCCCATAGAGGCTCGCATCAACGATTCGCTTCGGTTCATGTCGTTAGCAATAATGCGAAGAGCGTTGAAGATAAGCACGACGTATTGCTGAAGGGCTTGTGCTGCAATGTGTTAGCCATGGCGTTATATCCGACGGGTGGGGGAACATACTCTTCTGGCTGGCCTTCATGGCGCCAATGATGCCACCCCAAGCATCCATAATACCCTCACGGAGGGAAACAACATAGTCGAACATTTCGTAAGGGCCCTCAGGAGAAGCGGTGACAGTTGTAGCCTGCTCCAGAACCTGGGCGACCACAGACAGGTAAGTCTCGAAGTGGCCACCGATGGCGCCAGCAATGTCGCCGAAGCATTGGAGAATAGCAGGCTTGAACTGGTTGGCGAGAGTGGTGCTCTGCAGCGGGTTAGCTATGTCAAATACGCAGAGGAGATACATACCCTCAAGTTGTTGAGGAGATAGTTCATGAAGTTGTCGCAGTAGGGCTGGCTGCGTTCACCAAGAGATCGAGTAATGTCGCTGACCAGACCAATAGCCATGGAGCAGAGACTGGGCTCGTCCTGGTTTCCAAGAGCATTGTACAGGAAGGGGGCAAAGGCATCCATGTACTTGACGAAATCCTCCTCCATAGAGGTTGAAAGAGCGCTGATAGTAGCGAACACGGCATCAGGAACACTGGACTTTCCACCGACGCTGTTGAGAATTTGGAGAAGGATCTGCATAATGCGGTCGCCCTGAGGAATGATCTCCTTGTCAAGGCGAGAGATGATGGCCTGGAGGACGGTGCACAGGCTGTTCTGCATCTCTTCAAGGGTAATCTTGTCCTCGACGCTGACGACCTGGTTCTGCAGAGGAACCGTCTCTTCAAGTCGCTTGATGATAACATCAGAGAGAGAGGCAACGGGTTGCAAGCTTTCGGAAGCAGCGTTCTGCACGAAAACATTGAGAACCTCATAAGCAGCAGTACGAACCGAGGTGTCAGCGTCCGTGCGAGCAGTCACATCGAGGAGAGAGGTGACGGCATTGTTGAAGTGAGGAGTGATGGCGTTGGAGGAAGCGCCGAGGTCGCCAGCAAAACGTTCAGCCAAGTTCATAAGAGCCCAGCAGCATGAAGGTGCCATTTTGGCGCTACTGAGAAGACCCTTGAAGAGCGACTCAATCAATGTGGGTAGTTGTGTCTGAGGGTCAATGGCCTCGGAGCAAGCTTCAGTGATTCTACCCAGAGCGTAGGCAGTCGAATCCTTGACATGCAGGGACTGATCCTCCATCATGGTGATGAGGATAGGCAGGGCCTGCTTGACAATGGGATCCAAGACCTTCTCGTCAGGACCCTCCATGATGGCACCGAAAGCGGACACAGCAGCATCTCTGTTGTGCCAGTCATCGTGGCGGAGGTTGCTCTCAACAAACTGAAGCACAGGGGTGATGATAGTAGCACCAACAGCCTGGGCGTACAGCTGCAGGCACTGATAAGCAGCGCGGGACAGGTTGTACTCGTCGTCGGTGGCGTCCTCGTCCTGCTTGGTGAGGAGAAGCAGGAGAACTGGTACGACTTCGTTAGAAGCAACACGGGCAAAGTTGTAGAAAGGACGCATCTGATCGGAGCTCTCGACCTGCGCGTTGTCATCTTCGATGGAAATCTCTTCTTCGCAGACGGTGCTCCAGAACTCGACAGCCAGCTTAGCCACATCTTCGTCATCGGACTTCATGCCAAGAATAGTAAGACCAAACAAAGCCTTTTCCATATAGAATCGCATGTTCTCGTAGTAGAGGGCCATAATTCGGTTCAGGCAGCCAAAGGCACCCTGCTGTATCCTTGAGTCGTCGGCTTGTGTTGCCTCGCAGACAACCTGCATGATGTAGTTTCGCTCGCCCTCGTGCTTAAAGTTGTTGCCGACAAATTCGAGAGAGTCACCGAGAGCGGTAATGGCAGCAAGGCGAACCTCGATATTCGTTTCCTCCTTTCGGGCGCCTTGTACGACAGCAGTCAGAATAGCATTTGAGTGTGTTATCAGGGCCATGCGCAGTTCAGCATCTTGACTCTCGCAGATGTAGCCGATAGTGGTCAAAGAAGACTGCTTCTGGTGATCGGCACCATCGCTCACATTCTTGACGAGAAAAGGCAGTAGATCGCTCCACTGGCCACGGGGTAACTCGATGGCGGCAATAGAAGAAATGACCTGGGCAGCGGCAGTGCCAGCCTGGGTGTTGGAGGAGTTCAAGGTTTGGAGGGTAAGCTCCTTAACCCTGTTCTTAGTTTCATCGTCTGTTTGCTGAAGCCATTTTGCTTGCAGTTCTTGGTGACGAGCAAAGTCTCGGGTTGTGAAGGCGTTCTTGAGGGCGATACCGGCAGCAGCTCTGATAGAGCCATCGGCAGAGTCGTTTGCCAACTCTTGTACGAGAGTTGCGAGGTATAGGGGCTAGTGAATCGTCAGCCAATATTCAGAATGAGGGAGGATCAGGGGTGGCATACAAAGTTGCTCTCAGCGGCTTGGGTAAGTTGCTGCTCGGCAGCATTTCGCAGGTTCGCATCTGATCAAAGTCAACATTTGTCCGTTTCAACCGCAGATGAATGCTCAAGGGATCAATCGGCGGGCAAGGGTGTGGGATACTGACCAGGCGAAAGCGAATTTGCGAGCACCTGGTTTATCTCTGAGCTCGACATTTTGGCGATTTATGAACGTCTCGTCATGCGGTTTCAGCAGGTATCAATAATGATCGAGGCGCGAAAAGGCGTAATTGTGTGAGAATGAAGGAGAAGAAGAAAAAAATCGAGCCTTTGGTTAGGCGCACGTGTTGATAAGTTTGGCAGATGGAAGAGAGAACTGTTCTGGATGAGGCGGAGAGGCGGGGGTTTTTTCCACGACGGGGGGCTCAGGCCAGGAGAGGAAAAGAACGGGTACGGGAGTCGAACGAGCTTGGCGGGCCAAAAACCGACGGGACGGGGCCTTTTTTGATTTGATGCCTTTTGATATGTATAGTCGATAGCACCGAGATAGTGAAGGTCTTGGTTTCTTGTACAGGAGTACGTAGGCCAACGATTCCAAGTTGCAGAAGAGAAAGTGACGGCCTTTTAGAAAAGGTTCCATTTGATGATGACAACCAGCTGGAGTGATAGCCCGCACCTACCTCACCTACGAACTTCGCTACCGCCACTTAAGATGGCACTGTACTGCACTGTGTAGCGGTGATCTTTCATAGGCGGTTGTTTCTACTGTAGTAGCCAGCAATGTTTGCTACCTAACTTGAGATAAAGGAGGACCAATCGATACCTACTTACCTAGATATAAATGCTTGAAAACACCCACCTACCGGGCTACCTAGGCTGCAGTTACATCAAGAGGAATGCCTACAGAAAAAATTGTCACCATTGATTCACTATCTCTACCAATGCGTCACAGCCTCGCTCACTCACTGTGCCTAAAGGTACCAGGTATGCATGCATAGAGAGCCCCTCCACACCGACGGCCACGCCCATTGTGCTGCGGGACCTTGCGGCCAAACGCCATACGTACATGCTTTTTTTGGCTGGCTGGTGCGATAGCTTCTGCAGCAAGTTTTGTTTGGTTTACCATGAGACGATACCTGAGACTTGTAATAGATCAGGGTCTCGTGACCCTTAGTTGCTTATGCAGTTTGTCGTCTTTCTTGATTCAGGTTCACCTTGGTTCATCTAGGCACTTTAGTATGTATGAAGCACCTCCACTATGAACGCATAACTCATAACCTGCTTTCATTAATTACAGACTACAGGCGGGAAGAACCTCGCTTAATCTGCAGCCGCACTGTACCCTTCACGGTGCCCCGCGGTGAAGAGATTAACACAGGTCATTGCACAGTGTCAATCAAAGTCAAAGGTTCAGCAACCTGCCTAAACTCGACACCGGCAAGTAAAGGTACCTCCCTCTCGTCCCCTCCATGATAAAGTACCGCCGCCAGGTTCACATGAAAGGCAACCCAAGCAAACGTATGCCATACCATCAAGGGACGACAGGGCCCTGACTAGCAACCGTTAAGTTACCTAGACATAACAGCACAACACTCCTTTGAATAACGGATAGTGTTGCCACTAACGGCATTCATTTTGTATCTGAAATTATCGCTCTGTCTAGCTGACACATGACAACAAACCCCTTTTGCTAGATTCTCACCTTTTCTTCACTATTGTTTGTGTTGATTTCTTTCAAAAAGTAAATAGGTCCACTCTTCCACGGCAACCGACGCCGCCAATTTTGCCACGATGGGTAACTCATTTATTATCCAGTCCGCATTTTAGGCCGTCATCAAATGATGCTGACTTGTCAAATCAGATTGAGAGGGTCCATGTTCGATGTTCGCTTCATCTTGAATTTGGTTCTTCCATGTGTTTCCAGGGGTCCATCCATCCAATCTGGGGAAAATCTGCGACTCGTGCCCTACCCTGCCTGCTCCCGCTACTCACAGGCCATGTAATGCACATCATGACCAGCAGCAGCCAGCCAGCCAGCACTGACATTGCCCTCTTTTTCCAACTCTACATGTTCCATTCTGTAGGTTCATCGTATTGCCAAACGTTTAAGCCTCTGTCATGCTGATTGCCTTGTGCTTGAAAATGCTTCGCCTATTTGGACACTTTCTCCCAATAATATATATGAAGCCTCAACCCCCCATCAACAGACATGTAAACGTTCAAGGCATCTCCAAGACCAGCTTGGGGGCCTTGTAAATCCACGAATCACAGCGCCAGGTCTTTGAGATACAGAGAACGAACAAAAAGGTGGGCTGCAGGCAATACTAGGCTGGGATGAAACAAACAATTTCGAGCCATCTTACTTACTTCCTCATGGTCTCTCTTCTCCTGCCAAAGGGATTGGTGAGGCTTTCAGCTTCAGCTCTTTGACCTGGATAAATGTCACATCGCGAGTGGAGCGGTACTTCCATCCAAGCTTGTATAAGTCTTTCTGCTGGTTTGTTCTCATATCAACAACTGCCTCAGTACGCACTCAGCCCTTGCTCTAATGAGTCCCAGTACGTCCATCTCACACGTCACTTAAATTAATATCTTTCTTTCCTACTGGAGAGACAACCGCAGCTGGATCCCATGTCTGTCCTGCCCATTTGTGGCCAAGGCTCTATTATCGTTTGTAAGTGAGGAGGACTGGGGTCAGTCTGGCGGGCTTGGAATGTCTTCCGGGATCCGGCAGCCCTGGCTTTGAGGGCAAAAAAACCAGTAGCCGAAGGCAACACCAGAGTATTCCGCCAGGATGGTATGGTCCTGATTATCTAGGTTCAAACACCAGCCAGCTTAGTCCTGAGAGACCACCTATTCTTCGTTGCCATTTGACGTATACATTTGCCGACTTGTGGAAACTGGAAAAATATCCGCAACTTGGCTAGGAACAATGATGAGTTAGTTATAGCCACTAGGAGTCTATCTCCGTACCTATATAAAGAGAAGATATTGAAAACTACCTGCATACACTCTGCCAGGAAACCTGCGATACATGCTGGCCAAGTAGGTACCCAAGACGTGGGTCTTGTAAGTGCCCCTCGATGGAGGGGTAAGCAACCTCGGGATATCCCGAAGGGCATGAGGTCACCAGTTCCATCAGTCAGCCCCTCATCACGAGGCATCTGTCTTCAGACTCCAAGGCCACATCAAGATGTAGTTAAAAACATAGTTATTCAATTCTTGTCATAAGTCATAATTGTGCGTACCAACCAAGCATCTACATACATTCCATTCGATCCCATTCCAATTCGTATCATTTCATCCGCTATTTATGATTTCGTAAAATTCGTACAACCAAAGTTGCCCATCGTGAACTGAACTGAAATCCCATCGCCAATACATGTCTGTAGTTGCCTTAAAAAAAGGAAAAAAAAGGGTATCCGTTACCCAAACACTCTGCTGTCCGTCTGAAGAGTGACCATGAATGAGAACGCCAGCAAGCAAAGCAGACTTAACGCAGGTAGCCTCGAGGAGGGCGGGTGTCATAAAACGTCTCCCGCTCCGTTATCTCGTCCCAGCGAGGGTGGCTGTGCCGGTGACGGTCGCGCTCATAATCGACTTGGTATTCTCTCTCATACTCGAGCTCTCTTGCGCGCTGCTTTCGAGATCGTCGGATCTCATCGGAAACATCAACTAAGCGAAGAACATCATCCTGCAAATGTTAGTATTTCGTGATTATTGGTTCTTGTGAGACACTTACATATTTGAGATAGTCCATGATGTAGTAAAATTCCTTGGTCTCCTCATACTCGTATCCCGAGCTCTCGATAGCCTCACGCAGAACGAGGTCCTTGGTGATTTCGGTCCACATATCCTTGGGTGGTGGAGGAGCAGGCCGGGAACGTGTTTCTCGTGTTCTCTCGATATCAATCTCCCTCTCACGGTCGTAGATGGACACGTTCACACGGTCGCGGGTGTCGGGAGGTGAGGGCTCCTTGAGGATAGGTTTAGGAGAGGGTGCAGGCGCAGGAGAGGGTGCTCCATCTCTTTCAGGAATGAACTTGCTCTTTCTAGCGCCGCTGTACCTCGTCCAGTTTGTCTCGGTACTGCCGCCGCCGATTCCATCCATGCGGATGCGCTCGGTGCCAGGAGGGACATCCACGAGAGTCCAGTCCTTAGTAGCACCGCCCCAGGCCTCGCCCATTCTGCCTCGAGAGTCGATCTTGCCGGTTAGATAGTCGCCCTCTTCATCAACAGCGCTGGGTGTGGGCAGTGGAGCAGCAGAGTGCGCTCGACGTCGAGTGGTCTCAGACTCACGTCGGAGCACAAGCTCATCATCGCGATAGTCGGACCGACGTTCCCGACTTTGAGAGCGAGTGCGAGACGTGCGGGTAACGTCAACCTCGGTTTTGTTCTTTGACAAAGAAATGTCAATATCTGTCTCCCGCTCTCGGATTCGGGATGGAGCACGAGGCTGAGGTTTTGGCTGGGGAGGAGGGGTTGGGGGTCTGGCTTTGATCATGCCTGTAACGGTTAACGTTTTGAACCACATCGTTAGAGTTTCATTGTGCTTACCATGGTCAATATCACGATAGTGTGTGATAACTTCTCGCTCAATTGTTGGTCCGCGGATAGTCTGAGGCGGAGCAGGTGGAGGAGAAGGCTTAGGAGCAGGAGGAGGCGAAGGAGCCCTCTCACGCTCAATGATACGAGTGCGAATGCGCTCTCGCTCTTCAACTGGAGGAGCAGGCGGGGGAGAAGGCGACTTTGGTCGCTCAACGTATCTAACAACAGAAGGGGCTCGCCTGGGGGGTGGTTGAGAGGGCTCTCTGACTCGCTCTCGCTCGTAAACTCTGGTACGAGAGCGCTCGTGCTCATGGTCGTGAGAGTGGTGGCTGCTGGGCGAAATGCTGCGGGGCCTTCGGATGATGCGTTCCTCTCGAACGCGAACTGGGCTGGGGCTTCTAGGTCGATGTCGGTCGATGGTCTCTACTTGACGCTGGCGCAAGACCATGGGACCAGCTTCGGTTCGGCGAGCATCATCTCGCAAAAAGGCGGGTGTACGAGACTCCTCTCGCGGGGGAGGGCTGATTGTAACGGTGCGGCGTCGATAATCGACTTCATCGAGGCCCTCTGGAGCAGAACGTCGAGGGGCGGGGTAGTAATCCCGTTCCTCGAACTCGGTAGCCCTTACGCGGGACATCCTGGTGTAATAAAGTGCTGTTTTTTCTTTTCTTTTTGTTGATATGTAACGGTGCTGGCGTTTGGTACACTTTGAGTGGTGCCAACTCAATTAAACAGGCTCTTGCGCTGCGACAGAGAGTGCAAGAAGGTATGTCGTCACACTTCAAAGCAAGGTGGGGTTCTGTTCTGGTCAGGTATGAGCCTCAGACTGGGTGAGGTCTTGTCACAAGCCAAGCGAGAAGCAAAGCTGCAAATTACAAAACCAAAACCAAAAGAACACGATGTTGTTGAGGAGATAAGAGAGGAGGAGAAAGAGGGAGAATAGTAGCAGCCAAGAGAAATGGAAAGAAAAAGAGTTTATGAGTGTCAGGTGGGTTTAATGGCGCGCAAGCCGCAATGGAAGCGCCGCAAGAATCAGGCCCCAGACGAGACGACCAAGGACGGAGCATGGAAGCATGGAAAGCAGAACGTCGTCATCCGACAGCAATAATGAGAGGGAACCCCCCGCCAATAATAGGGTGTCAGCCGTGAGTGACCTTGACCTTTAGTTAATGGAGGGGCTGGTAGGCTGGGCTGGGCAGTGCTGGGCTTGACTTGACTTGACTTGACTTGACTTGACTTGAACAAAGAGATGAGACCTTGTAAGCTGCTTCCCATCTAGTGGGCAAAAGCGGGGATGTGCTCCAAGGTTACCTAGGTACCTTAGGTACAAGCAAGATGGATGATGGGATGGTGGCAGCGGTCCGCGACGGGAGAACTAAATGAACGATGATCTTTTCGCCTGTTGCACTCTCGTCGAATAGCATGTAGCAAGTCTGATTGAACCTTCATTCGACGTTGAAAAATCGACAACCTCAGATGAATCTTGCTTGGTGTGGACATCAACGAATGACCACTATTGACTGATTGTATTAGTACTAACCCATCCAATGATCCATCAAGTACCGGAGGTAGTCAGTCTGCCTGCCCTACAACCCCAAACACAATCAGTCTACCATAGCGGCCCAATGAGACGGCCCCTTCTTCCACGCGAAGCATTCGGATGGGGGGGTCAAGCGCAGCCAGAAAGGACATGCGACCTGCCAGCCTGACAAAATCTACTCGGAAATTGTCTCTGCCCAAGGCCCCATCATTGATCGTCTCTTTTCCCCTTATAGAGTTTATCCCCGTTTCCTCTCGTGACTCTGGGCATCCGTTGGGCAAGATTTTGGTTCTGCCGATTTTTTGTTCTATTCGATTTTTTTACGAAACCCTACGGGAACAAAGCTCGTTTCTTTGACATCCAAGCTGATTGTGGTGTGGGGATCTACTGACGCAATAGTGCAGCAGTTCAACCCGGCATCTCCTGGTCCTTGGCTGCTTGGCTCCAGTGCATTGCGATAGGAGCCAGAACAAGGCTCTCAGACTCCTCCCCATGCGGCCCACATGAGCGAATAGCATGTAGACTTGAGATGCGACTCGGTGAGGTCGACATAGAAGGTCTTGACGTTGATTTTGGTAGAGATAACAGGAGCAGGCAATATGAGCAATGCAAGTCCTGCAAGTCTATCCGTATCTCTGTCGCAGTTGCATGCAAATCATTCCCCTGGTGATCGGCGATGGAGTTCAAGTTGTCGTCCCGCTGGGTTGGGCATTGAGCCTCGAAACGAGTGGTCCCGTCATTGACTGGGACTGGGGTTTCAAAGAATTAGATCCCTGAGTATCATCGTATCCAGATTTCCAGAGCCACGCTGAGAGCCCAACGAGGCGTCTGAGCTTGAACCCCAAAGTCCGTCATTCTCGGCTGTCAGGTTCTACCTAGTCAAGCCCTTGGCTTGCTGAGGCATCAATGCTAAGCATCTGCCGCTGTTGCACGATTCCATGGCTGCCTGTCACATGTGTGACATGACATACTGCACAGACCTGGTAACCTGTCAGGCAGGGTTCATGACTGGGCATAGTTGGGTTGAAACCGTCTAGATTATTCCCTTGAAACCTGCTATCCGTTGAAGGTCAGAATAACACGGCAAGGTCCATTACCTTCCAATTTTTCTAACGGTGGAAGGTTTCTACCAAGCTTTAAGCCAAGAATATAGTGACAGCATCTGGGTAACACGCTTAGCGCTCTCAGCCTCAGGGAATGAGAACATAGACGTTGTCAAGAGCTCGCCAATCATCGAATCAGACGGCTTCCGTAGCTCAGTTGGTTAGAGCGTCGTACTAATACTTCATTCCGAGTATTCGGTAATGCGAAGGTCTCAGGTTCAAGCCCTGGCGGGAGCAATCCCATTGCCTTCTGATTTGTATTTTTGCCAGTGTAGATAGTACTATTGGGCAGAAAGGTACTGGTTTTTCACGTCTTTTCTATGCATGTGATACTAACTACCTCGCAGGGCAATAAGGCAAACTGTTAGTACCTAGTAGGCAGAATGTCTCGTTAGCTATTTACTATAATATACCCTAAACTAGATATTTATTAACCCAAAAACATCTCACAAGTCAAAGAGTTTCTCGATTAAACACTATATAAATACATACAGGACCCGTTCGTAAGTTGTTTTTCAAATAATAGTAGCAGTAACGCGATACGATTAGGTACTATGACTGAGATACAGTAATGCAGGTTGAAATATAGTATTATTTTGCATTTAACTCCATAGTTGCTTCACATTCTGACTATAGAAAAGGAACTTAAAGAAAGCAAATTGAAGAAATTTACTAAGCAGAAAATGCTTGTTTTTGGTTCCAGTGTCTTCCAGTTCACCCGAAATATGTCCAGAAATCTGGGAGTTTCATCCACCGAGAGCATCAGGCAGACACATAGCTATTACACTGAGTTCTTGGCTCCAACTCTTTTAGGCCGTTTGTATCATTAAGGGGTTATTATTAAGTGTCTAAATATCATAAGGGGAAGCCAAATATTATCTCACATATTACCACCAAGAGTGCGGGCGGCGTGAAATAGTCAGCATCTACGAATACAATGAACACGTTTATACGCTGTTAAGTTGTCACATGTCCTCCTCCCTAGGTGCTTCACTCCTAATCATCATATTAACTATCATAAATGCCAATGCAGACGGACAGTCTCGCAACTATGTTACCATAGGTCAACACACTGAAGATAACTACCTATTTGAACGCCTAAAGTTGATTTCATTCATACTGAGCTATCATTAAGAATAAACATGAGAGAAAAAAGAAGCAAGCCAACCTAGGAATCAAGTAATACCCAACTAGTAATATTCTCCTTACAGACCACGTTTTGTGTCCTTGGCGAGCAACCCTGTCAAGCTCTTCTCCGGCTTGGGGTAGTCAGGACGGCCAGCGAGCATGTCCACGACCTCAGACAGACCCATCCAGTGGGCAGTCGCGGGTCTCCGGTTGGGCCAATCGGTACCGTTCTCCTCTAGCTCATCCATTGCGTTGAACACAACCTCGGATCCTTGGATACCAATGACAGAGGCACTCTTGGGGTCCTTCTTAACGTGGTTGTGAGCGTTGCGACCGAAGCTCTCAAGATGCTGGATGCACTTGATGGCCAGACGAACAGCTCGGCAACGATCCATAGCGGAGGGAACACCACCCTGTTGGACGTGGCCAGGGATACTCTCTCGGCTCTCGAATCGGTCATGGGCCTCCTCGCGGATGATGTCCGCAATTAGCTTAGCACTGTAGACCTTGCTGGACTTCTCATTAACGAGAATCAAACGTCCAGCACGGGACTGGCCCTTGTCCTTTTTGAATACCTCCTTGAGGTGATTAACATCTGAGTTGAGCATCTCAAGAGAGATGCCTTCCTCGGGAATGTAGACGGCTGAAGCACCGACATCAAGGCCTGCCAGAGTAGCTATGTAGCCTGAACGACCACCCTGCGTCTCAATAACAAACACACGGCGACGGGTAGCAGATGCTGACTGCTTGATCTTGTCACAGTAATTGACAAGCTCGTTCAAGCAAGTATCTGAACCCAGAGAGTACTCGGTTCCAGGAACGTTGTTGGAGATGGTAGCGGGGAGGAGAACCATGGGGATGCACAGAGAAGGATAGTCCTTCCTGGCCTTGCGCATTTGTGAGACGGAGTGGAAAGCCTCAAAACCACCAACAAGGAAAAGAGCATCAAAGTGGTGCTCCTCGATCAGGTTGGCAATCATCTCCATACCAGACTCGCCAGGGAGCTCTCGGTTTGTACCAATCTCGGAACCGCCCTTGCTTGCCCAACCATCAACCTCGAGCCAGTCGAATGGGCGAACAGCACCAAGTGGCTTGTCGTCGTGGTGTCGCGCAAAACCAGCGAAACCGTTGTGAATAGCGAGAGGCTCGTGGCCCTTTGACAGGCAGTACGCAACAGCGGCACGTACTGCAGCGTTCATGCCACCAGCAGGAGCACCAACGTTGATGAAACCAATTCGCATGCGCTAAGCAGTCAGAGGTCAGAAAATAAACTACAACGCAGATTGGGCATATGAAACTCACATCCTTCTCAGGCAGCTTAGCATCGTCTACCATGACGTTGGTAGTCAGCATATAAGAGCCCCATTGGTCGGCGAATTCAGCGTCTCGCAAAGACATGGCCTTCTCAAAGTCCTTGGCGTCAACGGCCTTGGCGAGTTCCTTAGTCTCAGCAACGGCTTGCATCAGAGGCTTTCGGACAATCTTGTTCTCGTTAATAGCGATGAAAGGAGTCTCGGTCTCTGGTGTAGCTTCAAGGACAGCCTTGACGGCTTCAACACCCTGTAGGGTAGCCAACATTCGGTCATAGGCGACGGCAGTACCACCTCGTTGGACGTGACCGAGGGTGGTAATACGGGTATCGAGAGCAAGACCGCCTTCGCTTTTGTCGGCCAGGATGTCCTTGATTTCTTCGGCGTCGATCTTGTTACCGTCCTTGTCGCGAGCACCCTCAGCAACGATGACGATAGTCTTGCGCTTTCCGAGGTCTCGATGCTACAAGTCGTTAGCGCATACGCCGGAAATACTATCTACGCATGGAACTTACTCTTCTAACAACGACCTTCATCTCTTCTTGCCAGTCATGTTCACGGGGTCTCTCAGGAATAAAGACAAAGTCTGCGCCAGTCGCGACACCAGCCATGAGGGCCAACCAACCGCAATGTCGTCCCATGACCTCGACGACGAAGGCGCGCGAGTGTGAAGAAGCAGTCGCCTCAACGTAATCAACCATCTCGCAAATACGGGCGAGAGCTGAGTAGCAACCAATGGTTGCATCAGTTCCTGTAAGATCATTGTCGATAGAGCCGACGAGACCAACAATATTGAGGTGCTTGTAAGGTGCGACCTGTTCTGTGGACAGCTCGCCCTTGGAAACAAGCTCCTCCAAGAGAGAAGGCCACTCAGCTCGAAACTTGTCAGCACCAGTCAAGGAACCGTCACCACCGCAGATAATCAAGGCATCGATGCCAGAAAGAACCATGTTCTTGGCGGCCGTTAACCGACCGGGGCGCTCATAAAAGGCCATGCAGCGAGCAGTACCAATAAGTGTACCACCCTCTGAGAGGTATCCTCGGACGTCGTTCCACTGCATCTGCCGGATGAAGTCGCCGCCCTGCACCAAGCCCTCATATCCCTCGTAGACGCAGAAGGAATCGCAGCCCATGTGAAGGGTCATGCGCACAACAGCTCGGACAGCAGCGTTCATGCCTGGGGAGTCACCTCCCGAGGTCATGACGGCGATCTTCTTCTTGGGAGCCATCTTTGCGATTTCGATAAAGACCGAGAGAAGGTTTTGGGGGGCCCAGTCGATTCAAGGTTTGCCAGAACCAGGTTGAAGCAACGTTAGGATCTTGTTGCGTAGCCGTCCGGAGAAAGGAAAAAAAAGCGGCGGGGCAGATAGTGTAGGTAGCTCTAACAGAAGATATGATGATGAGAACAAAATAGCAAACGATTGGGGAGAGTGCGATACTTACAGAAAAATAAGGAGAAGAAAAGAGAAGCGCCGGCTTCAACGGATGATATTGATAGAATATGGTCTCACCAGGTTTTCAGTGAAGAGAAGGGGGGAAATTATTATGGCGCCAGCTTCATGGTCCGGGCAGTCGGTGACGCAGCTGTAGGTCAGGATAACGAGGGGCAGCCCAGGGAATGGAAGCCAAGAACCGACTGACGAAGTGGAGGGTATGATGGGTGTAGAAAGAGCTCTTATCGCTTATCGGCCCGCGCGGGGGGGCAGATTTTGGATTTTGGGTGGAAGTCTTATACCAAGCAAGGTGAGCTCTTAGCTGGCTCAGGTGGGTTATGATGTTACGATTCGTAAGGTGAATTATTAGCACTTCCATCACCTCACTTTTGGGGCCTCTTATTTTCCTAGTCTCGGTGCTTTATGCTTGCTTGTTTGCCAATTGCGAACTGCGATAATGCCCTCAAGCCCCTCTTCTTTTTTATCGCACGCACAATCGAAGCCGTTGGAATAATACCGCATTCCTATTCATGGTATCTGCTGGTCCACGTTTCGGCGGCATTGGATGCAATGGTACAAATACAGCATTGACAGTGGGACGCGGCGCTTTAATGGGACGTCATAAAGCCGCATTCAATCTTTTCTGTTGGCCAGCAGGTCGGACAAGAGGAAGGTTTTGCAGGATTGCCCATGATCATGAATGTTGAGGACAAGGGTTGTTCTTGGTACAGATACAGCTGGTCACCTTATTTGATATCTATCCCTTCATCATGACAATGCATGGACAATTAACTACCGGCACGTCAATTTTTTTGACTTGATCACCATCCTGGTCTACCGCGATCTACTACTTTAGCTCTAGCTGGCTGTTGGCATGCAGCGGTTCGTGGGGCTCAAGGGAGAGCAACGGCAATCAGATAGATCTCCAACGCAGGACAGGTGATTATTAAGACAGGCTGAACTGCAAGATCGAGCAACCGAAAGACGATCGAGATGTCCTGATTTATCAATTGTCAGGAGTTCTGACATGGATGGATGGTCACATCATATCGTATGCAATTTCAAACACGCCATCCACTTCATCAGCATGCCGCAACCTATCCCCCATCATCGATGGCCTCAGACGCCTCACCTCGCACTCAACTCATTAAACCAATGACGAGGGAAGGGAGAAAGACATGTCGGGGCAAAAATAGTCAACAAATTGAACGACATCTGGCAACAAGAAAGATCAAAGAGAAAGATCTTAAATTTTCTAGTACTGGATACCCTAGACTTTTGTGTGAAGATAGGTATGCGATCCGACAACCAAACCACACAATTCTTAGACAAGAGTTATGAGCGCCCAATATCCGTGGCGCCGGGAGACGTATGCATAACTTCCCTCGCAGCAATAGTCCCCAGAGCATGTCAAAGGTAGGCAATGATGCGAACTCAAGGGTCATCAGCCTACCGGCACTCCGAAATCTGACCAGTCATTGAGGAAACTTGACGGTCAACTTGGAAACCGAGACAGGCTGTGATGATCGCTGCGAGGATTATTGAGGCGTCCAACTGAAGCCCTGTATTTACAGCTCGGCGGTGCAGGCAAAGAAATGAAAGGTCCAGATGTGAAAGTAGAAAGCCCTCCAGAAGAGTCATGCGGGTGCAGATGCTGTTTTATGCGCTGGCAAGCGTCACCTCACAGCGGTTGGGATGGATGGTTGGTCTGATGACCTACTGTGCAGACGCGCTGAGTCGCCAGGACCCTGAAGAAGCGCCCCTGAACATGACGACAGAGGCCTCAGCAGGGCCTCAGCTCATGCTCATCTCTTCCCAGGTCAACAAGGCTCAATGCAAGTCTCCATGCCTCCCTGAAGCTGCCTTGCCTTGGATGCCGTCTGTGAATGTCAAGTCTCTCATCAATGAGTGGTGCCGAGGATCCTGGAGCATCAAGGCAGGTGACGCCTACCCCAGGAATCGTCACTGAAGCCTCGGGATGTTCATTTCAGAGCCGATAGCAAGTTTCTCGTCTGATCTTCTCGGCATATGCCCGTGGTCACGCCTATCCCATGATATTGACGCCTCAACGCGGTAGAACGGACGGGAGGCAACGCCTGCCCGACTGACGCTGGGGAGACGGGTAGATGGTTACAGGTTACAGCTCAAGAACTTCACCTCTGGAGTGACTCGACTCGGCCTCATCCCGACGGGATGAGTTCCGTGGTCAGGCGTAGCGACACGGTCATCAGTCATCAGTCGTTACCCGCCCGTGCTTCCACCGTGTATAGCCCTTCTTCCTTTGCCTTTGTGGACAAACGGAATTCTAGGCGAGATCCCTCAAAGGCCCGTGGCCGCTTGCGGAGGCGAGGTGCAGCGTGCGGATGACAATCTGGGGGCTCGTTGCTATCACGGGGTCACCGGACATTTGGTAATGCCATCGAGAATGGGTCAAGTCAATGGATCCCCTTGATCCTCTGGGGTTTCTCCAGGGCGAGAATCACTAGTAGAAGTCTCATTTCCAATCCCAGATCGCCCAGAATCGCGTCAATTCGCCGTTGAAGTAGAAGCCTGGGTCGCAAGCGGACCAATTGACGTTTTAACACAGGTGTCTGTTGACGATGCCGGGTTGGGATTGGAATTGAAGCTCAATTCCAAAAACACCATCAGCATGACTGATCAGGGCCTTCAACACCATACTCGGCGAGAAATCTTTCAGGGTCTATCATGTGTCTTGAAGCCATCAAGCTAAAGGATCCTAAGAGACCCGTTCATCCTTACCGAGTCTCACTATTCTCAGCATCAAATGCCTGGTCCGCGTTAACACCGCGGTTAATCTGGGCCAGAACAGAACAAAGCGAGGCTTTGGGTCATCAACGTGACTTGTGATGGGGCCTCAGACCGGTCCCTGATGAATAGCGGGCTACAGGGTGCTTCATCCGCGAGACGAGAGAATGATAGTGGGGGGGAGTTGGGCCCAGTAAGGCTAATATCAGGGCCATCCTCAGTTCTGGACCCGGAAGCCCGATTCGGTCTCAGTTCGGAACGGAGCTGTTCAAGGGAGATAGACAGAACGCATGACAAGCTGTCAACGTTCCAGAACGCCAAACGGACAGACGATCTCCTGTCCGTTACTGGAGGCCGCTGCCATATTGGGAAGAGTTAGGGACCACCGAGATATTGACCGTTTTCACTCCCGAGACCGCGTTCGTCTGTGCTCGCTCCGTAACTGTCTCAGGTGGATCACTTACTAAATGAGGTAATTCAGATATGCCCCAAAAGGGTCTGGCTCAAGCTCTCTGAGTCTAAACCTTGTTAGGTATGAAAGTGACCCGCTGCACGAACACAATAAGTGCCTCTTCAGGTAAAGACCCGTGGAATCTGGTCACCAGGAAGAATTTGCCTCCCCCTCTCTGCCACCTCCACCCGTGTTCCTCCCCCTGACAGAAGCCCTGTCCTTGTCTGCTGTGTCGCCGAAGTCGAACAGCTTACAGGGCCTCCCTCCACATCCACCTCTATCATCCTGCCTGTGCCCTGGTGAAGACATGACATTGGCAGGTTCTTGTCTTGAGAGGATGGATCCCTTTGTTGGAGTCGAACAGAGAAGAGGGAGTCAAAGATACAACAGATGAGCTTTGCTCAGCTACCTTATGCTTTGCTCTGCATTTGCTTTGCTGTGCCGCCACTTCACCCCCACAACTGAATCCGTCTGGTCACGCCTCTGTAATAAATATGTAAAGTTGAGATGCCACCCCACAGGAATCAATCACTGGACTCTCTTCTGTCAGAGAACCGTAACTCACTTGAGCGCCCATTACCAGCGTGAGCAAGCGAAAATTCTCCTGCGCCGCGGTACCTCCGTCTTGTACTGGGAGACTTTGGGCTTGTGCTATTTGGGTGGTACCCGCTATTTCCAATCCCCCCTCCTTCCATCCATCACGTCTCCCCTCTGGGTACGTACCGGAGCCCTCCCCCCCGGCAAAAGTGGCTCACACACCCTTTCGCCCCACGCCCCCGCGGTCCGACACCCCCCAGGCCTGGCGTGCGCTCGTGCTTGTGCTAAGGTAGACAGACTCCATTTACATAGCGCACACCGCGACTCCCTTCCCCCAATCCGTCTTCCTTCCCACGGGCCAAACAAGAATAACTACATTTGATCCCCCCCGGACTTTGTTCGTCCTCCTCCACATACACATACACTTACACTAAGCAACACCAACACCAACACCAACATCTATTGCAAAGGAATTTGAAGGACGACTTTGCCTTGCACCAAGAATCGCCTTTCCATATAGTACATGTCTACTCGAGGATCCCCATGAACGGCAGTATCCATCTCGACATCACTCTCACACGCCAAACTCGCTTGCATTGACCTCGATTTTCTCGACCTCACCGCCCGCGACTAAGACACTCCGCCTCGAAAATCAACCTCTTCAGTACGCTCTGGCGCATTGTCGGCTCTAACTCGATCCGACGACCTGTACTAAATCTGAATACATCGATTGCACTCAACAAGCCCAAGCCGACTTATTCGCACCAACCCTTGACTACTCTTCCTAGTCGAGCACTCGACAGGTTTTACACGCATTATGCCCTATCGCCTAGATACTCACGTTTTGACAGTGGATGCGAACGTCATCCACAAGGTGGACACTGGCAATCCCGCTAACCTGTATAGCATGTGGACTGGTGAGTCGCCTCTTAAATGTGCCAACTGCTTTTATATGCTGACCAGTCAGTCTTCTCTCGGTGCGCAGACTCTGTTGAACAAGGCCGAAGACTAGAGAACCTCAGCTGGCGACTCTGGCAAAGAGAAACCTTTGTTGTCGATAACGAGGAAAAGACAACACCCACCACTCAGACCCTTCCCCAGAACATTCCTTCCGAGTCAAGGATACCCGATCTGCCTCAACTATCTGGCAGTGTTGAGTCTCTCGTAGACGAAGAGGCCGTCGACTTTACTTCAGTATCAGCACCACTTGAGATCGCCCGCCCTCGTGTACGACGTCAAGACTCTTGCGCGAGTACCCGAAGCAAGCGCGAACGCCACATCAGTTCCGACGACTTCGAGAAGATGATTGTTTCTATCGTGAAGGACAAGGGGCCTCTATCGGCCCCTCCTCATGTTGCTCCCGTCGCCAAGGAGTCTTTGCCAGTACCTCCCGCTTTCGAGCGATCTGGTTCCACCACAACCGAGTCGCAATCGCCTGCAAAGTCCATCACAGCTTCAGAAGGCTCGCCACAGCCTTCGCCTCAAAGTCTCCCCCGCACCACTGTTGTGCGCGGCTTCTCACCCTCCCAAATCCCTACCCCTCGAACTATCTCTGGCGCCGCTCAATCATCAGACGCGATTCCTGAGCCGAAGTCGTCGCCTGCTGCTAAGGTGGTGCAGTCGAAGAAGCCCGCTCGCTTTGCGCTTGGTGGCTCTTGTTCATCTAGTGAACAGGACCAGAGCCTCAGCAACAGCAAGCCCATCATCCCAATCATCAAGAAACCCGTGTTCCAGATTGGCGGTTCGTCTGAAGAAGACGGATCCCTCAAGAGTGCCATGGCTTCATCGCGACCTAGCTCACTACTCTCTGCTCGCAAGAAGCAGGCTTCGTTCAGTAACAATGTTATGACCCGAACAATCGATGATGAGGCTGCCGTGGACTCGGACACTGACGACTACATCGATGAGAGTGCCATTGATGATGATGATGACTCTTCGGATTGGGAGGACTCAATGGAGGAGAGTGGCAAGTCTAGCATGGATGACAAGTTCTTCCAACGAGTTGACTCTAAGCCCAATTTGACCTCGCGACGATCTCTCATCACTCTTATGCTCGCTCAAAATGATCGCGCACGCAACCTTGGTAACCACGCTTCCCAATCGACATCAGCTATTCCCCGATCTCGCTTAGCCAATGGTCCTTCCCTTGGTGCCTCGCCTAATGATTCTGACGAGGCTCCCTTGATGATGAAGGGCATGCGTGGCCCCGGCCTCAAGCCCATCCATGAGGTGCCCAGGTCCAGCGCCCAGCCCATCATGACTGGTCCCCAGCACATCCAGCCTCAAGCTGCGCTGTCGCCTCGCACTACTCGTCGCAATATGCTGGCGACTGAGTTGACCGAGTCTCTTCGACGTCACCTCCTCTGGGAGCGACAGCAGAAGTCCTCGACAGCCAATGCCGTTCTCAAGCGACGACATACATCACACGATGTGGCCAACTTGAAGCAGTACCCCGAGAAGCCTTGCATGAAGAAGAGCGAGGATGTCAACGCGAGCAGCTGGAACCAATACTTTTCCAAGGAGGCCAGCGACGGATACCACTCCAAGGGGTGGTAAATGATACCCATACCATATTATACCATACCGACAGAACTATACCCACTACGATTGTGCATTGGACGGCGCACGAAAGGCATCAACATCATCACAGCATTGAGCGTTTTCGCTGCAATTAGCAGCATTTGTTTTACCAACTCGTTTAGCGAAACGGAACTGAAGTCAATTTTTTATCATTTCATCACTCATGGCGGGGACTCTAACTTTATGATACCATGAAATCGTCTTTTATTCAAGGCCGCGGTTGGCTCTGTTTCGTCATTCACCAGGCTTGGGGTACGTGTACTTGTAGTTTTTCATACGAGGGAAGATTTCTGGGGCAACCTGAGGATACGATTTCGTTATGAAAGTTCGAGGTGGAGAGGAACTGAATCAAGACGGAGGGAGCATGGGTCACGAAATACAGTCATTGATTTACCTCGAGCAAGCGCAAAAAGGCGAAAACAAAAGTCAAGTCAGTGGATGATGACAGCGAAAAAGGGTGTACGAGAGAGAGGTGGAAAAGGAAAAGACCAAACGAGTAAATTATCAAAAAAAAACTCGCAAAAAGGCGAATTGTCTATGAGAAAGAGGTTTCCGCAAAAACATGAATAAAAATTTTCACCTTGAAATCGCTTTTTATCGATCCTCCAGACGCAATGCATGTGGTGTGGTGGTGTTGTGATAGAATGTTACATTGGATTGGATTGTGAGTTGTCAAGATGTTCCAAGGTTCCTGGATGGTTCAAGGATGGTTGGAGACATGACCCAGGATGGACGTCATCAATTCCGTGTTTTCTCATGTCTTAGCCAGCAATGCCTGCTGCAATGAACTGCACCCTTCAGAGCTGATGGTTGCAGGCAGACACCAGCGGCCGTTTAATGTTGACAGGCAGTATTCCCATTGGCTCGGGGAGAAGAAACCACAAGCCTTTCTGGCCATCGGAGTGTGGCAGACCCAACCAAGCAAGCCAGCGCTGCAGGCTTTGTAGAGCTCGTGACTTGATCAATTGGCTTTTGGGTTTTGAGAGAAGAGGAGAGAGAGAGTCAGAGTGAGCACATGTCAAAACTTGGAATCGTTCAGACAACTTTCATCATTCACTCAGCATTCTCAACTCTGAGGAGTCTACCAACCGTCGGGAATTTCTGGCCTGAGTCAGTAGGGGGAAAGGAACATGGGACTTTGCGAGAACTCCCGTAGTTTGATCGAGCGGTCAGTCGTTCATGTATGTACTGTCGAATCATGTAATGCAGCGAACTTCTTTAGTTTTTAGCATGGCAGTGCAGTCTTTGTTGGGAACATACTAATCAGCTACAATACTGTACTGTGACAGTGCAGTAGTAAGTTAATAGATAGTAAACAACACAGCATCCATCATCCGTTTTGAGCCGCCTCCAGGCACATGTAAGAGGTATAGACTATCGATTCAAAATGACTGGCTTGGCATGTTCAACACCATCTCCAACGCTGCCAAGCCGTCGGGGTTCGTTTCTGGACCTGGAACACGCCATTGAGTTTTTGCATGGGTTAGTTATGATTACCTTAGTTATTTTCATCTCGAGTGAAATGGTGTCCAAGTCCCCGCCGGCATCGGTACTCAAGAAACCGATCCCAGCCTCCAACAGGCAGTGAGTGAGTGAGTGTCAAGCTGAAGGGGCACGCTAGGAATCATACGCGTATGTCCAATCTCCTCACGAACTTCCTCCCTGTATCTGTATCTCTATCTCCGCACTCGGCCAAAAATACTTGACTTTGGGGGTTCTGTTCCTTGGAATATACCTGGACAAATGGAGATGATTTTTGTTTCTTTACTTTTTGCGTTCCTGTTACCTGGGATGGATTGAGGATCAAGGGCATGGGTTGCGCAAGCCACGATTGAGAGTGGAGGTGTGGTATTGGTCCATTGGACAATCCATAATTAACTACCTATTTTGAGTTCCGAACTCTGACTGCATGTGCATGGCGATAGTTCTCTAGGTAATTCGAGATGACAAGTGCTGTAGAATTACTTTGGCATATGATTGAAGCAACCCAACGTGCATCTCGTATTATACAAGAACTACTGCATTCTATCATCAACTCTACGCCAACATTAGGCATTCTCGGCTCCAGGCACATCCAGTCCAGACTTTCTTGACTATTGAAACCTAACACGTCCTACTGGTTTTGAATCCCTACCTACGGCCAAATTGTGGAGGATGGGGTATTCCTGCGGAGCCGCAAGCGAAGACTTATTCTCGACCACGGAGTGAGAGCCCATCCTCCTTTCATTTTGTTCGCGATGTGGTGGCGCCTAGCTCGTGAGCTGTTTCAAAGGCATTTTGCGCAAAAGGAGGCTGGATGATGTTTGAAATCAGTCATTTCTGACAAGTTAGGCCAGAGATTTAACCACGTCCAGTCAATTGCTTCACGTATGACTCCCTGCGTGTGGGGAAATAAATCAGACACAAAAGACAAGAGACAACGACGCCTCTCCCGTTCAGGATTTTCCGGGGAAGTCTATCCATCCTGTTCCATCTTCAACACACTCGCTTACTCACCCCGACACTGCATCAGTGTACCTATGTAAGGTCAGGTAAGCAGAAGCCATTGACTCTGTGTGCCTGAGCTCAGACTCACTCGTATCCAGTGCAAACTTCTCCATCGTCAATGGCGTTTAGACGAAAACCAAATATCAATATCTCCCCTCTTTTCAAAAAGCTTTGACGTGTCCAATCCCCAGAAAAGAACCACATGCTTGCGGAGAATCTGGAGAATTTTCTGTGGTCATCCGACTATCTTTTTCTTTCTCCGCGTGAATGGCGAATTTGTCTTCAGTCAAAGAAGGAGATCACATGGTGTCTGAGCTCCCGTTCAATACATACCTTGGTCTTGTCTCCACTGAATATCGATTTGCTTTTTGCGATATGTGCGCTTGGAGTTTTGGACCTTCTCGCTGACAGAGAAAACGAAACTAAGCCAATTGAGGGCATGAGCAAGGGGGGGGGGGGGGGGGCGTGCAGGTGTCTTGTGGCTGAAGGGAAGGGATTTCACATCGTGGGGACTGTCTCTACAGGGGGCGTATTTCTGACTCAGAACGAACAGCAAACTGTCAGAGGAGGAGGATGTCGTTTAGGCTAAACCCAATACTGGGAAAAATCCCGTGAATGTCGGGTAAGTCTTTTTCTGCCAATAAGAAGGAAGATTTTTTTTATTTCCAACTATTATCGACACATCCCATGCTGACACTTTGCAAAATGGAGAACTGAGATTGGAGATGTTGAACCCCGAATTTGATTTGATGAGCGCGGCTCCCAGTCTAAAATGCTAACACGAAAATATCAGATTGGCTCAATTACCGATCGGAAGCTTGGAATGGGAAAAGGACCCTGCATGAGTTGGCTTGCTGTAAACTTGGAAAGAACTGCCATGAGTGAGCTGTGTTGGTTTGGGCTGAGCCATGCTTCAGAGCTCCCGAAAATTTAAGCCCATTGCCGTGACTTGAAGAATGTTGCCTGAATATCTGCAAAGCCTCACGATGTGCCTTCTGGTCTGGACTGGACTGCCGAGCCAAGTTGCCTTCTGCGGCTGGCTTCGGGGTTCTCTTCAGGCACCGTAGCTTAAACCAGGCAGGCTGTGAACATGACTGACAGTCCTGATTAAACCAACAGCTCCGACGGCTTGGTATCTCATGTCTGTCTTGCAGCTTGTGTCATGCTCCATTTCATTGCAACTCTCCTCGGCACAGGCAGCCATGAATGATGATGTCGGTCGAATTCGGCTTTCAATTCTACGGACCCTTTCCCCCCCAGGTCATAGTATCTGTCAGTCAAGTCCCCCGTCCATCCGCCGGGAGTGGGGCATCCGTCCATTGTCTCTGGTTCTGTTCTCGGGAACCTGGGGAATTTTATGGCGCAAAAGAGGTGTTTTTTTTTTTGGTTCCTGTGCAATGAATGTTGTGCAATGCAGCAAGGGTCCTTTCTTGACGTGCATGCTCTGCTCAACTTTGAGCTCATGCTTGACCGTCTTTCATATGTTAATGCCGCTCATTCACCGCTTGATTCCATCGCGTGCTAAACGGATACGCACAGAACGAGAGACTTTTTCACATCACATCTGATGCCGGACAAGAGGGTGCATGCAAAAGTTTGGATATGCAATGCACCAAGTCAACAGACCCTCTGAAAATAAGCTGTAGATCTTTCTTACTGCCAAGTAAAAGGTCACTTGCAGAGAATCTAACAGGACGCCAAGGTTCCTGAATCGAAAGGAATGCCGACAGATCTAGAGACCGGCCGTGGCTGACATCAGAAGGGCCTCACGTGGGTTGAGGACCTGTAGCACCCACTGTCGAGAGTTTCTTACAGCACCTGTCAAAGGTTAACATGCCCTGTGACCTGATCAACCTTTAGCCGGAGCAAGCCTTCTGAAGCTCGCCTTGCCTCAAGAGGAAATGTATTCCTCGTGGCCTATGACATCGTTTGCATGAGTCGTGGGTCTTCTAGGAACAAGCCCCGGATCGAACCCTGGCTTGTCAAGTAAGAAAAATACATTCCGTTTAAGAAACTGGGAAACAACTAAGCCAATTGACTGACATTGAATAAAAGAAATATATTAATTGGTAGCTTGAATATTTTACCCCAGTCTCCGTTAGAGTTTGACTACTGCCAACCACGATCCTCCCCGGACGGGGTTAAGACTCAATGGCAAAGGGTTTCTGGGGTTTAGTAGCGGAACCAACACCCACTGACACGAGAAATTACAGGCTATCCGCTTGCGCTCACGAAGAAGATACGGGAATGCTTACTTAACTCTTACATAGTATGGGCTATTTAATTACTGACCGGAAACTCACCGGGAGCCTTGGCCGTTTTTAGTGTATTGAACGCGAGACGAGGCTGCTGAACTTGGGAAATTGGATGTTGATGTATCAATCGAATACCGTCTCCAAAACGGTCGACGTCTGGTTGGGATCATCGATGGAGAAACTGATCAAACTAAGATATTGAGAAGCCCTCTTCATCGAAAAGGATGTGGTGTGTGAGGAGAAAAATCAGGCACATGTGCGATATCGCGATTGTCCTCACCTCAAAACAGGAGGTTCTGTGAGTCAAGGCTGGTGATCAATTAAACAACGTCACAGCCGGGTATGCAGGGCTGCTATCCTGTCCTTAAACTGCGGTTAACATCGAAAACTCGAGTTGATATCGATGTCTCTGCTTTCTCCAAAGATCCATCGAGATCTGGGGTTGGCTACGTCATTCTCTGGGGTGACAATGGCGCGTCTCGCGACACCCCAGAATCTCCAAATCTCGCAGATCTTCTCTTTTACGAGACGGCAGCTGAACATCACGCGGCTATCAATGTACTGTATGCAATTAGAATGAGGTTTTCGCATTCTTGGGTGCTGGTGCGTTGTTCAAAATGATGATGCAAACGGGTTGTGATGTTTTGATGTGATTCAGAGACGAGGTCATCTCGGTCGTCTATGACCGAATGTTGAGCCAGAAATGAGACAAGTCTGAACCAGCACCAGCTGTTTGCAGTTACTGTACTTCTACAGCCGGGAAGTGAGCTCGGTAGAGAAACAGTTGTGCCGGTCATCTCCCCGGTGGATAACCGCGCTTGTCTTCGCCTTGGGAACACAAGCGCGGTAATCTCACCGTTGTCACCATCATCCATGTCAACACCTTAGGCTTCCCTCCACCTTTCTGTACTGTAATCATGATGGTGTTGTCCGAGCACGAGCACGAACCACTAGTCTACTCCTATTCTGGCTGGTGGTGTGCGGTCTCATATCCGACTTGCCCCGGCCAATCACGTATCACCAAAGTGAGACTTTTAGACCTTCTAGAAGTCTTCTCCCGCACGTGGAGAAGAAACTCTTACACCTCAGTCAATTTTCGCTCGATCACGCGCGAGTTAAAGCTGAGGCTCGAAGAGGCAACTGTTGACGGTGTTGATGGAGGGGATGTTTGACTACACAACGCGCGATTTTCTGGCATTTGGTCAAAGTATTGCAATGTCGAATACAACCTAGAGTCTTGCTGGCTGTAAATACCCTGCCATTGGCCCGACGAATGAGAAATTCAGAAAATCAATGAACTAATTCACTATTTTATCGCTCATCTCCACTCAATCTCATTTCGGATTCATAGTGGAGAAGACATCTCGAACGGAGCAGTTTGCTCACCCTGTAATCAGCCTTGTAAACTCTAATGCAAACGGTTAAGTTGGGCATCAAAATCAGGCTCTTGCATCATCAGTCTCCGCCGTGCCCTAATATCAACCAGACAGGTGTGGCTCATGGCATATCGTGAGATCGAATGGATCCAGAAGGTCTCCAGAACAAACTCCAAAATCTCCAACACATCTCCACCGACCGATAAGAATCGTCTTGGTTCTTGTTTCCGGCGGCTCTGCGGCGCTCCTCGGCCCCTCAATAATCCCTTTTGCTGGGACGGGACCCTCATCACCGTTTGCCTCGCCGCGGCCCTTCTCGAAGCCATTGATATCGTTTTACCGTTACCGCCTCTGTCGGGCCGGTAATAGTAGGATAATTGCTGCTCTGTAATTGGAGGCGTTGTGTTGATTTTATGGAACGCCTTTTGACTTTGGCTAGGTCTCTGGCATATTTTGACACGTGAAATTCTCGTGGCTGTGTCATGACCCTAGCCACGAGGAGGCGAAGCTGACGATATGGGTCCGCGATCAGAATACGTATGAGGGCATGCGTTTCATGGTGACATGGTCCAATATCAACGGAGTCGCCGATGAGGGAATGGCACTTGAAGATGTCGGAGGATTCGAGTTGAGATTCAAGTGAAACTACAGGACTTGGAGTGGCTGATCCAATTCTGCACTTGCTGAGGGTTGTTCAGCCGCGTTGAAACCTTGATGCAGAGATTGGATACCGTCAAAGGATGCCCCTTTGAGATGAGAACACCACTTACTTACTGTACAGCACTGTAAGTTACTAGACTTGCCGAGTATGAAGCCGACTGGTCAACTTTAGTTGCTCGTCGCTCTAGTGCTTAGCTTGGGTTGATGTCAATTTCCACCACTTTCGAGGTATCTCAAGTACCTACCATTTCTACGTACCACGTGGTTCTCCGCACTCAAATTGGCCGTGAATGTTGCCCCTTTGGTATCTCTTGCCGAGAGCTTTAAAGCCATTCTGCCGCGGCCGGTAATTGATCATGGCTGGAGGTGATGGAACCATATTGGCCATTGAGGTTCATAGTTGTCAGCCTTGGTATTGGGACGTTGTATTGACAACTCTAAATTGACTGTCATGTGCAGTCTGTTGACCATTCTTCTTCAAACGGCTGAATTGTCCATATCCCATCATGGAAGCCAAGCCATGACACGCTGAAACATGCCAGATGTGGCCATAGTAAATGCTTAGGTGTTGTGTACCGCCTGTCTGGTTTTAGCATAAAGCTGTCCTGTCGATCGAATAACGAGCCTCCTCATCGGCCCATAAACAAGCAACATGCTCAGTATAACTGCTGAGGACTTTTGACGATGGTGTAGGCAAAAGCGTCTTCTGATACCGGAGAGTGTCCCATACATTCGACTGATAAGACGAGACGGTCCGAAATACAAACCAATGCTGTTCTTATCCAGATCCCTTGACTAATAATCGTCTACTGATAATCAGCAGTTCGGCTGTGCCTCTGCTTAGGCGGGCAGGTCGTGCATATCAAACTCATGCTACCCCGGACCCCAGGTTTACCAGGCATAATAGCCTGCATGGCCCTGTACCAGCTGACACGGTATCATGCCACGGGGAGCTTCCAGCTTCCAGGCCATTGGCTTCCATGTGTTTTGCTGTCGAGTGTCAAGTTGCCACCCCCTCCTGAGCAATTCAACCCCCAAATTCGTCCGGATTTCCCCAACTTCCCAAGCAATCGGTTCTGCCTGGGTTGGCAAATTGGCATTCAAACCCCCATGGTTCGGGGAAGATGGTAGGCGTCAGCCGACGGAGCAACTGTGCCGTGCAAACAAAGACCCTGATTCGGATCGGAGGGCCGTAACTAAGAGAAGAGTAATAGAGATTGTAACTTCTCCTTTTGGTTTGACAGGCGACATGTGATGGCAAGTGGGGAGGCCTGGTGATGGGTTGATGCGGAGAACCTGGATGCTGGCCATCTCATTCATGCGGATGCATCGAGGGTCTGATCCGCGGACCTGGGGCTGGGATATGGGCTGATACCCCAGAGCAACGGAGAGGGTGTTGCTGTGCCTGAAGGCTGGTGGTATTCAACACAGATGAGGTGTCGATCCACGGCCCGTGGCCATGAGGATGGTGGCATACGGGCCGAGTCGATGCGTTGGCAGTCACAATGTGATCAGAATATCAGATCCCTCCCTGGTCTCAAGTCGGTGTAAGGTTCAATTGTGATATCACTCAATCATATGAAAGTTGAACGGCAGCCTAAAGTTGAGATGCATATGGAGTACCATCGCTGAAGATATTACTCCCACGTGATGCCGAAAAGAGACATTGAAACACTCGGTTTCAGCTACCTCGGTTATGATATCAGAGAATTTAACCTTGTCAAAAGTTAATAGTTTATTGCTTAAACTGAAACTGGCTGTGTGACGGTCGAGGACGGTGATACTAGACTTCACATGACTGTGGCTGTAAGTTGAGGTATGGGTGATTTAACGGTACCAGTTATGGAAAAGATTCTTACTCAAAATATTACCGTAACAAACCATGCCTCATATGAATAAACAACGCGTATCGGACTTCGAACCAGCCATGATATCAGACCAGGAACATGTCTCTCTACCAACATAGTATTCGGCCAATAGCATATATCACAACCATCCATTCTTGCTACCCTGACAGGACACTTCTTAATTAAGAAATATTCAATATCAAAGATCTTCACATTACTTCCGACTATTTCTACAAGACAATGCGTTTCTTGAGGAACGTTGTGCCAGCAGGAAACTGTATATGGTCTATTTCATTGGTGTGCATAGAATATAAACGTTCCAATGGTAAACTGTGGATTATTTGTCTCTTTCTAATTAGTCAGGAACCAAAACTCGATTCCAGATGTGGTTTTTGTTCCTAGAATTTGTGCTGGATCGCCAAAAGCATCGATTACATCATGGAAGGATTGACAATAGGGAATCGATGTACGATGATGTCATGTCCTTTACGCGATGCCATTCTTTGATACTTTTTACGGACACAACTTGTCAATCAATTTTTGACAGGACGTTTATGACTCGCAGGATCGAAGGGTTGGTGATGTCGTCAAGTCAAATGACAGCGTTGGTGATCCAGCAACCATCAAGCCAAGCCGAGAGCCTGAATGGCGTCACCAGAGACTGATTATCTGGTGATCAATCTCCAACAAACTAAAGAGACACCCGAGTCTTCCAAGCGAGGGAATGCGAAAAGCCATTCGAAATCACCTTACTCTGGCCATCGTAGAGAAGCCCATTGTCTCGAATATGCAATGGAACCTTGCCATTCAGGAGTTGAAGGTGATGATACAAACTCGGTTGGGTGAAGGGAGATCTTTGCAATATATTCTTCTCATATATGGTTCTTTTGTAAGAGTTACCATCTGTTGTGGCGCTATCTCGGTCAATATCACAGGTGATAATTCTTCGTCCCAAACAGGCCTTGCAACTTTCATGTGGGATACCAGTTCACTGCAAGACTGGAGAATAGGGCCTCAAGCTCCTCAGTTGGGCGATTTTTCAATTCAATAAAGCATAGCGATGTCAAATATTACTGAACACTGATCAATTGATGATTCGATAGTAGCTTGTTGACAAGTTGTCCCTGCAAAGCCCAGAAATCATCGATCATGTTTCCAGCATCATATCCCCAACATTCCAATCTAGATATGTTTCATACTCTTCTTTCTCTTAGCCATCCCTCATATTCTCAATAACATGAAACCTTTGTAAGCCTAATCACTTTTAATGACCAAGAGCCTCTTCATGGCTCATAGCTATTATGCCTGGCCTTCGACGCGGAACACATCTCATGTGACGCCCACTTATCATCCGTCCTTTGGGGAGATAGGAGAGACAACCTTTCGATTAAGAAGGAAAAGGAGAATGAGAAGAAAGGATGTCTTGGGATGGTCTTCGTTCAACCCATAGGCCCTTAGGAAGGGCTTATCTGCCTTTAGATCGCTTCGGACCCCATGAACCTTGCTGAGGTTGGTTCTGCTGTTGCCGTCTCTGTTGCTGTCCAGGATTTTGCTTCGTATTGTCGGGGTATGTGGGCATATTCTCTTGATGTTGCTGTTTGTTTTGGTGCGCCGTTTGCTGAGGTTGAGGGTTGTTGAAATTGAACGAGGGCGCTTGCTGAGATTTATTCGCGAAACTGAAAGGCTTCGTCTGTTGGTAATGTTCATTAAAACTCAACGGCTGTATGCCTCGTGACTGTATCGTACTCACTTTGCCGAACTTGGCCGATGTGAATTGATCTGGGTTTCTAAGCAGCGGTTGTTTTGCGAACTCAGATTGTGCTGTCTGTTGCACTCTATTTTGTGTCATCCGATCTTTGAAGTTAACAAAGGATTTGCTCTCTTGGGGCTGCTGGTCACATTGATCTAGACCAATGACTGAAGAAATTGACCGAGGTTTAGGTGCTGAGCAACTTGGCGTTGAAGGTGGTTCTTGCTGCTTTGACTGTAGGAGGAGGACGCTATGACGAGACCAAAGCTGCTGGTATTTTTTGTCTGCAATTGCTTCATTTGTGTCGATACTTTGCTTGACTTGTTTGAGCTCTTCTGAAAGTTGTCTAACCTTCTTCTCCGCCTCCTGGAGTTGACCCGACTGTACTTTGACAAACTCTTGGGACTGTTTGAGGTCACCCTTGGCTTCGACAAATTGATTGTCTTGGTCCTGTCGGCGATCTATGTACGAGGCAAAGTCATTTCTGACATTCTGAGGCTCCATCGATAGTTGCCGCTCCTGCTGCCGAGATGCCACGAGAGCAGCCTCCTTTTCGAGTAGTTCCAAAGAAGGATCATCGGAGCGCTTCTTGAACCCCTCAAGCTCGGAAGTCAGTTTTTCAAGTTCAGTCAAAGTCAGCTTTTCTCTTTTGTGAGACACCTCGAGTTCTGCCGTCTTTTCTTTCAACTGAATTGACAGTTGGTGCGCATGTTGCTGAGATGCCTCGAGCAGTGCAGTCTTAGCTTCGAGCAGTTGAGCGAGAAGCTTGGATTCGCGTTGCGCGTGGGCACGGTTATTATATTCGGCTTGCTCAAGTTTTGCAGAGAGATCCTTTTCACGCTGAGTGGAAGGAGTCTCCTTGGGGGGTTGCTCCGCCGACATGTCGCTTGGGAGACGAGAACCTCAACTGAAGGAGATGGCGCATTTGAAAAGGGAAGAAGAAGAGAATAAAAAAACAAGAGAAAGACGAAGCGAATAGTGAAGGGACAAAATCTTGGTTTTTTGCTGGGAGATGTAGGGGGTGACAAAGCCAGGTAGGCAAACGGCAGGTCTGCCAGTGCCCGGCAGGTTGCAGGCAAACATTAAACCACAAGCAGGAGCAAACACTCCAGCAAGCGTACTGCCAAATAGGTGGGTAGATACATACGTCCCCTTTATCTGGCTCTTTGATTTTGATGGCCAATCTTTCTTCTTCTTCCATCTTTATCATTCTTCACGTCTGATTATCACCACCATCCATACCTAGGTAGCCAACATAACACATCTACAGCCAATATGGATAGACAAAAGATCCAAAACCAACCAGGAAAGAGACCCTTCAATAAGAAAGAAGGCTCCTACAAGAAAGTGCATTCCCCCCTTTTCCCAAGATATGATGAGCCTCCCCCTCCCGCAACATTGGAACAAGCACGAGCAAGGATAAGAGTCCATGAAGATGAAATCCGGAGAATCAAGGAGAAAGTTGCCGACCTCAAGAATCAGCTCAGTATGGTGCAATCTGAGCATCATGAACTTGAGAAGCTTGTCAACAATACGAACAAAAGGGTTGAGCAAGAGGCAGCCCGGGTAAGATCATGAAAAAATTCATATCAAGCCCTTCAACACTAACTTGAGCCCCGTACAGTTCAGAAGAAGGCTTACGAAACAAGAGGGAAACGATCGTCGAACGCGATACAAGCTGGATACCACAGCCGACAATTTGTCAGCGACGAAGGAAGAATTGAACCATATGGTTCGACAGATTGAGGAAACAAAAGTTTCCGTGAAAGAAATCCAACAAAAGCTGGGCCTTGAAAGATGGGGACAAGGAGAAAGACTCCATCTGGAAGAAGGATATGAGTCGGAAGAAAGACCCAAGGAGAGGGAAAATGGAGGACAGCAAAGCCCGCGAGAACAAGACCAGGGTTTCAATTAGACTGTCGTGGTCGTTCGTGGTCGTGGATTGGCATCATGGTCTCTGGAGAAAGGATGGCATACTCAAACACCGAGTCTGTGGAGGTTTTACTATGGTAGATACCAAAGAAAGACGGATTATTGTTAGTATTGGAATTTTGTGGGATGTCGGTTGGTAGGAATATGGAAATATGACTCCCTTAACTCAGACCTTGGTAAACACATGGAATAATGGGCGAACAGTGATTCATACTAACTAGGTACACATGAAGAGTCCCCATTACACACGGTGAGTGGTGTGATGCTACTAATGCACGACAAAGGATGTCCCATGGAACATTTCCTATTCTAACTCCCTCAAAAGGACCATCGGCAATGAAGCCATATGCAGTGTGCCAACCCAAGTAAACGGATCCGATAAAATAGATCGAAAGTTCTTGAACCCAAGGCAAACCTTTGGAGTGTCTTCACCAAAAGTGATGTACTTCCTAACCAACATTGCCTGCAATATGCAGAAGAAGACGAAGAGCATGGTCACGGGGTGGTATCTCGTTGACCTGCAAGGCTTCTTCACGGTTTCGCATGGTCTCGATGCAGTCTTTGATGCTGATATAGAGATGGCAGACAAAACGGTTCCTCCAAGAAGCACATAGTTCAGGATAATGCCGGTTAGGGAATCTTCATGTCGGATGAACTTTCCCGCCGCAGCGAAGACAATGAAACTCGGCTCAAGCAGGCAGAGAAGGATAGCTAGCACAGCTCCAGAAGTCCCATGGAGATTTGCAGCGGCCAGAGGGACGATATTCCATCGATATCGGAGCTGGATCACAAGACATGTCGCAAGTGAAAGCCGCGCAGTCTCTGCCAGACTCAGGACATCGAATGCTAGGAGTGTCATTAAGATAGTGAATGTGACAGCATGTTCGCGAGCCATCTCCATGTGTTCGTTGATGAAAGTGTCGTTTGGAGGCTGCTTCTTATCGCGAATTGCTTCTCCATCCTTGGCCGAGTAGTATTGAGCCACTCTGGCCAAAGCAAAAAACAGAGGAATATTAACCCCTGCCGATGCCAGAATTGTATCACGGTCCGAGTAGCTGGAGAATTTGGTGGTAACTGAGATCCAAATGCCTGTCAGAATTGTTCCAAATGGAACGTAAGAGTGTCCCCATGGATTAGATTGGGAGACATGGCGCGGATATGCGATCCTGGCAATGAGAGCTCCTGATAAGCCAACAGAAACCGCGACAAGGCCGTGGAATGACAGCCGATGCGTTTCCAAAGGTTTCAAAGGACGATCGAGGAAAATTCCGTATAAGAACAAAGTCGACAAGAACGTAACAACACAAGCAACTGCCAGGAAAGAGTGCGAGATAGGCACGGTAACCCGACAACAGTACGTGACTTTGTACCGCTCAGGATCGACTTTGATGATTCCCAGCCGTCTCAGATTGAGAAACGCGCAGTAAACCGAGTAACACCCAAAGAGCAAGACCGCAAAAGCCCAGACCCAATCGGCAAGATTATAGGGGTCTGTGAGAACCTGGGTGAGGGTATAGAAAGCGCCCCCAATGCGACAGAAAATAAGGATCAAGGTCGACCCCAAGGAGACGTAGTACATCAACCAAGAAGTCTTCAAATGATAGCCTGCCATTCGCAAGATCGTGACAGATCCTGGCCCGATATCACCGACTAGTGACGCAAAGAAGATGTATAGGGGTTTGATTTGGTGTATTGGTGGCGAGAGAATGATGTTAGATGTTGCAAGTAGACATAGAATATGGTGTATAAATAGCTCAAGGGAGTAGAACCTCATCAAGGGGAGTTCGTTAGACCACACTGCGAGTTGCGACACGACACAGACTTGACCTGCGGCGTTCAGGGGCTGATTGACTCCCCATTCTGTTGTTCGCGCGGCTTGAACGCACGCTGGAAGGGAAATGATAAGGCCAAAAGTCATACGGACTATCACAAGTATGAATGGATAGAGCTTCCGCAACTCATCTTGGCTCTTGAGTTGCTGATGAATGGTTGGCGCATACTTGAGAAGGAGGGAATTGACGAGGAAGAAAACATGCCAGTATACCACACTGGACATAAGAAACCCGGAGAGAATCACGGGACCATTGAGGTGCTCCATTGATGTGGATATTGATGGCATTTTGCTGTCAGAGCGATTGCTTTTTCGGAAGATTCCAACATTCACAACGATCTAGAGAAAAGAAAGTCAATTGCATCTCGTGGACACTTCTCTTTAACCTTTGAAAGCCCTCAAAGCTTGTGTGTTATCACCATAGGATACCTATTGGTTGATCATCGTGAGTACCGTCATAAATGCAAAGTCTATCAATGGCGAGTCCGTTGTAGCAATTCCGAACTTTTATTCTTTTCAACAATGGTAGATAAAACGACTGAAGAAGTTGAAGCTGGCCTCGTGCCTGTCATCTCCCACGAGCACGATCAAGAGCCTAAGAAATGGCGTATGCTCAGTATCTTGGTTATCATCAACGCGGTTTCTCTCGTTCAAGCGTTCGACGCGACGTGTATCTGCGTCGTCCTCCCTGTAAGCAACTTCAGAACTTTTGATGAGGTTATCGCTAACAGAAGTGTAGGCACTTGCTAGAGAACTCAATGCTTCGTTCTCCGAAAGTCTGAGTATGGGCTCGGCATTTCTCCTAGCAACAGCTATATCCCAGCCCATCTTTGCCGAACTTTCTCATGTCGTCGGCCGAAGGCCAGCATACCTCACATCCTTGGCGGTTTTCATTCTTGGAACTATCCTATGCGGCGCTGCTAATAGTAGCATAATGCTTCTTGCGGGCAGAGCCATGCAAGGAGCTGGATCTGGTGGACCGGCGGCTCTGTCGGGCTTGATACTCTCTGATATGTTCCCTATTCGCGAGCGTTCGCGATGGATGGCGTATCAAAATATTTCTTGGGCTCTTGGAACGATCGCTGGGCCTCTTGTTGGAGGTGCTATTGTCGAGAAAAAAGACTCTCAATGGGTATGTGTCCTCGAGTTCCCATCAATGCGATATCTAACAGCCCATAACAGAGATGGATCTTCTGGTGTACCCTTCCATTTCTTGGAGGCAGTCTGATAGGCGCGATTTTTCTTCTGGGATATGACAAAGACCAGCGCAATGTTCGGTTCATCAAGAATCTCGACTGGATTGGCATTCTACTATATATCGTCTCCTCTGTCTGCCTTCTCCTCCCACTGAGCTGGGGTGGTTCACGTTTTCCCTGGAAGTCGGCGGCGGTCATCGCTCCTCTAGTTTTTTCGATAGTTGCCTTCATAGGCCTGGGATTCTACGAGAGAATAGCAGAGAGACCGATGTTTCGAAAAAGCATGTTCCGATATCGATCGACAGTCGTTCAGTTTGTCAACGCGACAATCCACGGCATCCTTATGTGGATGGTACTATACTATCTTGCCGTCTATTTCCTCGGTATCAGGCGACAATCTCCTCTCATGACTGGCGTGTGGGCACTTCCAGCTACCGTTACGGTTGCTCCTATGGCGGCTGTGGTGGGATTTGTAGCGTACAAGACAGGAAGATATCAAAGCTTCATGGTTGGTGGTTGGAGTCTCATGGTCGCCATCTTCGGAGTCATGACAATCCTGGACAAAGACACTCCAACGGCAGCGATTGTGGCAATCACCTTGTTTGTGGGTATCGCAATGGGTCTACTTATTCCGGTCATGTCCATCGGAGTACAAGCCACAGTCGTAGGAGATGACGTTGGACATGCTATTAGCATGATCTATGTCCTGCGAACAATGGGCCAATGTTTGGGAATCGCCATTGGCATTGCTATCTTCTCTGTTCAACTGAAGAAAGAGCTTGAAAAGACGGGGCTAGACAAAGCGCAGATTAGCAACGCCATGAAGATGATCAAAGCCTCCCTCGAGCAGGGAGGTCTTGATCAACAACAAGAACACATGATGAACGCTGTGGCGGCATCACTGCAACGTCTCTGGATGACAGGCAGTATCTTGGCCGGTCTAGCCCTAATCCTATGTCTGTTCGCAAGGTGCCCAAGGCTTCCAGAGGATACGGATGCCCAAGACAAGGAAGAGTCGAGACCGGAAAACGGTTTCAGGGATACGGCGATAGGCCGGGTCTGGCATTGTTTCCCAAATATGATTCAGATGTAACGGAACAATATCAATAGGACTCATGCTATCATTACCTCGAAAAGGCAATGCGGAGGCTGGGCTGGCCGCTGTTGGTGATGCCCAACATATACCCCTTGCTTTAGCCGCGATATCGATGGAGTCCCAAGACAGCGGGAAGCAAAGCCAAGGGTTCGAGATGAGTCTTTGTCGATCGTTCGAGCACGCTCCCAAGGATCAAGTCCACGCTTGTGTATTATCCATGCCCGGTTATCTTAACCGAGCAACGAGATTAAGCAGATCCAATCACAGTACAGGTGAAGCTCAAGGAATTCGCCTATTCGCTACCAATACAAAAATCCTGCTGGGGTCAGCGGTTCCACGGGTTGACCTCCGACAGCGGTTGAGATAGTGAATGATAGCGGACCATGGGTTGAAAGTCCCGGGCTGCAGGTCGGTTGGTATCATCAGATCAGGGAGGCGAGTTGAAGATTTGATTTGGGCTGGGGGTGATGAAGCATTTATCGACGCCGGGATGATGGATTTAGGCTAAAGGGCTTCTGAGATTTGTATTGTCTACGTAGAACGGAGGATTGAGAATGTCTTAGGAGAAATATATAGAGTTACATAACATAGTAATTGAAAGCAGCAGAAATGTTTTCTTCTATCAGTTGTGTCTCATATTTTGTCTCTGTGAGTGAGGTGCTGTGATGTTGAGTTGAGAAAGGGAACAAATGAATCCATTAGCGTAAGGTAGGTACAACATGATCGAGATCCTTGATAGCCAACTAGAGGAAACATGTGCCAACAAACGGTCACCGTTTAGAAATAATAAAATAATCCACCGTTTAAACAAATCAACTAAAATAATAAAATGGAATGAATTATTATCATTTGTCTAATAAATCGCTGGGTATCCATCAATTCACACCGACCGCAAACAACTATCATGCCTGCTTTGACCTTCTAGAAGGGCAGCCATCCCTGTCTGTCGCTTTCAGGGGTCCCCCGGCACACCGGAAGAGGACCCGCGGGGGAGCAAGTCTGAGTCGGGAACAGATGAGAATGCATAAACATGGGATGAGGGCTTGGACACGGGGGTCATGGCGCACGTGTGAGTGTGTCTGGTCTCCGGGGGCGCCGGGGCTTTGATATGAAGTCGACCTATGCTAACAAGGTTGACCGAGATGGTTGATATATTTAGTCGTTTCATATCAAGGTCACTTGCTACTGTTCTGTAAGTGATAGCTACCCTAGCTACCTTTACAGTTATAATGGACAAAGGAATGTTAAAGGGCGTGACTTGTTGAAGCTTTCAGTCAAATACCTTTCAAAAGCCATAGCCCAAATCTGACCACTAAGTTAATTATGCCTGATGATCCGACCTGATTTGAACTGACTCTCCCGAGTTTCACAATACACTAACTAACCACGGATCTCATCCCCGTCCAGCCACAATCAGGTCCCGTGATGGACGGGTGACGGTCCGTGGCGCGTCTGTCCGTTGATACACGTACATTCAGGGCTGATCTCAAACGCCTCTTTGATTCATGCCTTACTCAGGTCAACGGGGAGTGAGCAAACAGCAATTAAACTGGCGAATGTCAGTCACGTTCTCAGCTTCTCCTGTCAAAGGCGTTAGGGGTAAGACTGTGTTTGTTTCTATTTCCCTCATGTGGCATCATTTAGAGCGGGGGAAATGCCAGAAATACATACACCCTGACTGACAACTCAGCTTAAAGCTAGAACACGTCCTGTGATGTCTTCTACCAGGGTTCATCCATGATTTAGTGGACTGTGGGGTAACCTTGTACGCCATGGCATTGGTTATCGAATCACTCCATTGTTTGGCGATGGCTTCAAGGACACGGCACATTGTGTGCTGATACGGCATTAGCATTGGTTACTGAATGGCCACTCATCTTACGATACGGTACCTGCATTCATTGCTCTCCTGATGGGGAGAGAATTACTACAAAGTAGTAAAATACAAGTTGACATTAATTATTTGTTTATCTTCAGGCATGACCGATCTTAACCTAGAAACACTTTCGTGATTGCTATCTACCTTATCAAATTATCTCACCACATCCCACGCCAACCCCAACCATCCCACACACCTCAACCTTCAACGCATCCGATGTCGCCAATGTCAGCAACACCTTGAATTCTTTGTCCGATGTCGCCGAGAAAACACCTGTCTTGCAGCCCTTGCTTCACATGCCAGCAGTAGTTCGCAGCATGCATATATGTGGTTGCAGCATTAGAACACATTTCCTGCAGCGTGTAGAGAGTGATGAAGAATTGCGTGTCCCTCAACGGCAAGTCCGAGTTGATCGAATACACACCCTGAACGCTCTGCATTTTCCATCTTCCCTAGTTATATCCAATATATAACCAAAGCTTGGGCTATGGGTTGGAAACACCAGTTTGTCGTCATCCAGATCATATATATCCGGTGAAGCTTCCATACAAAGGTCAAAGCGAAGACTACATATGCACTTGGGGAACATTACAGTGTTTCACTGCATTTTGGTCCATTGCTCCAGTAGAGAAGCTTCTTCTGAATGCATTCTGATCATCGAAAATTCGTAACTATTCGTCAAATAATTGTGCCCACCCGTCATTCTGACTGGACGTAGAAGAATCCAATTAATATTTTATTCCTTATTTTTATTCGTCTCTATTCCTTATTTGCAGCCATTCATTCACCCCAACATAACAAACACCAATAATAACCTCCCACACAAACGCCTCGTAACTCAATGTGACACTCCATTACGGTGTCTTCAAATCATATCCCGCCTACAGCGAGATACCGACGGGAATAGAATCAGAACTCACACAAAGGGGGCTGCGTAACCCCCACTCCCTACAAGTTTCACATGTCCAAGATTGGGTGTCCTTATTCACGAAACAGTGACATTTTTTCTGTTGCTGTGGTTGCAGATCTTCAATCCGTGTGAATTCTGGCGGCTCGTAACCGCTGAGAAAGGCATAGAAAACCAGTGGCGATGAGCATTATTGTTCAGCTGATCTGGGGTTACATTCAAGCTGACAGCTAATGGACACTCAGAAACCTTCAGCCTGGCGCCTCTCAGCTGTGACAAACAGCCGCCAAGCAAGACCTATTCTAGGTCTCTTTGTCTTTGGCTGCAGAGCCACCAATCAATCCTCTTGTACTTTCTCGGATCCTTCCGACTCGCTTGCCAAGCAAGGCCTATTCTAAGTCTCTTTGTGTTTGGCTTCAGTACCACCAATTCTCTTATGCTTCCGAGAATCGCCTCTTCGCATCATCTCAGAGAATACAGAGTAGTTGGCTGAGACAAAAGAAGTAGGTGATTTAATGCAGATAAGGAAAGCCACAGTTAATTGGGCTTCCATTGTCGAAAATAGTTAAACGAACCCCTTATCCACTCTGGGGAGTTGGCATATTATTATCTCGAATGACAGAGATGTCGCTGCCAAGAACAATCAACCATAACGCCAAGAATTGAGATAAACCTACATATGAATACTACAGCTATTTTCACAGAAGAGTTAAATAATATCTCATTAGTGGCTCAAGCAATAGCCCCTTTGATATCTAAGAGCTCGGCCTTCCTACCAGCCTTCCTAAGACTCCTTATTTTTGGCTTTAGAACCACCAATCCTCTTATACTTCCTAGAATCGCCTTTTCGCATCAATATAGGATCTCTGACGCCCTTTCCGCCCTCCCAGAATCCCCGGCCCTTTTTGCCTATCAGATACCGACCACAGAATCTGCAAGCTTCAACCGCGGAAGAGTAGTTTTGCTCGCGGCTACACCAGCCACAGATGATGCGGTTGGCCCACTCATGGATGTGATCTTCCTGACTATCATGGCACCTATCGCAGGGATGAACCCGGCTGCAGCATGAGAAACGAAACCATCGGTAGGACTTTCGGTAGTGCGAGCATGCGCCCTTGTTTGGGAGCTGCTCTCCAGCGTGAAGTCCTAGCTTCTCCTGCTTTCGACGCGGCCCTGTGGTAGGCGGAGGGCGAGAGCCAGGAGTGATGAAGAGAAATTTGACTTCGGGGATCTTGAAAGTGAAATGCCCGTGGCAATCTCGACAGACATTGGTCACGGATGAACCCCGCACTGAAACAAGGCCAGGAGCTGGAGTAGAGCATCTCTCGCAGATTGGAACAAAGGTACTGGGAAGCATATCTGCCACTTTACACCCGGAAAGGTCGAGGAAACCAGCTCTCGTAGAATGCTCGTGAACCAATGTAGGCCGATACTTGACAGCAAACGGTGTAGCACACTTCTTACAGCTCGCTGTCTTTTCGACATCATGCTTTAGACCCGTGACCTCTTTGACTGTCTTGCATCGTTCGCACTTGACACTGATGCTCAAAATGGATAGCTGAAGTAATTCAATACCGTGCAACTCAATCGAAGGGAACGACAGCATGGTACCACGCTCAGGGGTTTCACCTGGCATGGAGACCGGCGGTTCCTTTTCTTCTTTCTCCAACACGGCACCACCCTCATCGGCATCATCAGAGCTGGAACTGTCTTCGGATTCGTCTTCATCGACGTAACCCCACTCCGGTGGCCGTGGGATCACCTGAATGTGGCTATTGTCAGACTTTGACTCTGTTTCCTTTGTATCTTGAGGCTGGTCTTGAGGTACCGGGGCAGCAGGTTCAACCTTGGGTGCCTGTGCCTGTGCCTGTTTGGCCAGTTTGTGCATGTTTTGTGCGAGGTAGTTCAGATGACTCATGAGAGACATCTGCTGCTGCTCAGCTGCCTTTTCACAGAAGAGATCCTCCACGGGCTCTGCATCTTCAGGCTCGACATTGTCGAGCTGGATGCGAAGATTCTGCAGGGGATATATCAACGGAATAATCAGGTGAAGACTCCGGACAGACTGTAATCCTGGCGGAAGCTCTGAGCGCTTCTTCGGCTCCAATCCGAGGATGTAAATAACGCCATCGGCGGAACGGCGATATTCAGGTGTCCTCTTCATACGTGCCTCGAGCTGACGAATCTCAAGAGCGCGCCGCTCCTTTGCAGCAGCGATTTCGTCTCTTGTGTACGACGGCTCTGGGACATATGGAAAAGGCGCCGGAGCAGGTTTTGGCGGAGCTGACTCAGACGCCTGCGCCGGCTCGTTTGTCTGAGGTTTTTGTGCCTCCACATGCCTAGTGTCTTTGAAAGTCACGAGCTTGACTGTCTCGGCCTTTTGCTCAGACAGAAACTTTTCCAGATTCTTGTCCAACTCTCTCGTGTGAGCGAGCAACGTGGCCCCGGGCCTCTCCTCCACGATTCCATCCCATCCTCTCTCGATGTTGATACCGAAACCCCTCGGGATGTCCTTGTTCTTCACATGCAGCACCGGCTTCTCATCTGGATACGCCTGCGGGACTCGGACATCGCACTCGAGGGCAGTCAGCTCGAATGGAAAGTCGGGATCTGAGGGTTTGATCTTGAACAACAGTGAAGTTGCACCATCTGGGGCGGTGGCCTCCTTTGGCGAATAGCGTCGCCGCAGCTGATCGATCTGATATGTCCTAGGATCCTGGGCCTGAGACTCTGGCACAGGTTTGGGGACGACTCGAGATGACGAAGCTTCAGCCACAGCCTGTTTACGGGTCTGTGGTGAGTCCGACTTCTTGGTAGAGATCATGACGTTTTCAGAAGTGGGCTGTTGCTGGCCAATTGATAGCGGTATTTTGGTGGTGATTGAAACTGAGAATCAGCGAGTGTCGTGAAATGAACCCAAACGCCGCGCAAACAAGAAACAGTGTTGTACAGCCTTAGGATAATCGCTCTGATATGGAGTTGAGGAATTAACAGGGATAGCGAGATGTTGATGTTTTTATCGTCATGTTGTTGATGTAGTGACGAGCTTCTCCACTGTCAGGAGCCTGTTTCGTAAGCAGAATGAAATCTATTCTCGAATTGGAGATGACTCACGGCGCGTCACAGGCATTTAGCTGAGGCTGCTAATTTCCAATTCGGTGGTTTAGATGTTTGTTACAGTTGACTCATACTTCATTTCACTTGTCTAGTATAATTCATGATGAGTCAAACTCGAGGGGTAAAACCAGCCTCATGGCCTGAGTAGCTATGACAACGAATTCTAACCTCACTAAAGCCAATAGCTGATTGAGGAGTCGCTAATCAAAGGTCTCGGGTCAAGATCAAGCTTCATTGAGATCTCAAATATCTTATTGGCTCAATTTACTAATCTTGCATATTCATGAAAGTCCAATACGGTCATGCTTGGCAAGACTGCTTCGGCACCGTTCAAGAACAAAGAAAGGCAATGGAAGCACACCCCGATTAATTTTAACTCATCCAAGATCAACCAAACAAAGCCAACCCGCCTCTCTTCCAGGGGAAACCCGCAAGGATTCAGCTACATCGACCCTTGGCATTCGGACTCTGCCTGTCAATGTCATTGTCAATGTCAGCCACCTGTATTACCCTAATGTTGAACCAGTTTGGCTGTACAAGACAGCCCACGAGGACGACACTCGCATAAGCCGGGGCAATGTTTGTTTGACTCGACGCAAGTTATAGAAAGGGCTGCTGCTGTTGTCTTACACAGAAGAAAAGCAAACTATTGCTGCAGTCTTTCCCCAAGATCACCCCGCATCGAAGATCGAGTTTGCTTGGTTTTGCTGCTTGCAGTCGGGGAACAACTTGATGCATGAAGCCGCCCGGAAGTGTGTCCGTTTGGGCATTTGTCTCTCGTGGAGGATGGGACAAGATCATTGGAGCAAACTTCGAGTCTTCACAATGAATGAGAGATGAGAGAACATGACATCCATGACATGCCAATTTGGAACAGTCACGGGTTCCGCCTCTCGGGGCTGTGGCTGACAGATCGACGTCGGTGAACGGCACGTAACCAACGGGATACTGTAAGTTATTATCAATAATCAAGGATCATACATGGACAACAGTCCTCGGGAGTCATCAGCAGGGGTTTAGGCTAAAGTCATGTACGTATGTGGGCATGTTACAAGCCGTGGTGGCTGAGATCTATCACAAGTCTATTAGTGATAGATAGCTTGGCTATGTACGAATCGATTCATGAAAAGGGTCAGGCTTGTGATGCTGCCCGATAATCTCGAGATGAGCCGTTGTGAGAGCCTGAAATCAAATCAGACGATGGAAACCAGGGATGAATATGGTTATATCACAATACGAGGCGGTGTTGTCGTGGCACCAGAAAAAAAGCCATCATCAAACTTGATTTTGATCTGGTGAGCACCCGATAAGAACGTGGCTATTTGACCGCAATAAAGAAGCAGCAAAAAGGGGAAAAAGAAATGAGAAATCACTAGATTAATCAATTGACATTGACACTTGACAGTGTGCATTGATGGGGTCCAACTTGGTCATTATGTTGCATTGCATGTAGGACAAAGCAAGCCATGAAGATGATGATGGTAGTTACTTGGTTGATGGATGTATACTTCATGTAATGCAATGTCTGAACTTTTCTTTTTATTTCTTTAAAAACGGCTCGTTGCATATGCGATGTCTTTTGTTGAGCCGTGATAGGCAAACAGAAGGACCAGAGTGCGACAAGCGGGTTGAAACATGGAGATGGACGGTCTTGATTATCGGGTTTTGGTGTTGTGGTTTTCTAGAGTCAGTCAAGTTGCTTAGAGCAGAGTTGACGAGCTGATGGTGGGTGTCTCATGTAAGCCCGGGGAAGAAGCAGAGACATCCATCTTTATTACAGGCCTCTTTATTATTAGAGATGGTGGGAGGGAGTGTGCGTCTTGAGGGTGAAGGTGAAATTGCCGAGAGACGTGCGTTGTTCATATTGTTGTGTGAGGGAGTGCGTGGGAGTGGAGGTCTGGAGGATGAGTTGTTCATTGGGACCAGATGACCAAAAGGCCTGTTATAGCGACCACAGTGGGCGGTGAGGTTCGTGAGGCCCAGGAACCTGGTGCTGCCTACCGTTTTAAATGCGTAAATTAAATAATAAAATGAAAGAAAATTATTCATTGGTTGGTGTTTAATTATTTTATCTTCAACGGCAGTCGATACGGTTCAAACGGTAGATCTAAACCATCGCATCGTCAACCATGTGTCGCCGATTTGCACTCCAACTACTACATCTATAATGACCAATTTACGTACCTGGGTAGGTACTCAACAGATCGTATTGCTTTCTTAGAATAGACTTCTCACTAGTTAACTGAATAATAACTCTATCTCATAAATACCATACTGACCTTGCACTCAGTAAATTAATTAATCAGTTAATATCTTTCATTATTCACCGTCTTCAATTGTTGAATCTCCACGCACGCTCACTTACGTGCATCAACCTCACTCACATCAATGCAACGCAACACCAAGCAAGCCCTCAACTGACTCACATGCACCCCTCAGTGGAAATGGCGCTCCAGCCATCTCCCAGGCTCATCTCACAGCGAGCATAATCTTCCTCAGACTCAGAACATCGGTGAAGATAATTTGGGGGGACACAATTCCAACTGACGGGCCGTTTCCCCTTCCTGGTAAGTTATGGACGGAGCGCCGCAGGCTAATTTAGTTGACGATGGTTGATGAGATAAATTTGCAACATGCGATCCAATAGTTGCGATACACTATTGAGTTGCGGCTGGTGGGTGGCAGTGTGCGACGCTTCGCCGCCGTGAGGCTGGCTGCTGAGGCGCTGCTGGTGATACATAAGAGACAGCACAACTTTACTGTCTCTGCCTAACTTGAACTCACACGCCCTACAAATTTTGGAGGATAATGAGACTGTGACGACCTGACCCTTGACCGTATGTTTACGCTCACTAATGGCCTTAACCGAGAAAAAAAATAAAAAAAATTGTTATTTGCGTGACCACTTTAGGTCACGCTTCGCAACACCATACCATAAGGCGGCCAAACGACCCCAATCATCTGCTCCAATTGACAACAACTTAGTCAGGGTCTGAGTACTCTTTTTGTCTCACACGCCTTTCGATCATGGGGAATCCCTCCAGCTTTCGATATCGAGATAGCGTCATGTGGTGTTTTGAGGTATAAAACAACACGTACGAGAATCCTGCAACTGCTTCATGCCCTTCCGAATGGCTTCATCTCGTGAGATCCAACGTCATTTCGGCTCCGAATGTCATGTTCCTGGTGTCGATCCCTTCACCCGCTCCGCAACTCGATGTCATATTCCAAGACCGCTAAAATCAGGGTCTTTTTTAGAATTGTCCTTGAGACCTTGTTAGCTTATTTCCCGATGGTTGGGGCCTTGGACAAGTTCATTCGTCATATGGTCGCGAACGCGGTAACGAAGAATAAGACGGCATGAATAACTCCAAGTATTACCATCTCGGCTAAGGCATTACGTAAGAGACTTAGCTGCTACTAGGCAACGCCGTGTTCTTATTTCGTTGTGCTCATTTCAATGAAGGAAATCCTTATCCTCTAGCCCTTCGCTAATTGGCTCTCGTATACATCGTTTTCTCCAAGCTCGCTTTCCTCGTTTTCAACTTGCAGTGCCATGCAGCCAGGGTAGTCCAGTAGCCAGCCAGAATCCTTCTTGGTTATGAGAAGGGCATCAAACACTGTTAAATAGAATATCTTCATCCTTGGCAACGTATTCGTCGCTTTCAAAAACGAGGCACTACGTGGCCTCCATATCATGAATGTATATACAACCGATGTCTATTGAGCAGATGAATGATGGTTAGAGCAGAGCAAGTCAACAATTCACACAGATCCATCACATTCTATTCTACCCCGTCTTGAACGTTCCAGCAACAGAACTAAATATGGCAGACAAGGAGTCAATCTGGATGTACAACCCATCCTTTGCACTGTCTGTGCTTGGCGCTGTTGTTTATGGGATCATCTTCCTTGTCATTGCATATCTCACCCTCATCAAGTATCGAGCTTGGTACTTCATCGTTGTCGTTGTCGGAGCGGCCGTTGAAGTCGCCGCCTATAGCTTGAGGGTCTACTCCGTTAAAAACCAGTCCGAGATAGTGAGTTGATATACCAACGACTGCCCCTTTATCTATAACTAACACTACAGAACCCCTTCGTCTTGACACTGACCTACACAGTCCTCGCCCCCGTCCTCATCGCAGCCGGAAACTACCTCCTCATCAGCCGCCTGATTCTTGCTGTTCTTCCTCCTTCCCGCCACCGTATTCTCAAAATTCCAGGCCGTCGACTCACTCCCATCTTTGTCGCCTGCGATGTTATTGCATTTCTCATTCAAGGCAGCGGCTCTGGCATCGCAAGTTCTGATAACTGGCAAGGTAAGATGGAAAAGATCGGAGTGAACATCCTCATAGTTGGCCTTGTCTTCCAACTTGTTGCTTTCTCTCTTTTCCTCTGTGTTTTCCGACGCTTTCATGTTCTTGCGGATCGTATGGCTATCGAGGATGCGCCCAAGGGGTGGCAAAGGGTGGTATTTGCAGTGTATATCTCGAGTATCTTGATCATGGTAAGCCTCCTTGGCACTATTATAACACAAGTTGACTTGATAGGTTCGCTGCATCTTTCGTGTCGTTGAGTTTGCTGGGGGGGGAGACAGTTATGCATTCAGCCATGAATGGCTCTTCTGGGTGTTTGAGAGCTTGCCAATGGTTGGTGCCATTGGCATCTTTTGTATCTACCATCCAAGTCGGTATCTTGGAATTCATGGTGCTAGGGCCAAGACTGCTGGAACAGGCGACAGTGTTGAGCTGGCTATGAGACAAAAGTAGCATTCTTGTCCGCCAGTTGATCAAAAGGTCGTCGAGGACACATGGAGGTGTTTGAGCTGGAGGGTATCTAGCTGTGATGGTAGAGACGTGCTGAGACTGGGATAAACGATATAGGCTGGCTTTGTTTAGTTGCAAGTTCCGTTGTTTGTACATGTTATTTCGTCCATCAATTAAGAATGCATTATTACCTTACAGCTAAAGACAACGTCTCGCCTTCTGGTAAAACAGCTCTACCGCGGCTCAAGAAGAAAGGCTTCCAAACCTGGTCCTCATCATCAAACGAGTAATGGAGACTATTGATGAATTTCAAGGGCCACTCGCCATACTCATAATACTCAACGGGAAGCTTCCTCAGAATCTGCTGAACCCATATCTTCGACATTGTCTTTCTGCAATGGTATCCTTTCTTCCCCAACGCAGATCTCTTATTATCTTCAAGTGCTTTTCGACTCATGACAAATTCAAGAACCAGTATATGCATTATAACCAGCTGCGAGGCGTGATTATTTGTGTCAATGAATGATGCAAAGTCATTGCTGTTGAGATTTCCAAGACAGTCGTACAGGAAGGTGAGTTCATGGTAGCCTATAAATCAGTACGGCACAACTTGAAAGGGTATGATAGACAAACTTTCAGCGGGATTTGTTGACGCTAGGGTTGCAATTCTTTGCATATGTGCGACATACTGCAGCTCGGCAACGCTGTGGCACAGCGGACCAAGCCTCTGGAGACTTTGACAGAATCCCTCGGCGATCATTTTGTCTAGATAGTAGTTTGATGCTTCGTCGAATTGAATAAGTTCCTTGACTCTTTCGAGATAACTCACTCGCCCGAATGTCTTGAAGATCCCACCATCCATATCAACTTTTGATTGCGTGCCAACAAGCCAGCCTGAAACAATGAGTGTATATAAAATATGTTTTGAAGGGATACTTACAGCCTCGGATCATTGTGAAGAAGTCTATGAGCCCGTCGTCCATATACGCAGATTGAAAGGTTAGGTTCAGCATAGCCCCAAATGCTGCTTCAGCATCTCGGTTGGTGAGACCGGGTTTTGCAAGGTGCTTATTCAAGGCCCTGATTGCGATAACTCGATGTTTCAAGGCCGCCTTTTCATATCCAGAGGGTGTCAGTAGGCCTAGATGAGATGCCCCAAGGCCAATCATCGAGTGCAATAGGAAGTCATACTGAAGCATATATTAGTCACATCATCTTTCACACACCGACATCCTGGTATCTGACTGACCTCGTGTGAAAGCTGTGAGGCCTGCTGCCACACAGTAAATCCATCAACCGGGAGAGGAGGATACGCTTCGAAGAGAAAATGTCGAAAGAAGTTGAGATCATTGCAATCGAACATAACGGGGTCTGTCCTTAATGGTCTTGAGATGACAGCCCTCGAGTTTTGGTCACTGGGCATAGACCTATTCAAGTATTCGCATTCTAAACCCAAGCGTTGACATGCACCGCATTCTGGCATAAGCAAGTCGCATTTTACTCTTCTTCGCTTACAGCTAGAGCAACCTGCTCGAGACTTGGTGTGTCCCTTGCGAGGCACGGGCTTTCTCTTGGTGACGACAGTGCAAGTATTGGTATCTGCCAAGCACCCTGACGAGGTAGATGCCGCATTCTCGGCGGCTTGCATTGGAAATTTGGGCCCAAGGTTACGGTTGATATCGGGGTTTGAAGATAAGGTTTATTGATGGAATTTTTAGTAGTCAAGGTACGGAGTAGTTAGGCTACGGGATAGTTAGATTGCATGCGCGCGTAAGCCAAGGGACTTGGAATTCTTCCGAACCCCTGTTCTGTTATTATAGGGTACCCAATCACAAATGCTCAACAAGCTGATCAGCTTCGTCACAACAACAATCAAACAAGTACGAGGAATACACAGAACTTTTTGATTATACATACATGGATATCATCTACCTGCATAACCAGTCCTCAATCATGTCAAGATTGACAAGCATGTGTTCATTCATTGCTCATCTATCTTCCTCTAAAAATCGTTGTCATCAGCTCCCGACACAATAACATTGTTGACCTTCAGGACCATGCGACATAATTGTGTGGCGAGCTGAAGTTGCTGCTTCTTGCCGATAAGAGGGTCAATGACAAAGGCGTCCTTCATGTTGTTGTTTCCGCGTCCCATGCAGTCGACACCAAGCTTTCCTCGGCCCTCAGGACCAGCCTTGACCTGCTGACTCTTGACCTCTGCAAGAGTAGCGATGGGGTTGAGACCACTGTTCTCGGCCAGAGTCATGGGGACAGTGTCGAGCGCCTCGGAGAAGGCACGCATAGCGTATTGCTCGAGACCGGGGGTCTTGACGGCCTCGTCCTCAACAGCCAGAGAGCAGGCAATCTCAGCGGCACCACCACCGTAAACGACACGGTTGTCGCGGACAAGGTTTCGCACCACGCAAAGGGCATCGTGCAGCGATCGCTTGGCCTCGTCGATGATCTAGATATATTAACATCGTTCTCAACCATCGCACTTTGTCAAACTCACCATCTTGTTGCTGCCTCGGACAAAGACTGTGACAGCTCGGGTGTTGGCACACTCCTCAATGACGAGCATCTTCTCTCGTGTTGTGCCGAAGGACATCTCTCGGACAACACCAGCAGTACCCAACTTCTCCGCGGTCAAATCCTCAAACCTGGGAACAATTCGGCCGTTTGTAGCAATAGCGATCAACTCAATCTCGGGTCCGCCGACCCATCGGACAGCGGGGAGCTCGTTCTGGAGGAGCAGGTGGTTGGCCTCATCATCAAAGCCCCACTGGCAAATAGCCAAGTTGGCACCTGTGTCCTTGATCTGCTGGATCATCTCAATGAATTTCTCCTTCTCGTAGTTCTGCAGCTTCTTGAACTCCTCAACGCTGGTGATATCGAGATGGTGCTTGGTCTTGGGCTTTGGGGGCTCGAATGCGCAGGTAAGGATGGCAATCTTGGCGTCTCGGACTTCTGAAGGCATCTGAGGGTGGGAGAAGTCCTTATCGACAATGACTCCCTTAACGAGGAGGGTATCCTCGAGAGCTCCTCCGACCTTGCCATCGACCTTGATCAACTCGAAATCGACATCCTTGCGCTCAAGATCGGCAACGGATAGGACAGCATCAACGGCAATGTTGGCGAACTGATCGTGAGATTTGGACACAATCTTGCTGCCTAGACTTGTTCGGGCGACCTTAACGAGGTTGGAGGTCTCCTCACGAGAGAACTCGATGGTGTCTGAAATTTTGTCAAGCTCAGCAACAGCGATATCGCAGGCTTGGTCGTAACCGTCAGCGATTCGAATAGGGTGAATTCCCTTATCGATAAGATCGGCGGCCTGCTCCAACAGAGCACCAGCGAGAACAACGACGCCGGTAGTACCATCACCAATTTCGTCGTCTTGAGACTTGGAAAGCTCGACTAGTAGCTTGGCAACGTGGTTGGTGATCTCCATCTGCTGTAGAATTGTAGCGCCATCGTTCGTCACGGTGATATCTCCGTCGGGGGAGATCAGAATCTTGTCGAGTCCGCGAGGTCCGAGAGATGACTTGACGATGTTTGCGACTGTTCGAGCGGCGAGAATATGGGACTTGACAGCTTCGTTGCCAAACTGGCGCTTCTTCTTCCCCTGACTAATGAACGTTAGGCAAGTTGAAATCGACGGCGAGGCTTGCCATGGTGAGAAACATACTCTCTGACGACAATAAAAGGTCGACCCTGCTCATCCTTCATCACCGCCGCTGTTGTTGTTAGCTGGAAATCATCATCATGGCAAGTCGTCGCAAATACCGTTCGACACGTCCAAATCTGTCCCCTCGTTAGCTACCCCTCGCCCCTCGTTAACAAAAGTGTGCGGGACTCACTCAACGAATCCATATTGACTGCAAGTTGTCCACCCGTGGGGAGCTGTATCCGCAAAAGTAAAGGCGACTACGGCGATGTCGAAAAAATCCCACGAAATATGGTGGCAGCCTGAAGCTTGTATCGTTTTCTTGGTCGATTCTCCCACTTCAATTTTTTGGTGCCTGGTACACCGACCTATCGATGGATGATTCGGCCGGGGAAACTTTTACCCCAGGACGGGCTACAGCGATTTTAGTGACTGATCTCATATCTTGGTAGCGAGTAAACCTTACCCCACCATCAAGCGTGTGCCCCGCCAAACCGTCTATGCATCATTAAACACACTCATATCCAAGGCTTCCATGGAAACCTACTCACTTGAGCACATTTCGAAGAGAACTTAAGCTTATTCTTATTCTCTATATAACACATCGACACACCCTAACCTTGAGCCTCAGACACTTTCCTCTATCAACATTCTTCAAGGATTACGCCAAACCACACTCTCGACCCAACACAGCTTCTGGAAGCCTTACCGATCCAGCAAAACAACATGTCGCGCCATCGAATCGTTCATACGTTCGATACAAATGAAATTGTATCCGAATTTGACGGTGATGAATATGAGGAGGAAGAGGAGGGCGAGCTCAGTCCAGAGGATCGCCAGGCTATGGACGATGGAACTGCAGAGGTCCGCCGAGTCCTGGGAACTGAAGCCAACAAAGTGACGAAAGCACAAATTGAGGATGCCTTGTGGCATTACTACTACGATATCGACAAATCAGTCACATATTTGATGAAGACATTCATTGCTCCGGCCCCCAAACCAGCAAAAAAAGCGCCAGAAGGTATGTCAGTCTCTTTTTCTCCTTCGCAACGCCTCTTTGGGACTGGAGCAGACCATGGCTGTCTGTCGAACGGATATACCCCCAGCATGGGTCTTCCACCAGCATGTAAAGTTCCTGCATGGCACTTTGACGATATGCCGTGGTTGAACGTGCCTCAAGAACGCCTGGCTGTCTTGATCGAGCCTGAGCGTCCCCGTGGAGGTTTATTAGGAGGAGGCGAGGGCGCTCCCAAGATGTCAAAGCTTCAGGCTCTTGCAGCTGCTAGGAAGAAGAAGACTGAAGAAAAGAAGGAGCTGGAAAAGGCCGAGAAGGGAATCGCAAACCTTTCTATCAAGAAGCCACAAAAAGAGAATCGGCCACCTTTAGGCAAGACCCGTCATATGGCAGAACCTACGCTACAGGTCCTATCTCCAGACAGCGAGAAGTCGATGGAGCCTGAGGCTACTACCGACAGGTATCAACAGGAAGACACCGACTCTACGCCCAAGGGGTGGTTTGCTGACGAGGACTTTCCGGTGATTGTACCTCAAGCTACCCCATCCGCCTTTGCTCAGGCGCTCTTTGGATCTGCTCCGGCCAAAGCCCCAAGGCCCGATGTTTTTGCTATGCCATACACATCCTCTTCATCTTTTGTCGCCCAAGCTTTCGCCGAGCCTAGTCCAGATGACGTGGTGCTCGCAGCCCAGGCGAAAGGTTCGAATTTTACAAGGACGAAATAATGGGCTAATCTAATTCGATTCAGCGGGCAAAAAGTCAGTGGCGAAAGCTACCAGGAAGCCTCAAAAGGAGAAAGAGAAGGATGTCTCTGAAACTGAAAAGGACGTTGCTGGGCTGAATATTGCCGAGGTACCACCTCCTAAAAGTAAAGGGCTTGACGTTCTCAAGGAGTACGAGAACAGCTCCAATAAGAGGAGTATTAGTTTTGTTGTAGTTGGTAAGTCAGTTTCGTTCTTCTTTGTGTGCGGTGCTGATCGGACAGGGCATGTTGATGCTGGCAAGAGTACATTAATGGGTCGGCTGCTGTTGGAACTCAAATTTGTTGAAAAGCACACTATCGATCGGTATCGAAAGCAGGCTGAGAAGTCCGGTAAACAATCTTTTGCCCTCGCGTGGGTAATGGACCAGAGGAGCGAGGAGCGAGATCGGGGTGTCACCATCGACATTGCAACAAATCATTTTGAGACGGAGAAGACCAATTTCACTATTCTTGACGCCCCAGGCCACAGGGACTTTGTTCCCAACATGATCGCAGGTGCCAGTCAAGCTGACTTTGCTATCTTGGTTATCGACGCAAACACCGGAGCCTACGAAAAGGGCCTCAAGGGGCAGACTCGAGAGCATGTGTTGCTCCTCCGAAGCTTGGGTGTCCAGCGGCTCGTTATTGCCGTCAACAAGTTGGACATGGTTGGCTGGTCACAAGAGCGCTATGATGAAATTGCCCAGCAGGTCAACGGTTTCCTTGCTGGCCTTGGATTCCAGCCCAAAAACATCGACTTCATCCCCATATCTGGTCTAAATGGCGACAATCTTGTCCGTAGAACAGAAGACTCGGCAGCATCTTGGTACACTGGTCCTACTCTAATCGAGGCTCTAGAGAATTCAGAGCCATCAACGGCACGTGCTCTCAAGAAGCCATTTCGAATGTCCATCTCTGAAGTTTTCAGATCGCAATTAGGCACGACGACTATCGCTGGGCGAGTTGACTCTGGTTCTGTTCAGATTGGTGACGCTCTACTGGTTCAGCCGAGCGGAGAGGAAGCATACGTCAAGTCGATCATGGTGGATTCTGATATGCAGGACTGGGCAGTTGCTGGACAGAGTGTCAGTGTTGCTCTTACCAACATCGACCCTATTCACATCCGGGTTGGTGACATGCTCTGCAACACTAAGGATCCTATCAACTGTGGTGACACTTTCACCATGAAGGCCATGGCATTCGAGCATCTCATGCCCATGCCTGTGGACTTACACCGTGGACGACTACATTCGGCTGGTCAGATTGTATCAATCACAGCAACTCTCGATAAGGCCAGCGGAACGGTTATCAAGAAGAAGCCTAGAGTTGTGCAGCCTGGTGGCGTTGCGCGCGTGGTCATCAAGCTAGCCACCAAGGTTCCTCTTGAGCCTGGGCAAAGAGTTGTGATACGAAGTGGAGGTGAAACCGTCGCAGCTGGACTATTAGAGTAGCAGTAGATACATGAATTGAAAGGCAACAAAAGTATTTCTACATCGCCCAACCCATAGATGAACTTATATTGAGGAACTGAATTGGGATTCGATTGAAATTGTCATCTTCAGTGGATGTGTCGTCAATACGTGAAAGTTCTTTCTGTTTCTGTGGCTTGCTGAGCGTTTGCGTTGAGAACTCCCATTAGCCTCATAATACTTCTCGAATCGAAGCTTCGTACCTAATCGTCGAACGAGGGCTGTGGTGGTCGGTCTAGAAACGGTCGAGATTGCTTTGCTCGAGGGCAGGTAAACCAAAGCCAGTCTGCACTCACCATCAGCCGTGTTCAGGCGATCAAGTCCAGGAGTCGAGATCCGATCTCTATTATCGATGGCTTTGATATGAACTGGTGTACTACACAGAATTAAAATGAATTGCTCCTGGGAGGGAAAGCTGAATCATGTCGAGACTGTTCATGTCTTCTTCTGAAGGCTCATCGGTTAGGCCTACTTCTCTGTTCTAACAGTACGCCATTTTGTCAGCGCTATACTATCTTCATGCCGAGATATATTCTTCCAGTAAATTTTAAAATGGCCTTCTAAATCTTGACACGAAATTGACGCTTTGGCCCGAATATTGATTTTTTTTGGGTCAGGCGCTGGTGAGAGTTAGATAACGACAACCACCTACACACGACTGTAGCTGCACGTAACATGACATTTACAGGCCATTGACTTGAATTTTTTAATTTGTCCTCTCGAATTCTTGTAATATCCACAAGTTATGTACAGTTATTATTGTTGGCTTATAGGCCTTGAGTCCACCTTGCTTGTTTGGTTTGAACGCACGCTTAAGCTGAGTCTGGCGATAATTATAAATAGGCTATGCGGCGTAAAGGATTCAAATTTCCAGAGGCTGTAAAAGAGGATCGCAGGTTTTCTACTCAATCCAAGAGGTGGCAGCTTGTCGGGTATGTGAGCCATAGATAGCGACCCCTTTTTGTCATTGACTATCGCTTCTCAGATTGCAAAGTACAAATTTGAAATGGCCACCAAGTGTATTTGGAGTGTTGTTACTAATATGCCCCTACCATAACTTTAGTGATGCTTTCTGATATTAAGCCGAATGTCTCAATCGACTTCTTAGATCATCCGGCGGTGAATTCTTGATGTTGGTTTATTCACAAGTGACCTGTCAAAACAATAATGACAATAAACATACTGGCAACTATATTCTTTCACGTACTACCGTTGAATACAAATCATTATTTCTTATAAGAGAAATACCATTTGAATATACTTTAAATATCAGATATTACTTGCCATTATAACTCTCAGCACTGCATCTCCACTTGAATTTTCAAGGGACATGCCTAAATGCCCGATTCTGACTACCTTAGTACTTACCTACTGCACCTCAGGCTTTCTGGTTATCAGAGAGCTATTAGTAGCTTCATTTGCTTGCTATCTGGCTGCCACCAGCTGTCACCGGCTGCCGGATGTGCCTGTGCCTATGCCTGTGCCTATGCCTGTGCCTGTGCCTGTGCCTGTGCCTATGCCTATGCCTATGCCTATGCCTATGCCTATGCCTATGCCTATGCCTATGCCTATGCCTATGCCTATGCCTGTGCCTTTCTTGCCTTAGTACTAACCTAGGTAGGTACCTGCATCGTGAATCACAACCTCCTTCCCTTGAGCCCCCTCGCCGCCTCCCGCTTCTAGTTGAGCAAGTTCCTTACCTAGATAGGTATATAAAGCCCTCTCACCCACCATTCTAATTTTTCTTTTTCTTTCTTCTTCAACCACCGACTCCTCCGTTCAATCTGCCCATTTGTGCAAGACGTTTCTCTACGCAGCGACGCCCTCTCCTTTGCCCAGGCTCTTTCGACACTCGTGATAGACTGTGTCTATCTTATTTTTATCTGCACTCCTTGACGATTCCAAGGTCGATAGGTTTCTGGTGTTCTTTGAGCCCAGTCGTAATTCAGCTTGCTGTTCCCTTTCGTACCGAAGAAGACTCTTGAGTCAGGCTTCGTTTTACCCTCCCCTCTCCTCTCCCTCATCGTTGATAGACCCGACATGTCTCAATCAACCCCTGGCCCCAAGGGCCCCGACAACCAGCAGAAGCAAACCGCTCCATCTGCTCCCTCCTCCTCCGCCAAGCCCGCCTCTACCCCCAAGGCTCCCTCTGAGGCCAAGCCCAGTGGTCTCTCAACAGTCTTCAGGCCATGCGTCGTTAAGGTTGGCGAAGATCTCTTCGGCGGACTGGGTGTTTCGGATATCGAGACGAGGCTGGTCACCCTGCGATCGGCGAACCTAGAGCAGTATTTCGGGCTCTACATCGACTTCCCCCTCGCCGCTTCGAATGAGGATGAAGGCTTCGGCAAGTGTCACACGAGTAAGTTCATTTCTTATTATCTCTTTAGGTAAGACGTGGGAATATTTATCAGATTTTACCCAAGCTTTTTATACACTTGGGTAAGATTTGACAGATATCCTCCAGTCTTGCATAATTATACACGTCTGTAAAAAGCCAACGCCATTTCTCAGTTGACTTCCAATCTCGCGCGCCGACTCCATGTGAGTTCCGAAGGCTCAAAGTCAAGTTCCCTCTCGAGGTCGATATCAGTTTCCGGGCGGCAAGTCAAGAAGAAGTGTCCAAGCTTCCGAAAGGAAAAGCACACATGTCTTGGGTCGAAGTTGCTCTCAAGCAGGGCGCCGAGGTCTCTGTCGAGGGATTCGGATTGCCATACGCCAACCCAAGCCATCCAGCTCACGAGTGGCTTCGACATCCGGATTCGGCACCCGTCATCGGCGGAAAGGCGCTCCTTGATATCCTTCTGGGGCGGCACTTCACCTTCATCGTCGCCGAACCCCACCCAATCTTACAAGACAAGATGGATGTGGCCAGCCTACCACCAAGTTTCGACTATGGCTATGGTTCTGTACACGCCTGGAATAAGGATCGGTATCTGGAGCAGCTCGGTGAGATCAAAGGTGGTCGGTTCGAGGCTTCCTGGAACTACTCTACAGATGACGCTCACGTGGCCTCCGTGACCCAGAGCCTCGTTCAGGACATCATGTGGCTCCATCAAGCTTGCCTCGACATGGAGAAAGAGAAGAAGCCCGCATACTTCATCCTGAAGCCAGCGGCCTTCAAGCAGTCAAAGCGATATTACGCCATCCTTCGCATGGGACAAGATTTTTTTGAGCGCTACGACAAGGCCTGGGCGCGTCTCAGCAAGGACTTCCAACTCAAGCTCATGATCCAGGATGGTCTGGAAGGACCGCCTGAGGGATGGAAGGCTCGCATATTTGAGTACCCCGAAGCCATCGATGCCTTGAAAGATCACCCTGTCACCAAAGGGGACCTTGTACTAGAGGTCATCGCGCCAAAGGCACCCCGAGCAGAAGTCAAGGAATTCGAGACTCGCTCCCAGGCTGGCACGGCTTTCGATATTGACGAAGCGTGCTAGAACCACGTTTCTCTGAATTGGGACTTACAGCTGCAAGAGATCGAACGCAAGGTCGAAGCGGTCGGTCAATTCCTCCCAACGGCTGCCCCAACTAGTCTTATCCGTGGTGAAAGCCCCGAAGACTCAAAGGCCGGCTCCGACTTGGAGAAGTTGGTGATGAGCCTCCACCGGGATCTCATGCGTGGCGATGGCTTCTGGAAGACCATGGTAACCTCGGCTGGCGACATGTCACAGCTCGAAGACGGCATGGCTCAGATGGGTTTCAAAAACCAAGGCAAGCGTATGCGCCTTCAGACCCTGCAGTCTGTCAATCTCCTTCGTGGTACTAACGAGGAGTGGATTGCCACCTTGATGACCGAAGCCCTCGAGGTCGACCGCACGCGCTTTCGACGGTACCTGAGCAACTGCCCACTCGGTCTGGGTGTCATCACAGCTGTAAGTTCATTATCCCAATTGCAAGCAACTTGACTAACAACAACAAATAGGGCCCCGGTTTTGGCAAGACCACTGCCATTGCTCTCGCAACTCTCGGCATGGCAGCCAGCATGGGGTCCGTGTTAGCAAGCGGCCCAACACATGTTGCGGTCAACAACCTTTGCGCTCGCATCGATGTTGTCACTTGTCGCGTCACGGAGAAGTACAATGCCAGCAAGAATACAGGGAACCGAAAACGCCGAGTTCTGGTCGTCCGCGGCTTCAAACTCAACGACGAGTTTGCCGCCTTCAAGAAGCTACTCGAGGACCCCAACCTTGGCGACGATGCTGCTCCTATTGGCATATGGGGTATCAAGTCAAAGTGGAAGCTGCATCTGTCCGCCTCATTCTGGCTACTCCTCTGCCTCGGTTCCGGTGCCGTCCGTCCGCTACATGACGATGACAGCGAGGCCATCCAGCGTCTCCACAAGTCTTTGGCCGAGCGAAGTGACTTGGCTCGCCTGCGTGATCGGATTTCCGGTAAGATCACCTGGGAGGAATATGCCAACGGAAAGACTGTGGGCAAGGCCGAGGTTGAGACACTGTTGCAAAGCATCATCGAAGATACCGACATCCTTTGCACTCTTCCCTCCTTGGCGCACACTGAGGAGCTTCTGTACAACTGGAAGATCAAGAAAGCCCGCGGTATCGCTGTCGATGAGGCTGGCAACATCACCCGTGCCGACCTATTCTCTGTCTGGGGCAATACTCTCCTGCCTTGTTTGCTCGCTGGCGATGAGAAACAGTTGGCTCCCGTGGTGATGACGATGGAGGATCAGGACATAGACTCTAACTATATCAACAGGTTCGGGCCAGACGGCAAGACCTCGCCTCTCGAGTTCATCAAGGGTATGGGATGGCCTATCTACCGTCTGCGTACACAGTTGCGCATGGCAGTCGGACAGTTCGAGCTTTGTCGCAACTCGGTCTACAGCGATGTCGACTGCTCATATGGCCCGGGCACCCAGGTCAGCCTCCCTCCCCACCATCTCGGCCATGTTTTGGAAGACTTCATCCAAGCCAAGTTCCCCGCTGTAAAGCCCCCAAAGCCTGACACTCTCTGTCCTTTATTTGTCGACTGCCAGAATTCCTTTTGCGTTGTGGATCCAGTCACCCGCTCTAGGAAGAACTGGGACCAGATCAAAGCCGCCTTCAACTTCCTCGTGGACTTTGTCAAGACCAAACAGGTTAATCCTGCTGATATTCTCATTATAGCACCATATTCTGCTATGGTCGAGGCAATTGGCGTCTTCCAAAAGAAGCGAGAATATGAGGTCCTCAAGGAGATGCGACCGCCCTCAACAGTCGACGCTATTCAAGGTCAAGAGGCGGATATGGTGGTCGTTATCACGTCGACCAATCGAGCTCTTGGTGCTGGCTTCACCTCAGACCAGCGTCGGCTCAACGTCATGTTGAGTCGTCACAAGTGTGCTCTTGTCATCTTCAGTGACATCGATACGGTAGACTACAAGGGCAAGGGCAAGGGTAAGGCAGAACGGGTAGAGACACCAACTGGTGAGGTGTCATTTCAGAAGGCCCGTATGTTGAAGGATGTCCACAGGACGCTTGTTGAAGCTGGAAGGGTTGCTGTGGTTGAGTGCAGGCCAAATAAGCGCAAGTACAGGGCTGCCAAATAGGTAGGTATAGGTATGGGAATTGAAGAAAGTAACCTTGCTCTGCAAAAAAGTGTCCCCCGTGATGAACTGACTCAAATCGATCCTGATCCTTGTATCAAAGACTCCCAGGCAATTTTTATATACCTATGTTGACTGGCATTGGCGCATCAACGCCTATTCCCGAGTTTAGATCTGTTATTATTCTTATCGTTCTTATCGTAAAACCTTCCTGACTTCACTGTGATTTTATTAGGCACATTTGAATATGATATTGGTAGAGGCATATAAAACGCATCTCATAACAGACGAAATGGTTGCTTCCAGTTGGCCAGCACTACTGACTACCTACTTATATTGGTACCTTTCCAAGCCTTCACCACCAACCAAACCTAATTCTCTGTCAAACCCCGAATTGACAGGAATGTCAAGTTCAGCAGGACCGCAAGTGTCATAATAACAAACACATTTGCCACGAGCGTAGTTGCAGATGAATTTCTCCTTTATTATCAAATGGAGCTTCCCATATTCAAAAGATAGGGTATCAGGGCGGATATGGCTCTTCTCTAGACACATGTTGGCAAACCGTTGAAGCCTCAACTCGTTCCGGCCACACAGTCGGTCATTATCTGAAAGTATTCGCGTACTTCCATATATACATAGTTGTATGACGTCAATATCATCGTCTTGCCTTAGTTAGTATCTATGGTATCTGGAAATGAAGGGTACTATACAAGTTGAGTAACTTGATTCATCGCCCATGGACAATTCAGGGCTCAGATCTGACGAGCTCGTACAACTCGAATCGTATCAAACAATTGATGACTTTGGGGGCCTCTAGAACTTTGTAGCGTCTTTTCGGCCACATCGCTCGCCTCGGCCTTATGGCTTGGTGCTCTGAATCTGAAGCCCACATTGAAGCCAGGCTGAACCCGTCTCAATAGGGAGTGGCATCATTTGGTTACCAATGTCAGTTTCGGATTGTAGGCGGCGGAACGTCAATCGATCGTAGCCAGTTATTCAATATTGACAAGAGAAAACCGTACAGGCATCAGGAGAAGCCTCATTGGCGGTAATCACAAGAAGCAGCTATGGTACAAGGAAAGGGTCGGTTGGTCGAGCAGCTGTTGCGGGGTTGTAGCGACTGCAAAATGAGGGACGTGTTGAGTATTGCAAAGGAATTGGGACACTAAAACGTATTTCACGCTATTTTGTGTGAAGTCACGGTGAAGTCTTATAGTGAATGGGCGGTCTTACATATGTTGATCTAGTCTTGTTGTTATATAAAGAGTGTTGAATCCATGATGAGACTCATCCTAATTAGCTCTTGCCATAGCAATGGCGGACGAAGCAGCTCTCATGCGGGCAATGCATCCCTAAACAAGCTCCGGTACTTGTTACTATTGGGTTCGGGCATGATCATTTTTCGTTCTCTGGAAGTTTACATTGAACGAGTGATATGTGATCTTGCTGATGACCATATTGAATACGGGCGTGATTCGCACAGCAGATTTGTCTGACAATTTATTTGTTTGTATGCAGCCCAGCATGTAGATTAGAACCTTAGAGCATGAATATCGTTTTATTTTTGATAAAGGATCTCAACTTGACCTAATTGGTGTCCCTGTAGTCATTATGATACTTTATCGTAAAGTCTTTCCCATCGACGTTTCAGGCGTCCATTGGGGTGTTTTCTCCGATCGCGGTAACCACCGTACATATTTGTTTCTGTTGCGGATGGTGACGTCGTATTGGACTGGCAGTGCCATAAGCTCATCATCCCTTCATGAAATTGATTTCCTCGAGTGGCTAAATCAAGTGAGGTGTCATAAGTCTTACTGTTGGAACAGCAGTCAGATGAGCCGGTTGCTCCTCGACTTCATCCTCGCTGACCGCCTCAGACAAGGACAATCTCGCTTTTCTTTGCAAACGCATTCTTAATGCACCTAGTTGAAGTACAACATTAAGGTGCTACCGAGTTTAACTTAAATATAGAAAGTCTCATTGGTTTCAGAGTGGCAGAGTAAATACCAAGAATAGTAGCTTGAATCTAATAGTACTGTATCCATGTTAAACTGATAATACAACATGTCCGCCAGGTCTTCATTGCCAAAGTTTCTGTTTGTTTACCCAGCACACTTGACATCTGTTCCAAGTATAATAGATAAGAATTACCTAAATTTCCCTAGACTTTTATCTAAACTTAGGTACTCTTTAGCAGATATTAGCCTATAAGTCTTCCAAGTGTGCCTATCAATTTGTGGCCTACCTACCTGGCTCACCAACAAGCACCTAGCTCAAATTATCTCCCTACCTACGTCGAGATAGTTAACCCATTTTTTGTTACCTCAAAACAGTTGACTTTCATTTGTAATATTCAAGTAATAGAAACCTGCCATCCTCTTTCTGCCGTGGCAATAGTCGCTTAATGCAGTATACGTGAAACGCACAAGGCGAGGATTTACAAGCCTCAAGTCTCAGTTTCAGCAGTAACAATTAGCAGTTTTGGTATGAGTTATATTTGCTTAAGATACTCGAATTGCAAACCCAGGTAGAGAAGAAACTCCGCCACTTGATTAAATGATCGTTCATGTTTGTACAATCGTGAATGTGCCGAGTATCGGTATAAAGAGCAGCATAAACTATCCAGACAGCCTAGGTGATAGTTTATTGAATAATATCTCTGTCACTATTGCACGTTTTTGCTGCGGCAGCTTACACAACTGCATGACGACTCAGTGTTGTTGGCTTACAGTAAACATTGAGAAATCTTGAGTGTACATTAAGTATTGACAATTACCCGCGAAATCAGCTAAACGCCTTAATCCAAGAGACCCTTCTTACCATCGCCATCAGCATCCTTCATTGGGTTGAGTCGGTCAAGCAACGAGGGTTTCCGTCCAGTCTGCCTATCGACGCCAGAGTCATCACGGGCCTATATGTTTTAGCTTGCTGGAATGGGTTCATATATCAAAAGGCAAGGCACTTACGTGTTGGCTGTTCAGAGGGTCTTTATGAAGTGCTCCGGTCTTAGTCTGGTCATACTCGCTGGTATGGGACTTGTTGAGGCCGGCAGTATTGGGATTTCCAATACCACGGTTGGTAGAGCCTAGGGTGCCCATATTGCCCGTGCTTCCCAAAGACTCTACGCCAGAGCCTGCACCAGCAGTTCCTGGAATACCAGTTCCAGACTGAAGGCCAGTTTTGTTACTAACTCCACGGTCGGCGGACCCAAGAGCACGGTTACCCTCAAGGTTAGCGGGAGCAGCAGCAGCACCTTCACGGCTCTGGTGATGGTGAGCTGCGATTCCGGCGGCCGTGGCAGCAGCTCAAGCTCCGACACCAGTTCCAGTGGAGCTACCAAGGCCACGGTTCTTGGTCTTGGAAGACTTGCCCAGGCCGCGAGACTCCTCGTCGCTAGAGCTCATAGAGCTGCTGGAAGCAGACCCACGGCGGTCTTTATGGCCAAAACCATGACGATGCTTGCGAGTAGCTGCGGCAGCACCAGCACCAGCGGCAGTACCTGCAGCAAGACCCTCGGTATTGTGGCCCATGCCTTGTCCCTCACGACCAGGGAGGCCCTGGTTCTCACCATAGTTATCGCCATGACCGTGGAGATGCATGCCCCTGTCACCCTCGAGCTGCTCACCCTGAAGCTCTCGGCGGTATGGCTTGGGACATCCCTCAAACTCAGTAAGCTTCTGAGCAGCTCTTTCCTTTAGACCGCCACGTTCGTGAGTGAACTCCTCTAGGGTCTTAGCGGGGAGTGTAGAGGTGCCATGATGCATTGCCTTAGCATGATGAACCTCGTGGATTGGAACAGTAGTGTGTACAACGTGGGGTTGGACTGTTTCTTTCTGAATCACTGGCTGTACGTGTTCATGGACGTGGTGGTGTACTGCTTTGTTAGTCGTTGGTGTTGGAGTCGAGGTTGAGTTACTTACTTCGCTCGCCAGTGACAACAGGGGCAGTTTCAGTGGAATGAGTAGTACTATGAGTCTCTGTGGTGTCTCTGTACTTAGCAGCTTCTCGATCAAGAGTAGCCCGAGTGTCTTGCTCATTGCCGTGATGGATGGTCTTGTGTTCCACAGGGATAAGGTTGTGGTGGTGCTGCTCAGGACTGGTGGGGTGTTAGTATGAGTTGAACTTCGATGACTAAGCTGTTTTGAGTCCTTTGATTGGACCATGGGTCACCTGACGCAGTATATCTAAACATGTGCTTTGTGGTGCTTCACGCCTTTGAAAGAAAGGGATAGGCAAGTATACCGAAACTGAGTGTCGCTTACAGAGTCTCTTTATGGGTAATGGGCTGTATTGTGGTATGATGATGTTGCTGGTGGACTTCCTTGTCCAAAGCAGTAGTTACACTCTCATGCTGGTGAGGTTTGACACTGAGAGCATGGTCAGTATCATTGTGGTCAAGAGAATGTTATCATCGACTGACGTTTCCTGTGTGACATGGGGATTAACGTCCTCATCGACAGTAGTTTTGTGCTTTCCATCATTGGAAAGGAAGCTAGAAACGGCCTGCTTTGCTTTCTCCATTGTGGTTGATTTAGGATTGTGGGTTACAAGTGTTCGAGAGTCAGGGGTATCTGTGACTGGTGTTGTAGCTGAGATGATGATGATGATGATAAGAATAAGAATGCCGAAAGTGTCGAGGTACGCTTAATCTTATATAGATACTTGAAGACGGTATACGGGTATATCGCAGTATCATGGACGTCATCTCATGGAGCTTCAGCCAACGGCGAGTTCCAGGGTGAGCTCCTAGCTACTGAGACGATGGAGGTGCACATAAAAAACTGCAATGATGATGAGCCGAAGCCTTCCATGTCATCCCGCGATCTTCATTCGGTGCCATGTCTTATTCCCCAGGGCGTAGGGAGGTGGATCACAAAATAATGGCACACTGGGGAGACTTATAGGCTAATGTTTGTTAAATAGTACCTAAAGCTGTATCAATATTTAGGTAGACTTTAGGTAGTTCTTAGCTGATATGTTTGGAGGAGGTGTAACGTGTGCTGGTTATTCTCTGACCTACCTGTCAGGCGTACGTCCACGTCAACGGGACAGACAACTCTAGTGTTAGATTAATTCTCGATCATGACGTCTATGATGGCGTTTTTCAGCTGTTGTTTTCGCCTGAGGAACGTTTGCTCCGAAAAAGAAGATGATGAGGGCCAAACTCAATGCATGTCTCACCAATCGCCCCGCGAACAGCAGTTGATCCGCAACCAAAAACTATTGAAAGGTCGAAATTAGTGATAACCTCGTCCCAATTTCTCTGAGAGTCAAGGGACGGATGAGATAACAGGAAGTGATGGGCAGGTTTAGCCAAGAACGGATGAGACTAGAGTGTAGATTGGCATTGCTAAGCTCTGGACTAGCGCACGTAGCTCCGATAGAGGGCGTCATCGGCCCTCAGACGCGCTATCCGTCGATCCCGGGACTACGATCTCGACCGACCGACTTCTCGATCTGAGCAATGGCGGAGAATGTGATGTAAATATGCGGTAACGTATTATCTGTTCTCAGCTGAATGATGATGGCATGAAGTCTCTCCGAATCGAATCACAAGCACCTCTGATCATAGAAACCACGTGTGCTAATATTTTGTGATATCACCAATACACAACTAATCTCTTAACTCCTGTTCCACTTTCTGTCACTTTTACTCGTGGTTAGGCACTCCAACTAACTCACCGGTCTCATGGCGGGCCGTCTCAAGAATGCCATCAAAAAGAGGGCATCGCGCCTTTTCCATGGAGGTGAAGCAAATACAACTTCTGGTGGTTCAGAATCGGTTCCCTCAGACAACAAAAACAGTTTGAATCCCTCGAGCGGGAACTCTCAACCACGGCATCGGAAATCTCTGAGCCTCTTGAGCAGAAGCTCAAAGACTGATAGGAATACCGGCCCTGAAATTTCACAAACACAACCACAGTCTAATATTGTAGCCCAAAATGCAAACGAGTTTCTAGTTCATCCGGCAATTCAACCATTGAAAGCCGATCCAACGCCCAGAACTCCCAGGTTCGAACGGCCGCGCCCCAGCCTAGAGCCGGACGATTCGTATTCTGGTGGGAACGTTGCTAAGAACGGGACCCTCGACAACACATCTCGTGGGGAATCCCAGCGGTATTCGATAAAGCCAGAAGATACCCAGCACAAAACGCACCAACCACCAAGGCAGAGTCACTCAGAAGATGCAGATGACCTTGAAAGAAGGCTGTCTCAGCTAGCTGTTTCTCCCAATGAATCGGTACTTCCTGAGAATGATATCGATCCTTTGACGCCGTTCGACCTTGTCGAAGAAACCAGCCCGACCCAGGCAAGACTTTCACGGTTAGCAATCGGTCAAGAAGGGCCCAAACATGCAGCGACACACATTAAGCCCTTCACTCAAGAGTCCGATGTCAATCTTGAGTCAAGTTCTAGCCAAGAGGCCATCCACTCCCGAGATGCTGAGTTTGACCGCATCAACGAACTGGTCAACGCTGGGACAAGCGACGAAGCCAACTTCCATCTCCAAAACAGCCTTGACTTTGACAGGACAATCCATAATCGAGAGCCAGTGGTTAATGAGTCTATACGGCCACATATTCATGAGATCTACGAACCAAAACGTACACGGTCAATCCATTACCATGAACACAAAACGTTGATCCAACCGATCAAGGATCCAAATCCAACGATCCTTCCAGAACAACACTGGCTTCAAGATGACAAAACTGGTGAAATTTACAGAATTCCTGATGAGCTGGGAAGAAACTTGATGTAAATAGCCCTTGATGTTGCATTTGCTTGTTATTTTGTTATTTGGGAAGCAAACGCAAGGAGTACAAAGAGTTTAAGTACTTGCTAATTTATCAGTGTTGCATGGCTCTAGGGTGGGTAACTTAGCATCAGCCAATCACGTCTAGAAAAATCTCCAGTTCAGGACAAAGTTCAACGTGGCCTATCATGAGTCAAAGTTTGTGCACGACAAGTCATGCACTGTTGGTCCTTCAGTGATATTTACGTAGAGAAAGCTTACAGATGGTACCTGACCTGACAATTGGCGATATTAAGGGATATGAGGATCCTCTAGTGTTGTCACTCAATCCCCAAAAGGATAGCTTCGGTAGCTTGGCTCCGAGCCCCCATGTTCCAGTGGGCGGGAATATTCTCCAAGTTGAAGAAGCCATGTGTACTCTGGCCCTTGGGGTGAAGAGACATACTCAAGCCACCAGGTTTATCTCGAACATCGTTACATCCGCTGGGAATGATCCAGGCAGAGGCTGAAGTGACTCACATGATGTGGAAACTCGTAGAAATTTACGCAATCCTTTCTTTGTTCCAACGCATTCTTTGTATACGATATTGATTCACAGTGGCGTCTTACTATGTACGCACAGAGGCCAGCACTGAGGCGATCGCTGTTTAAACAAGTGCCAGGGGCCAACAGCCTTGCGCTAGAAACACTGTCCTTAGTTTGTAAAACGGAGTACTTCCTCCAATAAACTCTGTGGGAGGGAACTCTGAAAAGTCGGCTTTGACAGTGCGACAAGCATCCCCAGGCTTTGGACCCCTGTCACGTGGACCCGCGAATTGCCTGCCTATGGTGAAATCTGGCCTTTTGCCCATCTGGACACCTCAACTTTTTTTTTTGGAGGTAGAGGCACGTTTACAAATAGATGTCGGCTTTCCTCTCCCAAACCCGCTTCTTTCAACCTTCAACGATACCCCCTCTCTTCCATACCAAACAATTTGTGCGCAAGGCTTGAGACTCAGAGGCCTTTGCTTTACGATTGATTGATTTGTTTTTTCTTTTCTTTTCCCCCTTCAGAGTCTTGTTGCGCTTTCGAAAAGCAGAGCAACTACATAGAGCTCATCATGGCTCGTTCAAGGAGCTCAATGGCCCTTGGCCTGGGACTCCTTTGTTGGATCGCCCTCCTCTTCTCTCCTCTGGCCTTCGTCCAGACTGTGCAGGCCGACGAGGTCGATAACTTCGGCACCGTCATCGGTATTGTACGTTTACCGCTTCTCGCCCGCCCATCATGACCCCGCTAACTGGCTCAGGATCTGGGAACCACATACAGCTGTGTCGGTGTGATGCAGAAGGGCAAGGTCGAGATTCTCGTCAACGATCAGGGTAACCGAATCACTCCTTCTTACGTCGCCTTCACCGAGGAGGAGCGTCTGGTTGGAGACGCCGCCAAGAACCAGGCCGCCGCCAACCCCACCAACACCATCTACGATATCAAGTATGCATACACCAATTCCTCCTTTCGCAAAACGAATCGCTAACTGTTTAGGCGTCTCATTGGTCGCAAGTACTCCGAGAAGACCCTCCAGGGCGATATCAAGCACTTCCCCTTCAAGGTTGTCAACCGTGATGACCGTCCCGTCGTCCAGGTCGAGGTTGATGGCGCTAAGAAGCAGTTCACTCCCGAGGAGATCTCTGCTATGGTTCTTGGCAAGATGAAGGAGGTCGCCGAGGGCTACCTCGGTGAGAAGGTCACCCACGCCGTCGTTACTGTCCCCGCCTACTTCAACGTAAGTTTCAATTTCCCTTCTTTGGAGTTGACCAGTCAGCTAACACCACGCAGGACAACCAGCGACAGGCCACCAAGGACGCCGGTATCATTGCCGGTCTCAACGTCCTCCGAATCGTCAACGAGCCCACCGCCGCCGCCATCGCCTACGGTCTTGACAAGACCGGCGGTGAGCGACAGATCATTGTCTACGATCTTGGTGGTGGTACCTTCGATGTCTCTCTTCTGTCCATTGACGACGGTATCTTCGAGGTCCTGGCCACCGCTGGTGACACGCATCTTGGTGGCGAGGACTTCGATCAGCGAGTCATCAACTATTTCGCCAAGCAGTACAACCAGAAGAACAACGTCGACGTCACCAAGGACCTCAAGGCCATGGGTAAGCTCAAGCGTGAGGCCGAGAAGGCCAAGCGTACTCTGTCTTCTCAGAAGAGCACCCGCATTGAGATCGAGGCCTTCCACAACGGCAAGGACTTCTCCGAGACTCTCACCCAGGCCAAGTTCGAGGAGCTCAACATTGACCTCTTCAAGAAGACCATGAAGCCCGTTGAGCAGGTTCTTAAGGACGCCAAGCTCAAGAAGTCTGAGGTTGACGACATCGTCCTCGTTGGTGGTTCTACCCGTATCCCCAAGGTTCAGCAGCTCATTGAGGACTTCTTCAACAAGAAGGCTTCCAAGGGCATCAACCCCGATGAGGCTGTCGCATTCGGTGCAGCGGTCCAGGCTGGAGTCCTTTCCGGTCAGGAGGGTACTACCAATGTCGTTCTCATGGACGTCAACCCTTTGACTCTTGGTATTGAAACCACCGGTGGAGTCATGACCAAGCTGATTCCCCGTAACACTGCTATCCCTACCCGCAAGAGCCAGATCTTCTCTACCGCTGCTGATAACCAGCCCGTCGTCCTGATCCAGGTCTTCGAGGGTGAGCGATCTCTTACCAAGGACAACAACATCCTCGGCAAGTTCGAGCTTACTGGCATCCCCCCTGCTCCTCGCGGCGTTCCTCAGATCGAGGTCTCTTTCGAGCTCGACGCCAACGGTATTCTCAAGGTCTCTGCCCACGACAAGGGCACCGGCAAGCAGGAGTCTATCACCATTACCAACGACAAGGGCCGTCTTACCCCTGAGGAGATTGAGCGCATGGTCGCCGAGGCTGAGAAGTACGCCGAGGAGGACAAGGCTACCCGTGAGCGCATCGAGGCCCGAAACGGCCTTGAGAACTACGCTTTCTCCCTCAAGAACCAGGTCAACGACGACGAGGGTCTTGGTGGCAAGATTGACGAAGAGGAGAAGGAGACTGTAAGTTTACCCACCACCCACCCAACAAGAACCGCTCATGCTGACTTTCCTAGATCCTCGACGCCGTCAAGGAGACCAACGAGTGGCTCGATGAGCACGGCGCTGACGCCACCGCTGAGGACTTCGAGGAGCAGAAGGAGAAGCTTTCCAACGTCGCTTACCCTATTACCTCCAAGATGTACCAGGGTGCCGGTGGCGCTGGTGGCGCTGAACAGGATGACAACATCCACGATGAGCTTTAAATGCATAGACTGATGTTTGGGAAAAGAACATAAATGAAGTCATTCTTCGGTGTTTGGTTGGAGGTTCGGATGCGCAGGATGTAAAGTAGATAGCGCAATATCATGATTTTCAGCCAATGCCGTACTAAGCCTGTTGTTTCGTGGAAGACGAGTGTGTTTGAGTCTAGGCTTTCCTAAATTCTTCTGTTGCATATGATACTAGCGACCCCTGCTGTGAATGCTTGCCCAAGTTTGCGCCCCGGCCCTTCATTTACTTGTTTGCAGTTTGCTCTGCTCCCGGTGGATGAATGAAATTGTGTGCAGAGTTGAAGAAAACGCATCGACGCTATCTCGCCTCTAACACTCCAGGATAACTCTACTTGAAAACCTCGGCCTGCTAGTCGCTGGTACACATTTTGACTTGCTGCTGAATGAACACTCAGCTGGAACAATATTCCGGTGAGGAGTTGTATATTCTCGAGTTTATGATTCAGCATTCCGTTATTAAGAGAGCCTTCTAAATAACCTTGGAGTACACCATGATATATCACCGCTGTCTAATTTCAAATCTTATACGATTCTAACTAGAACGATAAGAATGTGCCAAGAAATAGTAATTCTCTATTGTGCTAGGCTCTGACTTCTAAAGAGGAGGTCAATATTTAATAGTGATAAGAGACTGAGGGCAGTGCCAACTTCAATATGGGAGTACGCTTGTATTAACCTACCTACCTACCTACTAGGTAGGTTGGTAGGTAGGTAGGTAGGTAGGTATCACCGATCACTGGCCTCCTTTTTATTCATTTCACTTTCAACGCCTCCTCCTAAAACAACACAACGTGCTAGCAGCAGGCTCCTTACTCCATCCACATACAATCTTTTATCAAAAACAGTCTTCAAAAGATATTCAAAGGCATCATGCGGACCAAAAAATCAGATAGGTCTTTCACCATGCCAGTCTCAGGAACCGACTTTATTGACTCATTGAGAGCCCTGTTTGAAGAAGCTGGAGAAAACGGCCGCGATGCAAAAGCTGAGTTTGTTCACCTGCGCAGCATCATTATCAAGTTTGTTACAGATTCCAGTGGCATGACTGCTGCCAAAGCCCGAGCAAACTGCAATCTGAAGTTCACTGACGGCAGAGCCCCTGAGACTGTTCTCGCACTCACTCCATCGAAACTTGACCTTGCGGAGAAGCGCGCTCAACTGGATGCTGCAAGCACCGACAAAGAGTTTATTGACATGTTACAAACACTCATTGATGAGCAGAAGGCTTCGCGTCGAGGCCCGAAAAGGAATAATGTCAACAAGAGACCAAACACCAGTCCCCTGGAGAGTCCGAGAAACAAGTTTCAGAAGCCTCTCGAAGCAGAGGCTGCGCAAAAGAGTTCATCAACTAATGAGGAAAGCCCCAGGCCACGCATTAGGTTTCGGAAGCGTGGCAAGAACAAAAACAACGCGCCAAACTCTCCTGTTACCAACACTGCAAAACAGATAAAGGACCACTCTGTCACCAAGCCTCCAAGCAATGAAGATACACTTAAAAAGATCGACACCGAAATGACGGATTCTATGGACATCAACTCTCCCACTGCTTCATCCCTCAACAAGAGTGAGGAGGTGAAGACCCAACAGAAGCCACTTGATGAGAACCATCGCCAGGAACCTACTTCCCCAAAGCACTCTCGCGATCGAGAAGACATTGGCATGGAAGATGCCCCCAACACCAACACTGAGGTTCTTCCCGCTTACTGCCCATCATACGTCCTTGAGGTTGTCGATGCAGCTAAAGAAATCGGAGAAAATGAGTGGAATGAATTCAAGCCAAAACTTCTTCAGATGCTGGGTCAAATGCACGTAGAGCAGACGCCTGAGGAACATGAAGCAGCTGTGAAGCGTCTCCAGGCGGCGATTACCGCAACCGAGCTCGAGAGGTCCCTAATTCCGGCTGAGACATGGAAAGGGTACGAAGAAAAGCTCATTGAGGAAACAAAGAAGGGTTCACTCAACTGCTACTGGCCTTTAAGACAGTCAAGGATCGGCAAGATCATCTACCTCAAAGAGGAAGAGGAGGTCATGGAGAGTCAGGACTGGGAACGTCTCCGCAAAGCAGCTCGGTTATGGGCCATCTTGACAGAGATGACGAGCCAAGAACCAGACGAAGTTGTACGGGAGAAGGCTGATGAGTGGCTTATTAAGAAGCTCGGAGACATTAGCTTCTTAGAGAGACTTTTTGCATGCAAGAAGCATCTTGGGGGGCTCAAGGGTCCTGGAGGAGAGTGACTGGAGATCACAAGGTTGGCCGAGAGAGGCTATTATTGCTGAGGATATGATTCATGATTTGATACGAGGATAGGTTGATGAGACATGACCTGTATGATATTAACAATGACTGCATCTAATTTTAAAACAAAATGGTGTCTTAAATGGCTTTGTAGTTTCCACTTCACCTTGTTGGCTACCGAGGTAGGTTGGTCTGGAGCAAGCCGTTCCCAACCAGGTAGTACTTACCTACTACATACCTTAGTGGTACTTAGATACTTAGGCGCTCCTATCACGTGATCTCGCGTTTCTTCCAGGAGACGCCTACGCGACAGGATTAGTCCAATGACGCTGTGCTGGAATAACACTGATGACATTTTGCATCCTCTTATTCTAATCAAAACCGCTTGATTATCAATATGCCTCCTCGGAAACGTGCTGCAGACGAGATTGCCGGCGCTCGTCGCAGCTCTCGCAGAATCTCCACCACCAAAAGTCAATACTTTGATGGCACTGATGATACCGACGAGAGCGATGCGCCACCTCCAAAGAAACGTGGAAGACCCCCAAAGAAGCAACCACAAAAGGAAGATTCCGAGGATCCCTACGAAGATGAGTTGGCTCAGGAACCAGAAGTAGAGGAAGATGACGATGATGAGAACGATGAGGATGCGCCCCCAAAAGTCACTATCATTCCCTTGGAAAAGCTGAGGGATACAGATGGTGTAGAATATGAAGATTTTAAACTACATAAGAATACGATGTTGTTCCTGCAAGACCTCAAAGCCAATAACCAGCGACCTTGGCTGAAGTGTCAGTATATCGCACTTCTCCAATTCTCAAAGCAAACTGACATACCTTTATGCAGCACACGATGGAGAGTACCGACGTGCTCTGAAGGATTGGAATTCCTTTGTTGAGTGTGCATCGGAATCCGTTATAGAGGCTGATGACACGATCCCTGAGCTGCCAATCAAAGATGTAATCTTTCGCATTCACAGAGATATTCGCTTCAGCAAAGACCCTACACCTTACAAGGTATGAGCTCCTTGGATCTATAGACTAAATCATGCTCATGACTATAGCCTCATTTCTCCGCTGCATGGTCTCGGACTGGCCGTAAAGGTCCATACGCCTGCTACTACATCCACTGCGAACCCAAAAAGTCTTTCATAGGCGGTGGTCTATGGTGTCCCAGTGGTGATCAAATGCAGAAACTCCGTGCCAGCATTGACGAAAGACCGAATCGCTGGCGTCGTGCACTCAACGACGAAGCATTCAAGCGTACCTTTCTGCCCAAGTCCGCCAACAAGTCAGATCCTAATGCAGCGCTGCTTGCGTTTGCGGAAAAGAACAAGGAGAATGCGCTCAAGACCAAGCCGAAAGGCTTCACTGCAGAACATCGTGATATCGCCTTGTTGAAGCTGAGGAACTTTACTGTTGGAGCTCAAATTGACGAAGATATATTTTACCAAAATGATGCGCAGGAGAAGATTAGCGAGATCATACGTCCAATGGTTGGGTTTGTAAGTTGCCTGCCCCCGTCGCTGTCGAACCAGCTGACAAATTTAGATTTCGTTCTTGAACAGTATCGTTATGCCAGATCCTGGCCAAGATGACGATAGCGACGAAGATGACGAGGAGGCGGAAGAAGAAGACGTGGAGGGAGAACTCGATAACGACGAAAACAGCAGCGACGAGTAGTTTCTTGCTATAAGTTTTGTACAACAGTTCTTTGAAAATGTTTGAAAATGTTTTGAATTATGCAAATGGACCTAATTGGCTATTTATACAATCATATACTGCAACATTTAATCTAGCACAGGTCGAACCTGGCAACACTGGGGTCGTGATCGCTGACCTCACCCGCCTTGTTCTGCCAAGTGTTGATGTGCAGATGCTCGTACTTCACGCCCTTTCGCAGCTCCTTGCTGATGTACATGTGGTCCAGAGCCTCGCAGTTGTTGTCGAACAAGTACGTGTATCGCTCTGTCTCGGGAGTCTTGGCAGCGTCGTCAAGGTCAATGAGGCCAGATGTCTTGACGAAAGTCTGGAGGGGAGTAACAGCAGCAAACTCGTTGAAGTCGCCGGCCACAATGATATGAGCCTTTCGGTCCTTCTTGAGAATCTCCGCAATGAAGTTCTACGGATTGTCAGTTGATTCTTATGCATACACAGGGGTTAAAACTTACAGAAGTGATTTTAGCCTGCTCAGTGCGCTTCTCGACGCCCTTGTTCACAGGAGTTCGCGCATCTCCGTGCAGAGATGTCGAGCCGCCCTTGCTGCCAAAGTGCACGTTGACAGTGAAGAAAGACTTCTTTGTGCCCTTGACGGGCTTCCATTCAGCCGCAAGAGGCTTACGGCTATCATCCCAGGCAGGGTTGGCGGGATCGATGCGGCCTGGGTTGTACTTGAGAGAAGGACCAGCTAGAACCGCATTGACATCGTCAGGACCGCCTTGGTTAGGCTTGACGAGCTCAACCGCATCGGGTCGGTAGAGGTAAGCCTGACGAATGTTACCACCAGGCTGACCGCCATCCTCGTTATTATCAGGCTCAACCTCAGCCCACTCGTACAAGACACCACTGGCCTCCTCAATACCATCGGCCAGAGCAGCGAGGGTCTTGTTAGCAGAAACGACACCATCGTTAGTAGCACCACTGTTGTCCTGAACCTCTTGAAGGAAAATCAAGTCAGGAGTGCGCAGCTTTTCGACGATCTGCTTAACAACAAGAGGCAGGTGAGCAGACTTGGGATTAAGGTTCTCGGTGTTGTAGTCGGCAACTGTGATGCCCTTGCAAGATCCTTTGCTGGTGAAGCTAACAGCAGGATGCTCAGCACTGGAAGGCTTGCTAACCTTGACGGCAGTCAGAGGAAGAATGCGGTAGAAACCAAAGGCGTATGTAACAACGCCGGTGATATCGTCAACAAAGTCACCGAGCTTGGTGTCGTCAGGGTTCTTAGAGCCATCCAGAGGTGAGCCGATGATGATGGCCTCGGGGTTAGCGTCTAAATGGTCAGCTATGCAAGCAATCTGCACTCATGTCACACGTACCGCTTCCAACCATGGTAAGGCCACCGTGCTTGTTCAGACCAGAGACCTTCCAGTTACCCCTGACCCAAAAATCGCCAAAGTTGTTGGGTCGGCTGATAGCATACGCCTTAGGAACTGTGACGAGCTCACCAGCGAGGCTCTCCCAGAAATCAAGGCCATACGACTTAGGCTGCAGCTTAGGGTTGGCAGTTGAAACGAGAGACTGGTTGTTGGGCACAGCAAAGATATCGCCGCCGTCAAGCTTGGAGAATTGCTTTCCAGGAGGATTGGCGGTGTCCTTGCCAATGACCTTGGGCTTGAACTTGTTATCAGATGACCTGACAACAATGTTCTTGGGGGAAGATATCTCAGTGAGGTAGACATAGTCCTTGTTGGACCTAACAAGGTTAGCAGCGCTCAACGGTTGAGATGGTGAAACTCACCTGTACTCCTCAACCAGGCCATCAAGAGTGACAACATCCCCTACCTTGACGCTGCTCACAGCAGACTTGCCAAAGATATATAGTCCCTCAGAGGTAGCATCATTACGATCAGGCTTTGTTGATCGCAGATAGAAACCAGAGCTTCCAACAGCTGTAACGAGACCCTCTACACCAGTGACATTCTTGCCAGCGTAGGACGAGAGATATCGGTCACCGTTGATCTCAGCAATAGTCAACGCCGCAGCCAGAGGGCTGAAGAGGGAAGAGACGAGGAATTGAAGCTTCATGTTGAAGATGAGCTGAGAAACACTTGAACTGCCCTGCCCTCAAAATGATCGACAGGAACGACCATCCTCAGCTATTTGTATTCACGATACTACCTTACATAGCCCCCAAGGCCCAGGCTACCTACCTATCCTGGGCTCACTACAATTTGGCCAGACCAAAAAGGTCACCGAGTTCAATTCAGCACTGATCTTCTCCTTGGCAAAAGGTCTATCAATGTATTCGCCATATCCTGAACCGTCCAGCATCGCCGCCAAGCCTACAAATGTCCTATCGATCAGGCACGTTTATGTATGCGCCGAGTAGGAGGTGGCCAGTCAGCATCGATTGCGCGACTGTGGGGGTCCACGCTTTGCCCTTTTTCGCAGGTACCTTTTGTAGCTGTTCGGCTCCTTGTTGCTTGGCCCTTGGAACTTATTGATTGACGTGCACATCTATTGGCTGGCTTTATCTTAGTGTAATCTTGGTAGAAATAAGGTATCGGAGGTATTGTCTCACAGAGTTATCTTCCGTCCATTAATGGGCGGAGCGCTTGGCGGTTTACAGAAGTTCAAGTAGCTAACTTATAATTCGTCTAATCGAAATGGCTCAAGTTTCAGATCAAGCCTCCGAAAATAATAAAATGGATAATTGGCCCTGGTGAACTCCACGGGTATCTTTCCCAATACTCCTGAAGTCGACTATCTGACTGATTTTCTATAACATCATGGCTTATCAAGATGAAGCTCAAACATAAAGCTTTGTCAAATCAAGGTGGCAAGGACTCTCGACCATCTGCTACAGGATACTGAAGCGAGCCGAGGCAAATTCAACCCAGCACTTACAATGTGCCTGAACCACAAAGACACGTGCATATCAATGCTCGGAGACCTCCGACAGACTCAGGATGTGCCAGGCAAGGACAGAAGCAAGAGTGAGTCCCGAGATAGCGGGATACCCCGTCTTTGTATGCCTCAATTGATGGAGATAACTCCGCTCAAGAGTGCGCTATATCCAATCGCCAACTCAAAGCAGGTTGTGTCAAGAGCGACGTACTGTCATAAAGGAAAGTGAAACATCCACCTCCCCATCAACACGCCTTCTATCCCACGCTAAGCGCATCTACAACTGAACCCAAGTCATTCACTGTAGTCATTGCGCTGTCTATAACAAGAGAGCCCTGGACCCCAAAATCGCAACGATTCAAACAAATCTTTACCAGAAGCCACTCTGACTCATGGCCTGGGCTCTGGTGCTTGCGTCTTGAGGTCTAATTATCTGGTCACTGTGCTGAAGGCTCGCTAGCCGCATCGGGACCAGTGCAAGGGTCGGGCACTGATTCTATCGTTTAATCGAATGAGGAAGGAATTCAACCAGTGCTGGTGTCGGCATCGGCACCATTTGTGATAGCCTTCTCCTTGCCCTTGGAATCAGGCATGTCGAGATCGCGATAGAGATTTCTCTCATAGATGTAAGCTATTACATCATCGGGAATCAAGAAGTCGATTGACATGTTGCGCTTGAGGAGTAGGCGAATCTTGGTGCTGCTGATATCATTGGTCACAACCTGAGTTGTTAATATCACAAGACCAACACAATTATTTTGGGAAACATACCTGACGGATGATGTGGATATTCTTCTCCCATTGCTTCAAGTTAGCAAGGGTTGAATCAATCTCAGTTCCCGTGCGCTCCAGGGCAAAAACGCCATAGTTGCCCAGAATGTGGTCGAGATCACGCTCGTCCCAGACACCTGGAGTAGACATGGTCTGAATCAAGTCAAGGCCGGCAAGGAGTACAATGCGGCAGCGCTTTCGAGTGCCGTCAGTGCATTCAACGCCACCCATAACCTCGTTAATTTCGTAGTCAAAGTGATCAAGCACTTTGGCAGTTGGGATGTATGTTGGGCTCTCGGCTTCCCAGGGGTCCACCATCAGCCACTTGGATGTGTTCTCAGTCGCAAGCCTGCACATCTCAATGCGATGGTGAGCAGGAGCGAGACCCTTCTTTTTATAGGCATCGCTGACTATCACAGTATCAGCTTAGGCACTTTGGTATCATATCTGGTTTCACTTACCAGGACTCAAAAATCCAGCAACAACTTCAAAATCTAATCGTGGTCAGCGATATTTCAGACGTGGCAATGAGCAATGAACCTACCCTCATTGCGAGCATGGTCCCGAGCCATGGGAAACATTCGGAGGCTGCTTAAGGTTAGCTATTGTTTTCACAAATGTTTTCGATCTTCATCATCAGCCATAACCCAAGAGCTCCCAGCTCGATCACAAACGATGCCATGACGAAACAGCCATATTTTGTAGGAGAAGCTTACTGGAGGAAGGTGATTGGGCTGAATGAGCCACAAGCAACGAGGCACAATGGAGTCTTGTCCGGGGAGCATGATTGCTGGAAGCGGTGCGAGGGAAAGATGTAATCCTCCGGTGTATGGTCCTTAACGTATTGGTAGTCGCAGGCCATTTTGACTATTGTTGTGTTGTTGATATTGCTTTCTGAGATAGAAAGTGGCGGGTTGAGCGGAGCGAGCAGCGGCCGGCGCCGGTATTGACGGCGGACGGAAGCGAGGGGCACGGCAGTATCGGCGCAGAGACCGAGCTACGACCGAGTTGTTGAGAGTGGGCAGGCCTGAGCAGTTGTGTCCTTTGAAGTCGTCGAGGCGATCAGGCGATAGTTGAAATAGAGATGTGGCAAGTTTGCGACTGTTGTTTGTCGAATACTGCGCAAATGTTTGGCGAGATGGATAGACGTGCGGCGATGGCGGGGGTTCCGAAATCAGTAAGTATTATGATGATACAGTATGAGTTTCGCAGAGAAGTTGGGGGTATTGTCGCTTGTTGATAGTTGAGTTAGTAAGGTATTGGAAATGTTATGAGTGAGCGTTCGGATGGTGTGAATAGAGAAGAAAATGGAAGAGTTGAGTTGAAGTAGGAGGGAAGGTTTTCTTTCCGGGCCTTCTGGGAGATTTAGATTCAAATCCCCAGGCAGGGCAGGCAGGCATTAACTACTTGGTACTGTACTGTAGGTAGGCAATGGAAAGATGGTGGGCAAATGCTAACGTTGACTGCGCGTGCACGAGCGAGATCCATTGCCTTAATAAGGGAAAAATGGGGCGGCATAAGCTATTCCCTCTGTTAGACTCACTGACTGAGCATTTGGTAGGTCAGCTTCAGGCCCGCTAAAGATTCTGAAGCCATTCAAACCCCAGTCCTGAATCTTGGTCTGGTCAACCAGGTCAACCTAGGTGCCATCAACTCAACTCAACGCACAGGCACCCACAAAACACGAAAGTCCAGGCCTTTCACGCACCATACGCACGCCATCGAGGTCAGTGGAGTAGTGCAACAAAGTCGCTTCGCTGCCGCTGTCGCTGCAGCATTGGTTGAAGATTTCAGTTTCACACCAAGTGACGCCTAGAATGGTTAAGTAGGTTTCCCACTTGGTTTCAGAGATATACATACATCCGTGGTTTATTACGAACACAAAGTTACTGACTCTTCTTCCTTGTTCGCTTCAAAGGAACTCTTGATTACTCAATCAAACCATTCACGTTCTAACTCTTAGTGGCGGGGTATGACGACGGTGATCTGAGCCACTCCACCAAGCCCGGCTCGAAGGAACGTTCTACCATGATACAGGGACGCAACATCAGAAATCTAAGCTCTACGATAGAGCCAATAAGTACCTTGCAAAATTAGTTGCTGTCCTTGTTTTGCCTTAAAACCGTAACTCGTCGAAATAGCTTCTGTCGAGCTGTCCTTCATGCCGACCTATCTGATAGAGGTCACATGCACGGTTTGTTACCAATCTTCAACGCCCAGACAACTCAACCCAAATCTATCTTGGCTTATTATACTATTTTGGCTGTCCTCAGACACTGGAGCTTGCATTTCTCTGACAAGAAATTTCTCCAATCTGCCTTCATTCTCCCACACACAAGTCTTTGTCAGTACCGTGAGTCAATCAGATTCCATACCAACGACAATCGCTTCTTTTAAATCCCTGTCAAGCAATGCGGGGTGAATCCAAGCTATCTTGATTATCAGAAGTGTCACGCTCAAAGTTTCTCAATTCGCAATTACATAAAGGATTGTCACAACTGTGTGGCCTTTAGGAAGTTGATCCGGCTGTATCCTCATCGCCTAGCGATATACAGTAGCGTCAAGATGTGTCTGTTAAATCTCTCAAACAGCAAATTGTTATATTCAAAGCTCTATTGCAGCAATCGACTCCACGCTCATCCCTGATGCTTATAAACATGGATGTTCTACGAGCTGCAAAGGAGCTTCTCCACCCTTCTTTAACGGCTGCTGTTGACTCATGATTAAGAAATGCACCTTGTCTCCAATTTGGCACGAACAATTTGCATGTTATGACTTTGGATCGAAAATCAGATCATGATCTCCTAACCATATGGATAATTTACGTACATATCGTGCCTTTGGCGGAGAAATAGGAGAAACAGCTGCTATATATAACCATTTTTCGCTTCTTCAACATCGAACCACCAGTCTCATTCCACAAGAAATTACGGACTGCGGACATAACACCGAAGGAAAATTCCTGATCATCTAAACAAGTCCTAACGCACAATCGATCCTACCAAAGCCCCAGCGTAACTATCGGGGACCAAACGATAATAGCTAATGCCAAGGCACCGTATTAACACCATGTGTTTCTGTTTTGACCAAACGGTTTCATAGCACAGCTCGCCTCGTTACTAGTCAGACGCCGAGAAAGCTCTCGAGCCTTTGAGCTATTTAGCGGACCAATTGATAGCCCAAAAGGGCGTGGACAGAGGTCCACATTGCCCCCGGTCTGAAGCTGTCTCTGCTACGATATGTGCTGCGATGGAGGCATTTTAGCCGGTTCCGCTTTGGGTGAGTGATGGGTCTTCCGGAAATCGCATTTCCTGCCGCCGACAGCGGACCAGCTGACAAAACCTCGGAAACTCGGAGTCATCATTGTCAAGATAGTGGCCGAGGGAATTGGATCTTTCGGCGTCTTCTGATATCTCGGTCAGGCAGAGTCATGTTATCAGCCAGAAATTGTATCAAGAGATACCTATGGCAAATGCTTCAAAACCTGCTTCCAGGATATATGCACAAACTAACAACCCGCTGGGCCACACAAGAGGAGATCCACCAGAAATTAACCGTTGGGGGTACAGTAGCTCAAAGTTTTCTCTTTTCAACTCACTAGATTTGTGGCAACTTTCTATTTCGTCTTAACTTGGTCACGGGGCCTTTATGTAAACTGTAACGCCCTCGTCAATGCTATCCGAGGCACAAGTTCCCCCACACTCTTGAAGATCACCATTCTCCTGCCATTGACCTTCAACTCTTAAGGGAAAGCCACGAGGGTCGTTTCCAAAAGGTTGCGGATCCGCAGTCAGGCTCATTTGTCCACATGGCGTTGGCAGATGAGATTGATTATAAACTACAGTAAGCTCAAGCGCGGGGGAGTGGGACTGGAGGCAACTCATAACTCATCTCCCGAACATGTTTGCGGGGAAACGAATTCAATAACTGGGATGACTAAGATACTACTTCGTCTAACAGCCATAGGATCCTGAGAAGATATTTGAACAGTGTTCGTGTGATTATGTGGCGGAAGCCATCGACTTGTCTGCCGAGGTTTACCTGGGTAGGTAGTTCGAAATGAGAACCGTTCACTTGGAGATTGTGTCCAGATCAAAAACCGCTCAGCTTATCAACCCCAGACTTGTTAACTCGGGAGTAGAACGCTCCCCGCAACTAGAGGCAATTTACTCCAGGGAACGAGGGGCTCTAGCCTATGTACTGTACGTCCTACGTTACTTTTACAGTCCTTTGCACCGTCGCAAGCTAAAGTAAACTTCCGGATGGCCGGGAGGTGAGACTGGGCTCCCTCTTCAATACTAGACATGTCAGATCAATGGAAATCAGAAAGAGTACTTCAATTTTTATGCAACACTCTCAATACCCAAAGTCTTCCCACACAACCTTCTCCCCATGTAACCACCCTTCCAGAGCAGCCAGCAACGCCGGCGCCGTGCACAGGAAGAAGCGGGCGTTCTGGCCCTTGAAGCTATCAACATCATCAGCGCTTATTCGTCGTTTTACAACCCGTGTCCCAGCCCGCTCAGCCTCATCCAACAACTCCCCCTTGTCCTGTTGACCTGTGACGAAGAGTGTAGTCACGCTTGCCAGTCCCGGAATCCTAGAGAATGTGTCCCTCGCAAGGGGCAAGTCCTCATAGCGAAGTGTCCATAGGAGTGCAAATGGGACCTGGTGCTGGAGGACTGCTGGTGCTTGGGCGAGCAATGGTGTGATTCCTACACCGGCGGCGATGAAGATGGATTGGGGACCTTGAGGTTCAAGAGGGATCCGGAATCCCTCTTCACCGCCGAAGCCAATGACGGGTATCTCCAACGAGACACGTGGGTTGTGCTTCCTGAGGAAGTTCGTCACTGGGCCGTGTTTCCTCGTTGTGATTTGCACCTCTTTATTGTTCCCCGGTGGGCTTGACACAGTAAACGTTCGCACATAGTCATCGTTCAGACTCTGAGGATCGTTGTCAGCCATATGGCTGTAGCCGTTCGACACTTCTTGCTCAAAGTCTAGAGTGATGTACTGCCCAGCATGCCAGTTCTTTATGGGCTTTGGGGAGGACAACTCAAAAGTGTACCGATCAATGGACGGTGTCAGGACCTCACGCTTGGTGAAGCTTGCCGATATACCATTCGATGAGGCATCGCCGAGATGAGCATCCTGTTCTGAAAGCAAGTGACGAATAGGCGGGTTGTAAGGTGAATATTCGCCGAGAGAACCACGGAATGGAAGTCCATTCTTGACAAACTTTGCAGATGTTACTGAGATCTTGACGGCGAGTTTGGTCCTTGCAAGATAGGAAGAGGCTTCTTCTCCGACAAGTATGGATGCGCTGCCTGTGAGGTACAGAACGTCGGCTGTGTTGAATTCTGGAATTGCGATGCCAACCAGCGGGTTCACTTTGAAGTTGCCCAGTGTCTGATATAACCTATTTCCCGAGACTGCCAACTTATTAGCTTGTGCCTGCCTATATGAAGGGTCAGTAAACTTACACTCTGGATATATCAGCTCTACCTCATCTTTCTCATTCTTGATAACTCTTATGAAGCCAGGACTTCCTCCGCGATGATTCGTATCCATAGTGACTCCGTTGGTGCTTGACAGGAAGAACATGTCCGCCGCTGCAATCAAACCCAAGGCCTCCTGTGACAAAGGCAGCTTTTCTGAGACGAGCTCTGGTGCCATATCATTGGGTACAATGTCCTTCTTGTTGAGGTACTTTGGACAGTTACCTAGAGTCTCCGTCACAGCCATGGCCATCTGAACTGCCTTGCCTTTATCCACTGTGGCACCAGCAACCATGTTTCCTGCCAGCTTCACACGATCTCTAGTTTCCAGGTCGATAGACAACCCCGCCATTGCTTTTCCATCTCCTCCATTGGGTCTGTTGATAGTGCCTTGCTTTACGCCATCATCATCGATACCATCCCAGAGAGCTCTGAATACAGGATCATAGCGAGTATCGACAGAGCTGTTAAATGCGAGTACCCCTTCAGCTATCGGTCTTGCGAAGCCCCGGTCTCCGCCCCAGACCGTAGTCCATGGGCGGCCCTCTTTATCCAGAGTTCCTAGGGCGACCAAGGGGGATTGGCTCACTCGCATACCATGGTGTGGCGCTAAACCAGAGAGCGTAGGATTTCCTCGCTTTGGGATCTTGAGCTGTCGGTGCATGGCCAACTCGCCATCGTGCCATTCTGAGGTCGCAGAGAGCATATTGGTGCTAATAAATAACCCGTCAGATTGAAGTAAATGACTTTGGAATGCGCATTGTAAGCTGAATGCAAGACTAGTAAGGAGGAGGTTCAAGAACAAGATGTTGGCCGTGTCGTCCTTTAAGAACTCTCGGCCTAGTTCTATGTCATCATGCTATGTCAGCACGGAATGAGTTCATACTGTTTGCAAATCATCGGCGTGGATTGAGTTTTCTCTTAAGGGCGTAGTTGACCACTGCAACATTAATACAAATAAGGTGTAATCAGCGGCCCAAAGTCAGCGCAACAGCGCCACTTCCTTGAATGATTCCAAATGCAGCCATTTATCACTTGTTTTGAGTTATGTTACAAACACCAAGCTTATGATTCGTGATTCATTATTAAATCCAGCCTATCTTACATAAGCATTCATTCACCAATCCCTCCCTCGTTGGGATTCAATGTCATAGTTATAGGGAGGAGCCCTCTCTGGCCTTGCAGTTGCTGCACGAGGCGGTATTTGGTTTGTCAAGTTTCTTCGGGGAGGTTCTCGAAAAGGTATTGGCCCTGTAGCACTACGCACTGGGGGATGGAAAGGTCGTTGCATCGTGGCTCCGCCCGGGTGAGAGACTGCAGATGATGCAGTGCTCATGCGACCTCCAGGATTGTAGGCTTGATATTCTCTCGGACCAGGCGGTGGTACTTGAGCTTGAGGGAATGTCTCCATGGACTGTGAATAGCTATCCATTGGCCGAGCACTGGGCGCCCGAGCTGGAGGAGGGAAGAGAGGTGCAGTATCGGAGTGCATTGGACCAGGGCTTTCGGTAAACCGGCCTGGAAGCGGCGGCATAGGATCCCCTATCATTTGATTGCCAGCGTAATTTCCAAAGTTGCCATGTGAACTTGTACCAGACCGCGACCGGGTGTGCCCCTGATAGTTCACAGGAGGGACCTCAGGCACAGGAGATACAATTCGTCCATAGCCACCTCCCGATCTCGATGTAGCATGAGATGCGTAGCTCATGATGGATGCCGTGGTTCCTTTTCTCGTTGGTACAGTCCGTTCTGGAACTACGTGGCCATTATCCATGCCCCCTGGTGTTCCGGGTCGCGAAGTATAAGGCGGCAGTGTCATCATAGTGTCATTGCGGTTGAGCATAGGTGGTGGATAATCCATCTTATTGACTGGGCCAACGTTTGGCAAGGTTGGTAGAGTAGCAGCTCGATCAAAATGAGACTTCTCTCCGTTCTTCTTGGCGGCTTTGGCTTCGGTTCTTATTCGGTTGGCCTCTTCTCTAGCCAGGGCTTTGTTGACTGTCTTGGTGACAATTTTCATCAATGTTTTTGTGACCTTCCGCTCACAGTATCCAGACAGACCACCATCAGCTGCAGGAATCCAATGATAAAGAAAGAAGACCCAGAAAAGGACAGCAGCCAGAAGAAACAGCGCGGAAAATATCCAGATCACCAAAGTGAAACACATGCCGGAAAGAATCAGAGCTTGTTGGTAATCTTCATCAGCAAGGATTTTGATATTGCTGAAGAATCCGGCAATAGACTCGCCCACATTGTCTGCTGTGGGCGTCAATTTTGCCTCATACACAGACTTGAGTGTGAAGGCGTTAAGAACTTGACGAGGGCCTGAGCAAATGATGACACGGATCCAGGCTAAACAAGTCAGTAAAGAACTTCCGATCGATGCGCCGGCTGACCTTGAAAATTGAAGTATGTGAAAAGGGCAATGTATTGTGCGCCTTCTTTACTTTTGGTTAGTTCAGCAAAGACTAGGAACCTTTTCCAGCCTTGAGAACCAAGGCGAATTGATTCCCACCGCACAGCTAAATTATCAAGATAGGATTCTGCAACATTGCCCCGTCTGATAACTCGAAAGGCACGCATACCCTCGTAAGCTAGATTTATGAATGAGAGAATGATACAGATCGAGAAGATCCATTTCGATACGTCGAAGGAGATGGCAGGATCAATCTTTGAAGACCAACGATCGAAAATGAGTAGGTTAACGGCAGTAAAACTGTCAACAGCATAAACCGCAACAGAAACGAGGAGCATAAGCCAGAGGTAGATATAAGCAAAGACGGTGCCGCACCCTCGGCTCTTGAAGTCGCCAAGATTGATATACTCCCATTTCTGATCAGCAAGCCCCACGACCTGCTTCTTCCGGTTGCCGCAACAAGTCATGATGAGATTCCTGTCAACCTTTGAGGCTGTTTCGAAAGAGAGGTCGCAGGGAGGTATCAAGGCTGTAAAATGACAAGATATCGTGGTCCTTCGCCAGCGAAGGCCGAATACACTGCTATCAAGAGCAGGAGGAACAAGAACGTCGAAGCATAAACAAAAGAAGCGATCGTGATGATTTCGTGCTGCAACCGGTGCGCGAATGAATGTGTTTAATGTAAAGCTGAACGCATGTCTGTCGTTGGTGATATCGTCGTATATACGGTCGGATGAGTAGGTAGTGTTGCGTAAGAAAGCCGACAATCAAGAAAATATCCCAACAATGTAAACGAGATTGGTGAACGGCACCTCGATCGAGGACAATAGGCTTATAAGTGGGATGGCTGTTATAGGTGGCTCAATGACGAGATATTGTTTGAGATTGGGGAAGAAAGGAATGAAAGAGTGACGAAACCGACAAAAAGGGATTGTGCTGAAGCCAAGGAAAAAGAGCCGTCAAGGCTGTAACAATACAACTACTGTACAATATCAATAGAAGGCTGGAAGATGAATGAAAAGAGTCTGGAACAATGAGACAGGACGGGAATGGGAATGAGAGGTTTCAAATGAAAGAGAAGTGGGGATGAACGAATCGCATAGTGATCCAGCATTGATGGACTTCACCCTGTTTGAAACAGGAAGGAGGGGAGATCAGCAGCTAACTACAGTACGGTACCTACCGAAGTACCTATGGCAGGCAGGTGGCGCCATTGCCTGCAGGTACCAAACGCCAAACGTTGAGAGTAAGGTATTCTTTAGGTTTCATCAAGGCCAATGATTGGCTGTGGATAAGTTGCGGCGCGGTTTAAGGCCACTGTCAACATGACTTCAGTGGTTATGAACCTATTGCCTCTGTGTGGCCTCGAATGGAGAAGACTGGGCATTGCCGCTGGCATTCGTCCAATTCTGTTATTCCAGTGGCTGGTTTTCTTATCCTCCAACCGCCAGCTGGAATCTTAATGGTCAAAGACTACGTCCCAACCAATCCCACAGCGCCAAACACGAAGTGGGCGAATCAACGCGATTAACCGCTAACTTGAGCGGCAATAATACTATTGGAGATTATTAATAACAAACACCGTGTAACCATAACCAGACCCAGAGCCGAGAAGAGCAACTAAGCGCATTATCAATGAAACCTGGTTCGGTACTCCCGAATAGACCTGGAGTTTCAGGGTGGTTGCATCGCAACAAGTCCCCCAAATCTCTTAGGCCAATTGAATGGGTGAAACGTGCTAAGAATCTTCGGGTTGCCTCCCCCGCGTCAATCCATGCCACAAACACAGAGTCTGTCGCACACAAAGCCAGAGCCAGTCGCAATTTTGGGTCTTCGGAATTTTGGAAACCCGCTTGTAAATCTTCATTTCCCGTTGAACATCACTGAGTTGACGAGAAGAGGCGCCCTGTCGATCAATGGCTTACCGCAACTCGCCTCGGTTCCTCTTCTATCATGACTATCATTACGGAGTAGTGGCTACTGGCTCCAGTTGAGCGATTGAGAGAAATAACTCAACAAACGGCAGATGGTCATTGCGAGCTGGGCGTTTAATGACATGCAAGCTACCATCACGGACCCTTTCTTTGTTCGAAACAAAACTAAAAGGGTTGTGCGCAATGATCCTATCCACGAGACCGTCTGTTACTACCCGCCTTTGCAAAGTTGCGACTGACAAGATTGCATTGCTCTTTGTTCTGGCGCAGATAGCATTGCATTCACGCAGGACAAAGAACTGAGGCACCAGTGGCTTCGTTCAATATGTGGCGGAGCAACTTTCTTTGTTCTCTGCTCAAGAGACTGACTGAAGGAGCCCTTAGTGAAAGAAGGATATTTATTGACAAGAATGTCTTGAATCCTCCAACCATGACCATTTTCTCATTACCCAAGTGGACGTCGTTATCTTCATCGCCGCCATGAATATCGGACCCTCGTCAAGCCTCGGTTCAGGTTTGTTCAACAACCCCTCCAGTAAAGTTGAGGAGCATACATTCGAGCTAGTCGAAAAGGTTGCGAACAATGTCTGGATCGTTATTAGAAGAGGAGATCCGCGGAGAGAGAGATATCTTGCTAGTCCCAGCAGCCCTTTTGGTGTAAGACCTGATGGCACGGTCGATTTCACCAAGAACCGTCAGGAAGCTGAGGCCTTGAACACACTTCTGTCAAAACATAATCAAGCCTATACCATCCGACAGATCCTCAATCACGAAAATCTCATCTCAATCGCCGGAGTCACAGGGTATCAGCCTTTTAACAAGTCGCAAACACCTGATACCACTCAGGGAAATGGAGTGCAAATGCTCGTCTGGGACTTTGCCGATGCTGGTAACCTCAGCGCCATGTTCCGCCATTATCCCTGCGAGAGTTCTGCTTTCTATCTACCCGAGTCCCTCTGTTGGCATGTCCTCCGATCTTTGACTCGCGCGGTGACTTATCTCCATGATGGAAGACGGCTTTCCTACCAACCCGAGTCCCTAGGCTCCGGGGTTTCCAGAGAATGGGTTTCTGTCAATACTGATTGGTTCCCAATTTTGCACCGTTGCATAGAGCCCAGAAACGTCTGGTTCCAACATCCTCGCGGCACTGAGACCTATGGCCAATGTAAATTGGGTGATTTCAGCAATGCAGCCGTCACATGCCACGCCGTTGATGTCCAAGCCACACCTCAAAACTTGCATACAGCTGATGACGGTCTGGCGCTGTCCACTAAGGAGGGAATTTGGAGAATGGGCGAAGCTTGGCATGCCTATAATGTACCCCAGCCAATGATTCCGAGCGAGGTAAGTAATTAGCCTTGCTTCGAAAGACATCACCAATTGACATGTTGTAGGGAGATCGTGCATACACCCTCAGAGATGAGATGTGGTCTGTGGGTGTTACCATCTTCACCATGATGACTGGGCAGGCTCCTACTTACTGCTGCGAGGAATGCGGATGTTCCCATGTTGTCTTCTGCCAAGCGGACGGATGTCTAGAGACAGAGGCTGTTGCAGAGGGATGCGACTGTGCTCTTGGTGGCTGTGAGCATATGGATGACAAGAGCTGTGCTGGAGAGTTCTCACTATGGAAGGATTGTCCAGCTGAGCACCAATGCTCAGAGTCTACCATCAACATCCATTCGTACCTTGCCCGAGCCCGATACACCAAAACGTTGCGAACTATTGTGAAGGATCTCCTCAAATACGACCCTGCAATGAAACAAACTCCTTGGACTCAAATGGTAGAGTTTGCGCAGATTGTGGAGCTTGCATATCGAGAATGGAAGCGTGAGACAGAGGAGGGAAGACTCTACGTGGATATTGAGGATGATATGCTTGAGAGGTTACTGAATGAAAAGGACGAGGTATCACAACAGATTCTACGCGAGAGCATAGAGCAAGAAAATCAGGCCAAGATCTGATCCTTCTCTCCTGTTCTCGATAGTACTCCTGTTTTGAGCAAATAAGCTTTCATTTCATGTCTCGTAATAATCATCATCTCGTCATTAATTCTGAAGTCTCTGAACACTTCAGACAGCCAATGATCTTACACGAGTTTCTATCAATTAGCACAGCCAATGAGATGAAATCGGTCACAAGCTCCAGCTCTCCACTTTGCCCCGCTATCAACAAGGCTTTGAACAAGTGAACCTGGGCCTGGGCCGACCTGAGCCGTTTCCCCATTTCAACTTAACATTTATCAAAGCTTCGAGTTTGTTCTTCCAACACATAACGGACAGATCCTCTGTCCTTTTTTTGAGCGAAAATACAACGCCGTTCCTCAACGCACCAAACAAAGCCACATCGATCGTTGAAGTCGAGGTTCCCAACAAAGCACCTTACCGCCGTCGATAACCATTCGATCGTCATGTCCATCTCTCACCCAACGCCTCCTCTCCTCCTCACAAAGCGCCTCACGGCCTTTCTCAACGCGAACCGAACTCCCCAACTACCCACGCTTCTCCTCACAAGCCCTCACGGCAAGCTTCTCGCCCACGCAAGCCCCCATGCCGTAGCCGCTCTTCGAACACATGCCACCGTCGCTGCATCGCTCCTTGCCATACACTCCACCTCAGCTCCCGCCTTGGCCGCTTCTCTACCAGGCTCACGCACGCCCGATCCCATTGGAAGCTCGCCCCCCGAAGAGGAAGATCTAGAGGACGAGACAGATCGCCTATCGCAGAGCCAGCAGCTCGATTCGCACAAGTCTGGCAAGGGAAGGGGTATCAAACCTGCTACTGTCACGGTTCAACTTACGAGTGGCACTGTCGTCATTCGTAGATTGAAATGCGGCCTTCTCTTTGTCTGTGTTGGACCTGCCAATCCAGATGCTACAGAGCACGGCGCGTCTAACGTGCATGACCTTCAGGTACCCCCTGGCGAGTCCTCGCATGTTGGCAGCCCAGATGGAGCGGATAGTATTTTGAGTACAGGTGCGCAAACAACAGCTAGCCTCGAAAGCACCACAGGCTCAGCCGCTGCAGTAGCTGCTCTTCGCCGTCATGCTGCTGAGCTAGCTCGTTGGCTTGACGATAAGCTGGGTACGCTCACTGTTCCAGAGGAGGGTGTTGGTGTGGAGTGATAGCAGCATGTTTGGCACAAGCGAATTGGCGTACACGGCGTTGGCTTTTTCTTATATGAGGGATAATGAAGGAGCGGCGAGACATACTCTTTAGGCGTTAGGGAGTCTATACAGAGATGGCATTTATACAATGGGAATATTGATGATATGTAGTATTTTCGCTCGAGATGAGGGTATTAATAAGAAGAAGCCGCTTCCAAAGGCTCGACATTTAATGAGCCCATACCAATTCCATTCCGTAAATAACGCCATAACTCACAACGCCTCCTCCATATGCTTTTTTGTTCATGGCCCAAAGGGTCGAATGCTTCGAGGCACCAAAATATTTGTGCAAGAAAGAAACCAACCAACTACTCAATACTCATACGCATGATGCCGTCATGAGTATCAATCATTCCTTGGAAACCAACCCGGCCTTTGCTGTTGAGTCGTCCAGCTGCAGAGCTGCTGCCGGATAGGTTTCCTGGTGTGCTACCAGCCTCACTTGGAGCACTGCTACCGGCCTTGTCGCCACCGTTGCTACCGGGGCGAGAACCCCATGACATACCATCTCGTTGGAGTGGGCTCTGCATGACTGGTGAATTGTGAACGCTCATGCCAGGGCTGACAGCTCGACGTTTGAAGCTGACAGGATCAAAGTCATCATCGCGGCGACGTTTACTGTTAATTCTTCGAGTGATCTCTGCAGCGCTAGGTGGCTGAGTACCGCCATTCTGCGGGGTTGAGGTTAGTTTGTTGTTTATGTACTGACCAGACCAGGGTGCACTTACAGTAGCTCCACCAACTGACGGTGAGTCCATCGCCACGTCCTCACTGATACCTGAGGACGAGCCTCGAGGAAGAAAAGCTGCAGGAGGCGGTGTGGTCCTGGCGCCGCCAGTGCTGCTTGACTCGGAAAAGGTATCCCAAAATGTCTTGCCTTTTGAGTTCTTGATAGCATGTTGCTTAAAGCTGCTAGAAAGGCCCAAAGCAATGTCGCCCATGATGTCGTCCTCGGGTACATCATTGAGGCCTTCTTGCTGTGTTAAAGTAGGTGAAGAAGGAGCCGTTGTAGTCTGTGTTGATTCTACAGTCGATTGCGGTATCCTTGGCTCGAGCTCCATGTCGCAATCACGAACTTGTTTAACAACTTCGGCTTCTCGACGAAACTCGGACTCTGCGGGAGTACTCTCTTCCATGAGCGCAGCACGAATTCGTGCAAATCCCTTTGTTTTGGGCTGTATCATGTCAGTCGCGTGCTCAAATTTCCAATTGCTCCAAGTGCCTTACCAGGAGATTTCCTCGTCTTGTTACAACTCTCCGAATGACATTGCGCTGGCCATCTCCAATCCCGTCCACATCGCCCATTGCTCGTGTCTCATCGGAATCTGCACCAGATATGTGCAATTGATTTGCCTGCCAACTGATGCTCTCGCGACGAGCACGGGAAGAATTGGTAGGTGGTGACTTGGATAGAGATGCACCACTAAATCCCAGTCCCAAAGTCCCACGAGCCTTCTTCTTGGCTTGCTTGCGGGGTCTTTGTCGCTGTTGGAAGCTCATGAGGCTGCTCATTGCAGGGGACCCAAAGGTCCCACCGGACCCTTGAGGCCCAAGAATTGAACCAATCTTGTTGACCTGCGGAGTTGTTACGTAGGTCTCGTCCATATCCTCGTCCATCAGCTCATCGTCATCAGAGCTGCTGGACGAATCGGATCCAATCGCCTGGCTACCAAGCGAGCTACTAATGTGCATCTTTTCCTGGTTGCCCATGACGGACCATAGAGACGTCGATGTTTGTTCCGGGCCTGCATAATGACTTCTTCGGCTCGGTATGTTCATCGCTCGGCCACCAGCGGTGGGCGATGAGTCTGGAGAAGACTGTTCGGCAAGGGTCGAGTGATGTAGGCTAGTAGCGGCGCGGGAGAAGTCAAGACCACGAGACCGGCGAGGGAGTATATTTGTAGGGGATGCGTATATCTGAGAGTGGTCGAGTTTGGGTGACAAAGGTGCGGGTTTGTCGTAAGAGTTCGCGGCTGGTGGAGTGAATTCTCGAGGAGGCATCTGTATGGGGAACCCGCGATTCGAGAAGTTTGGCCTTCGAGGCGTCACTGGCTGAGGAGTTGGGATACTGGTATCGTCTTTTGAGGTCCGCCGGGATTCCTGGACGATGCGAGGGGAGGGAGACAAAGGCGCTCCGCCGCCATCTGACATGGACCGCGTTTTCGTCAAGGGCGACCGACCTGGGCCTCCAGTCGATCCAGTAGCTTCAGCTTCCCCAGGAGTTATGAAGTCTTCCATAATGGGCGAGTCGTCGTATTCACTTGCAATATTTCGGAAGCGGTCCATGACGGATAAATGAGTGCGGTTACGGTTTCGAGTTGGTGGTTATTGTTGCCAGCCCTGATCGCAGAGTTGATCAAGGCGCAATAGATAGAATGTCGTATACAGATATCATGGCATCATATGCTCTGGTATTGGTACCGTTTCGGCGTTAGAACCTTGAATGAAAGGATGTGAAGTCAGAACGCGAGGTATAGGTTGCGGGCGGCTACTCGAGCAGACCGGAGTAAATACGTAGTAGAAACCGATCTCTTTTAGGTTGGCCGCCCAGGGCCGCTAAATTAGTTCTACAGGCTGTCCGCGGCTGAGCCCCGCAATACACTATCATCGTCAGCGATGAAACATTGAATCGCTCATCTACATGGATGTGATTGCAGCAATCATTTCTTAGAATCAGGTGTGATGGCTTCAGTGATCAAATAGTTTTCTCTAAAACTACTCTCCTATCTTCATACATATGCGCTAATAGATGTAAGAAATATGAGACAGGCGATTAAATAGGTGCCTCACACAACACTACGATGCTTACCACGTGGCACGGCAGTTGACTTATCTCGATGAAATACCTGGTCAGGGTGTATAAAGCAATGGAAACCAATCATTGCAAGTGCACGTAGTGTCAGAAAGCTCTCGAGGTGAAATAACAGGATAGAAAGACGGGAAATGGTTGGGAAAACAAGCCATATTCCTAATATCTCTGAAGAAATAGCTAAAGTCCTAGACAAATTTAGATAAGACTTGAGTACTCCGTAGGGTTAGTAGCTAACAGTTAGGTTCCATACTAAGGTGTGCCCCTCTCCTTCTGTCTAATGCTCACAGGGATGAAACTGGGAACCATGATGAAGCCAGGCAAGCAGCTGTATGGGTGACGAGACCAGCTAAGCCATGTCGATATCTAATTTCTTGAAGCCACTACAAAACGTATAAGACAGAAAAAGACGTTCATTCTACATGGATAATTTAGGAGACCGATTCCTCAGTTCAGGTTTCAGTCAGTTATGACTTCCATCTACCCTACACCTTTACCACAATCATCCATATTGGAATTGTGAATTCGGCGCCTTCTAGTTTAAAAGCATGGAAGTGGCTCTTTTAAACATTAGGTATCTCATTCAAAGTCAGCCTCTCAAAGACGATTGTGTGACGACTCTGTGAAGGCATTTATCCTTCCTTCGGTACAAGCTGCTTCTTGACGTCAGAGGAAGTGGGGTTGGCTACAAGTGGAGGGCATTAATAAGTTACCTCAACGTCAGTTTCGGCTATCATTAATAATTCCGATAACTTTGCACAGATTCATACCACCCGAACAACGTCAATGAGCTTTGCAAGAGCAGCACAGCGCATTAAATCGATCCAGAACTTTCTTACCCGACATACAACTCCCCGTGTTCCTACCACCGCTGCGCAATCCATTACTATGGCTACAGACACTGAAAAGTACAAGTTGAATCACTCGATGTAAATGCTGACCCTCCATTTATACCAGTTTCAAATGCACTCCGCTAACTAATTGTACAAGGATTCGAGTCAAGGACCCCAAAGCTTCCAGTATGTCAACAGTCAAGACACCTTGATGTCCACCTGAGCATCAAGCCTCACCCAGCAATCTCACCATCTTGGCACATGCTGACATAAAGACAGCTAAATTCTACGAGTTCCTCGGTATGAGTCTCGTGAAGAAGCTTCAATTCCCCGACAACAAGTTCGATTTGTACTTCTTTGGCTATGACTCTCCTAATGCCCTGTCCCACAACAAGAGCGCCTTTGACAGACAAGGACTCATTGAGTTAACTCACAACTACGGTACTGAGGATGATCCCCAGTACAAGGTGAACAATGGTAACCAGGAGCCTCACCGTGGCTTTGGCCACACTTGTATTGCGGTCGACAATATTCAGGCTGCATGCAAGCGGATTGAAGATGCTGGCTACAAGTTCCAGAAGAAGCTCACCGATGGTCGTATGCGAAACATTGCTTTTGTACTTGACCCCGATGGTTACTGGGTCGAGGTTGTTGCCCGAAACGACTACAAGCAGACTGAAGATGTGAAGGAGACTGACGTGTCCACCTACACTATGGTTGGTTGGCCCTTTCTAGTTGATAGTCTAGAATATGCAGCTAACAAACTAGAATCACACTATGCTTCGTGTCAAGGACGCCGAGAAGTCCCTGAAGTATTATCAGGAAGTCCTCGGTATGTCTCGACTGCGCACCCTGGAGAACCCCGAGGCTGGCTTCAATCTCTACTTCCTCGGCTATCCCGGTGATCAGCCCTTCCCCGAGGGACAGAGTGAGGACGCCATCACTCACCGAGAGGGTCTTCTCGAGTTGACGTGGAACTATGGTACCGAGAAGGACGAGAACTTCAGCTACCACGATGGTAATAGCCAGCCTCAAGGCTTTGGCCACATCTGTAAGTCAAGCTAGTTGTGATTTGATATGCTTAAAGCTGACGAATTAGGTGTCTCTGTTGACAACCTTGATGCCGCCTGCAAGCGATTTGAGGACATGAAGGTGAGCTGGAAGAAGAGACTCACGGATGGACGAATGAAGAACGTTGCTTTCTTATTGGACCCTGATGGCTACTGGATCGAGATTGTTCAGAACGAGAAGTTTTCTGGCAAGGAGAACTTCTAGATGCATACATCCTAACTTTTAGACAAACAAAGTAGGCTATATCTGAAGATTGAAAATATCAAGAGAAGACTTATCTATCATAGCTGAGGAAAGCAAATCTTAGCGTACAATCAATCGTAATCGGAGCTGAACTAAACCAATCAGCTCAGTCCTTCAAAAGAGCGCGGGACAAACAGTTATTCTCAGTGTCTCTCAAGGTATCCCGTTGTCCACTTGGCTCCGAGCAATAAATAGTTCTTTTGCACCTTGATAGTAATGCTGTCTAGTTCTTATTAGAAGTCAATTACTTCATGGTATCCTCTTGATAAACTATCTATGCTTATCAATACAAATTCGGGTACTTGTACGTGTTGAGATTGAGACAATAAGGTCAACCGGTGAGCAACTGACGCTTTTCTACTTGAATACCTATGCACCATATCAACTAACAGGTCTCTAAGATCACTGGACTTATTTGCCCGGCACTCACGGGAAGATTCCAGTTGTGGCACTGGGATGCACTTATACCCCACGACGGGCCGTGGCTTGCAGTAGTTAAACATGGAGAAAGTGAGGGGTTGGAACTTCAGGCTGAGTCTAGTTGAGTCTGAGATACAGGTGCCACACCAAGCTCAAGCTCCATGGACATTGATGGTTACTTTCGCGTTGCCCCGCCATACAGTGCTGTATTCTGTAGCGTGTCGTAACACTCTGACGTTGATCACATTTTTGTAGCAATCTCTCACTCTCTCACTCACCTATGAGCTTTGTGCGCGCAGAGAAAACCACCCCCGCGTCAGAGATCACTGCGTCCGTGGGGTGCTTGCATGGAGACGGGCTTCTGCATCTTAATCTGCCTGTTCTTATTAAGGAGTTTTACTTTGAGAAACGGTGATCAGGGCTGAGTTGGGTACTTTGGATTGGACAACCAAAAAGGTGGCGGTTATCTGTCTCATGGAAAGACAAAGACAAGAGGGGGAACGTCATCCAAGTTAGACTCACCGTACTTATTACTAGGTCGTGTGCCCTCTCACTTGAGTTTCTTATTAGGATACACACTGTCTTTGCAAGTACTTTAGAATACTACTCAACTCACCATGTCTCCTTCAGCTACTTTTGACACACCTGCTGGTGGAAATGCAAACCGTCCCAAGATCCTCGTCCCTGAAAAAGTATCTCCAGATGGACTGGCGCTACTCACCCCTCACTTTGACGTTGACAATCGCAAAGGTCTAACGCCCGCAGAACTCATCAATTTGATCCCTAACTACCATGGCCTGATTGTACGCTCCGAGACGCAAGTCACGGCTGAAGTTGTCCAAGCTGGACGGAAGCTTAGGGTCGTTGCTCGGGCTGGCGTTGGAGTAGATAACATCGATGTCCCTGCAGCAAGTACCCAAGGTGTCATCGTTGTCAACTCTCCCTCAGGCAACATTCTTGCAGCGGCAGAGCACACAATTGCATTGCTCCTTTCGACAGCCCGCAACGTGGGCCAGGCAGATATTAGTGTGAAAGCTGGCCGTTGGGAACGAGGCAAGCTTGTGGGCGTTGAAGTTGGTCGAAAGACTCTTGGCATCATCGGTCTGGGTAAGGTTGGGATGAATGTTGCCCGCATGGCGAAAGGCCTCGGGATGACTGTCATGGCAGTCGACCCTTATGCGAGCACTGACATGGCTCGTCAAGCTGGTGTTGAGCTTGTTACTGGGTTGGAAGACCTGCTCCCAGTTGTGGACTTCTTGACAATTCACACACCTCTGCTTGCAACAACGTTGGACCTTGTTGGCGAAGCAGAGTTCAAGAAGATGAAGAAGACAGCTCGTGTGCTCAATGTTGCTCGAGGTGGTGTGTACAATGAAGAGGCCTTGATCAAGGCGCTTGACGAAGGATGGATTGCAGGAGCTGGCATTGACGTCTGGAGTACTGAGCCTCCTTCTCCAGATTCAGCAGCAGCCCGGCTCAGCAAACATCCCAAGGTCGTGGCCACTCCTCACCTGGGAGCATCGACGGTTGAGGCACAGGAGAATGTTTCCATGGATGTCTGTAAGCAGGTCCTCGAGATTCTCCAAGGCGGTCTTCCAACCAGTGCTGTCAATGCCCCTATCATTATGCCGGAAGAGTACCGCAAGCTTCAACCGTCAGTGCAACTTGTTGAGAAGATGGGCCGCCTCTATACACAACACTACGTGCGCAGCAAAGGAGGTATGATAGGAGGCCGTCGGTTCGAGCTCATCTACCACGGCGACCTAGCTAGTATGCCCAACACTAAGCCTCTATTTGCGGCTCTCGTCAAGGGTCTTGTATCGTCGTTCAGCGACTCACACATCAACATGGTCAACGCGGCGCTCATCGCAAAGGAGAAAGGCATCGTCATCAGCGAGACGCGGGCAGGCGATTCACCTTCAGCTTATGCCAACTTGGTGACGCTGCGATCTTACCAAGAGGGCACCAGCGGCCAGGTCATTGAAGGTTATGCAGTTGACGAGCGAGTCTTTATCTCCAAGTTGGACAGATTCAATGGTGTATTTGCACCCGAGGGAAACCTCATCATTCTGCATAATTACGATGAGCCAGGCAAGATCGGAGGAGTTGGTATGGTGCTGGGAGGATTTGGTATCAACATTAAATTCATGCAGGTGGCCAGTCTTGATCCTGAAGCAACTAAGGGAACCGATACGCCAGCTGATCCGAAAGGCAACGAGGCATTGATGATTCTCGGTGTCCTTGGGCCTGTTGGCGGAGAAGTCCTGGACGGATTGAGAAACTCAAAGGGTATCCTGGATGTAAGTTTCATTGATAGGCTGTGAGGATATCTGAATTGTAGGAATGATTCGTGTTTGGGATGTTGTCTGTGGCAGAATGTGAGGAGTTAGACTGTGGAATAATGAGGAGACTACCTTAGTATAAGGCAATAGTATCTGCTAGATGCGACTATATATTCAGAAGGCCCTAATATAATATGTAATATGGCTTATAAGTGAACTGAGTCTTTTTTTTTTTGTTTTTTAAATAGATATCTTCTCTAGCAATGGATATCTAGCTGGCACTCCTCTATTAGTGAATTACCGCGACTCCTATGCCAGGTTTTGAGAAGCGCGGGGTATTGAAGATAGGTCATCAGCTGTTATTCTGGCACTTGAGATCCTGCTAAACTCAACGTTCCTGGCAGTTCAGGTCCTGGCGCAGAATTAGGTTTGGCTTATGGTAAAGGCTCAGAAAGACACCGATGTAGTCAATAGTGCTGGCTGAATATCGTGGATGTTCAAGTGCCCCCAAATCGTGAATTCAGTGATTTTCAGACTATGAGCGATTGGAAGGTCGTTAAAATGACCCGACATCCTCCACTTCTAGGTACTCTACACACATTACTGCACAATCGAAGGTCTATTTGATCTCTGAACAAAGTCAGGCTGTGATTATAGGGCAAGTTGGCCAGACAAAGTGAGGTTATTAAAGCCTATAATAAACTAATTAGCATTAGTAATAGCTACGGCAGTATCATGTTCGAATAAACACAAACAAAACATAACGTACCACCCCGTCATATTGTGCGACGATGATCCTCTCTCGATTGACCCGAGCAAACCTTGAGGTGAGCGGGGGATCGAAGCACACTCTTTATTAGCTTCTGATTTTGGCTTGAATGCGGTAACCTGGCAAGCCTGGCTACCTGGGCCTGAACTAGTCCATGCCATGAACCAATAAACTTGCCTCCTCTTTCTCCCTGGCAGCGTCCTGCCTGCGTCATACTATCCATGTGGATATCATCCAAGGATTACCTGGGTAGCTAACTCTTACCCGTTCGTCCCACTTCTTTCGCCTCATTGCTTTTCCCTTCATCAAACCTCGCCTTCGGTGCGAAAGGTTGACTTGGATCGGACCAGACCAGACCAGACGAACGAAAACAACACCAATTGATCGGATATATTTTTATTCTTGGTGACAAGATCTCTATACGTTTGGACTTTGACTTCAACACCCCTGTCTCAGCCACATTCCGGTCGTTATCGGGCAAGCTTCGCCAAGATATTGCGCCTCGGAGGTAGATTGACTTGATACTACGTTGAACGCGTCCAACTCTCTCCGACACCAACAATCGACGCTTGCGGTCTTCCCTTCACGAGAAAAATCATATATCTGTACACGCGAGTACGGCTTGCGCACAGTGCCACGATGACAAACACTGCACGATACAATATGGGCTCAATACGCCCGGCTGTCATTGGCATGGGCCGAGTCTTTGGCGCCAGTTTGACAGCTGTTTCTGCCTTTCCAGTCGATAGTAAGGGCCATCGTCATGGCGATGAGGACGAGGCCGGTACCAGTCTATGGGTGCTCGCTGTTGCTTCAATGGTTCTGGTTCTTCTTGGTGGTGCCTTTGCTGGATTGACAATTGCGCAAGTTCTCCTCCCTCTTGGCAAGGCGCGACGCATGCTGACCTCTGCAGCCTGATGGGACAAGATAGTATTTACCTCCAGGTTTTATCGGGCGACCCCGCGGAATCGCAGTCTAAGAATGCGAAACGTGTATTGAAATTGTTAAACCGAGGAAAGCATTGGGTCCTGGTCACGCTACTACTTTCAAACGTCATTGTCAATGAGTCGCTTCCTGTTGTGCTGGATAGAACTCTTGGTGGAGGTGTTGCTGCTGTCGTCGGCAGTACCGTTCTCATCGGTACGTTGACAAAGATGTTCAAAGTGGATTCTGCTAACGAGAACAGTCATCTTTGGCGAAATTGTTCCTCAGTCCATCTGTGTTCGATTTGGCCTTCCTATCGGCGGATACATGTCTACACCGGTTCTTCTGCTTATGTACCTTACCGCTCCTGTCTCTTGGCCTATTGCAAAACTTCTCGACTGGATCTTGGGCGAGGATCACGGCACCTTGTACAAAAAGAGCGGACTCAAGACTCTTGTCACCCTCCACAAGTCTTTGGGCGAGATTTCCGAGCGATTGAACCAGGACGAGGTTACCATTATCACTGCTGTCCTGGACTTGAAGGACAAGCCCGTAGCTGAGGTTATGACACCAATCTCCGATGTTTATACACTTGCCGAAGACCATATCCTTGACGAAAAGACCATGGATGATATCCTGTCATCGGGATACTCGCGAATACCCATCTACCGTTCTGGAAACCACCTGGACTTTGTTGGAATGCTCTTGGTCAAGACGCTTATCACCTACGACCCCGAGGATAGAATCCCCGTACGTGACGTGCCTCTTGGTGCCATTGTCGAAACTCGCCCGGAGACCAGCTGCCTGGACATCATCAACTTTTTCCAGGAGGGCAAGTCGCACATGGTCCTCGTCTCAGAATTCCCCGGTTCTGACCATGGCGCTCTTGGCGTTGTTACTCTTGAGGACGTGATTGAGGAATTGATTGGAGAGTGAGTAAAAGTTTCCATATGCAGTGGTCATAGCTAACCAGACAGGGAAATTGTTGATGAATCTGATGTCTACGTTGACGTCCACAAGGCTATCCGACGTCTTACTCCCGCACCCCGAGCCCGCCGAATTCACGCTACTGCTGCTGCTGCCGCTGCTATGGCTACCAAGAAGGCCCCGGGTGATGCCATCCTGGTCGATGTTGACGAGCACGCCTCACCACCCAATGTTGAGACTGCTTCCTTTCACAGTAATTACGAAGGCGGGTTCCACAATGCTGCAAAGACTGCTATTCATATGAAGCGTCGAACTTCTGACGGTGGCATTGAAGGCACCCCAGTTGTTGTTAAGGCTAGTCTGGATGAAATGAGGTCTCAACTCCGCCTTGGACCCGCCAACCGAGCTGCCAATCCTCGTAGCAACACCCGTAGCCTCTTCAAGATCAAACAAGGTCTCGGCGCAAGCCAAACGCCCCCTCTCGCCGATGGCTCGAGACCTATACACCCCCGAGCAGCATCTCACATTGGTTTCACAAATTCACCAGCGCGGATTCAGGGACACGAACGAACACCGTTGTTAGGTGATGACCACGAGGAAGCTGTGGATGATGATGAGCATGGTCATAAAACCAACGGCACGCATTAAGGGATGAATTTAGTTGTATGAATTGTGGAGACTGGTAGCCTCTTGAAAGCTCCTGCATGTATATCCGCGCCTTTTATGTTGGGCACACCAAAGAGGAGCGAATAAACACCACCGGTGTTGGTGACAGGTGTTTCGTGTAGGCCATTTATGGTAACAACATGACGGCATTTGTCGCGAAGCTTGCTATTCAATCTGAAATAGTTTGCATTCTTTTGATATGCCTTTGCCTACCCACATACGTGCTGTTAATCATACCAGATGGCATTCATACCGAATCCAGGCTCTGGCGTCCTCACCCTCGCAACACGTGCGAGGAATTCGTCTTGCCAGCGATAAATCTCCAGCCAACCTTCTTGGTCGTCTGTAATAGCGACCCACTCGTCTGTCCAGGGGCAAGGCGCAACTGCATTGCTATGTCCGCCACTTGTGGGTGTGGGGTTCAAGCAGACTTGGCGCTCAATGGCGCCTGTATCTGACAGCTTGAAGGCGGCGACGTAGCCTGTCAGGTCAAATGAGTTGGCACGGGATGAGGCGAAGAGATACTTGCCAGACGATGACAGAACGCATACGTCGGCTCGGTACTGTGTCCATCTGTCAGGGATACCAGGAGGGATCAAGGGGTAGTTCTTGTGGGTGTAGACAGGAAGACGAGTGGCGGGATCGATGAGATACTCGCAGATTCGGTTGCCCTTTTCCATGAGGGCATAAAGGTAGTTGCCCGTCGGATGCATGGCCACCCACCGAGGATGGTCACGAGCGTCAGGGCAATCCACCGAACCAACAAGCTCAAGAGAAGGATCGTCTTTGCTGCGACGGCGATGGGTCCAGAGCTTGTTGGCGCGAAGGTCGGCAGAGTAAAGATACTCCTCCTCAGGGTCGAAGACCATTCCATGGATGCCCGTGTTAGGCTGGTACGGGTAGTTTTGCACGTTTTTCTCGAGAGCCTTTGTGGTAGAATCGGTGGTGAAGACAGCGCCGTGACCAGCGTGGTCATAGAATGGGTTGCAGTAGACGGCGTAAGGAGGCTTATTCGCAGCAAGGAGGAAGATGGCGCGGGTATTCGTCGTGGCGAGAGAAGCGTTGGCTGTAGAGTTTAGTAGCGGGATATATATTCATGATAAGTGACTTACGGTCGTGCTCCATTGGGTGAGAGACCTGGTGAGTTATTGAAGTTGGCGATTCAACGGCGAAGCTGGACCACTTCTTCATGGCCGCGCCGTAGATGGCTTTTCGGTCATGCTTGGATATTGGTGTTGGTCAGTAAATATGTTTAGAGCGAGAGCAATGCTTACACTAAATGTCATCCACGAAATGGGCTCATCTTTGGGGATATCCGTTCTTTTAATCATCTTGAGCGTAAGGGCTTCATCGTCAAAGGCAAAAGTGAAAATAGCACCTGGAGGAGTCCAGGTACCAACCATGAGATGATGAACGGGCATTTTGGCTGCGATTGGTGTTGCTTTGAGCTTTGAGAGGAATGCAGGCCGCATACGATAACGGTAAAGAGCCAGTTCTAGGTCAATGAAATACTATTATAAGAGAAAAAGGCACATCAAAAAGATTGAGTAGTTATGATGATGGGCGGGGGAGAAGAAGGCTTAAACATTTATCCCACCAAGCATAGGATGCGGAGGACTAAGGACCCCACGGAATTGAGCATGATGGATGCTTAATCCGTGGGTCCAAGTTCGGACGTCGGTAGTCTACGGCGGCAGATGTTGACGGGTATGATGTGGTATTTAAAACAGTGAACAAATTGCAGTTAATAAGAATGAGTACGTGCATTTTTCATAATTCTTTTATGGAACATACTTGAATTACTTTCTCTTTTGTTCTCATCATGACACCTCAGACGTTTCAGGCCTCTCGAACTCATGATGAAGTGGCTGTGATAGCATTCGATCCAACTTGCTATTTCGTGGAGCATTGGCCGATCCGATTGGTCTCTTCATCGATCATCGATTATTACAACCCGTCAGTTGAGATCTCTTCTGGTGCTTAAAACCTCTGCAGTAGCCCGTTTACTGTATGCCAGAACTAAGGTACCCCGCATTGACTTCTCCGATGTTACCTTCCCGGCTCATAGCGTCACTGATCTCGATACAAGAAAAATATTATTGACTTGATTTAACCCCTGAGTCTACAGAAGGAAAAGATCATGATGGCATATCCTTGCTTCTTTCAACCATGGATTCAATACGAACGCGAAAGAGTGTGGCCACAAACATTGGCCTGACCTCTATATAAGCCAAACAACAAACAAGGGTATACCCAGCGATGTTTTGTGCAATCATAGTCAGCCTACGGCTTGCTACAGTACCTACTCATGATATTAGCCTAGCTACCTAGGAAGGGTGCCATTGTAGATGCTTCCCATGTTTGCTCATCTGTGTGTCAAGAATTAAGCAAAGTCAAATCTAGATTTGAAGGAAATTGACTTCGTTAAAAGACATTTAATGAGCATACTCTCCACCCACTGGAATTCAACTCTTGATCCACACTCTAGGCACGTAACATCATCACTTGGCTGCGAATTGCCCTTTTCAACTTTGACCATACATACAAAAGAAGAGAGAAATATTATCAATGCATTTGAATGAATCAGTAAAAATAGTATCATTGCAGAACAAATTCTGCTATCCAAGCGTGCCCACGCCATCCTGCATCGATCGTCACCGTCACTGGCTCGATAAGATAACGCCCCCGTCTCCCGGTCAACCGCCGTTTCCTAATAAACATCCAACGGCCTATCTAAATCGTGCCTAGGCTCTGGCTACCTAAGCGACCTACTTTCCTGCTAGCTCAGCTCAGCTCCAGCTCCAGCTCTTCTTCTCAACTTTACCTTACTTTTATTTCTTCTGCAATGGCGTAGTCCCAACCCGCAGTCTTAGTTGGCTTCTTTATTCTCACCGGTCAGCGTGAGACTTCGTTTTTGTTTATTGCCGGTTCTTTTTTACATCTTCATTTCTACAAGCATTGCTGTGGGCGAATACTACTTAGCAACTCTCATATAAGCACGGATTTTGCAACGCGACGGTACCATGAACTCAGGCGACGTTAACAGCTTCGATTTTCGAAGATCACGGCCCAAGTCGTCTATCCTCGACGGTTTTATGCATCGTCGTCAAGCATCCACCGATACCCATTCGCTCCAGTCCCCCTTCGATGGCCCCGTCTCTCCGATACAGCCCAAGATCATGGCTTTTGAGAACTACTCCAACCCAGGAGCTTTGGCCGAACTGCAGTACAACCAGCAAGAGTCTGCAGGGCGCTTCCCAAGACGACAAGACCGAGGTCGATCACAGTCGCCTATCAAGAGTAGCTTTGGCAATTTCACCGTCATAACAGGGCCGGGCAAAGAAGCCAAAGGCTCAAAATCTCGTGATCCATCGCCCACGAAACCGAAAAGGCCAAAGTCGTCATCGAACCTCGCTGGTCTCCTCAAGCCCAAGACGCTGCGAAACTTGGGCAGGTTCGGATCCGACGACAACGTAAACTCATCCAAGGACAAGGAAAACAGAACACCCGAAGAGCCTGCGGCTGCTCCCGCACCGACACCAATTTATTCTCAGTTCGCATCTCAACCGCTCATCCAACAGACTCAAAGCACACGCCGTAGTATGGATGAAGCAAGGGCACCGAGTGCTCAGGAACTGTACACTGATGGTCGAGCTGCTGTCAAGGAACGGCCAAAGTCATATCATCCAATGCTGGGCAGAATGGAACCACCTCCCTCGCCCACAAAGCCACGCGGTTCAAACAACTCCCGAAAGGGGTCAAAAGACTCGACTGAGACCAAGAGTAAGACTGGTCGAGGTAAGGTCTTGAGCGTTTTTACTACGTTCAACCATAGCCGATCCAAGTCGACGTCGGTTGTGCCTGAACCAGCGGAGCCAGTGCTTGACCCCAAGGATATCGACAAGCACCTTGAAGCCATGTTGGACCGACGAAATATTCCAGAGAACCAGAGGTATAAGATGAGAAATCTGAGCGATACTATCAAGATGGAGTTCATTCGCCAGGACTGGGCCGAATCACAGGCTTCTCGAACAGAGAGACCCTGCTCAACAGATAGTGCCAACAGCGGCTTGGTCATGGAACCAAGCACACAAATTGAAGAGAAGCCAAATCGATCACGAGGCAAGAGCTTTACTTTTTCACGTGGAAGAAAGGAAAACAAAGAGCCCAACTCACCTATCAAAAAGTCAAAGGGCGACGGAACACTCGGCCGTCATTTCAGAAGCAAGTCTACCGATAGCGTGATCAGTGAAGGCCCTCCTGGATCAAGCGGCTCCGTTTCTAACTCTGGTATCCTCTCCAAGATCAAACTCAACCAAGGACCAGGCGATTACGTCGCGTACTTAAGAAAGGTCCAGAAGCCAGAACTTGTCGAGGTTGGCAAAGTTCACAAGCTTCGGTTGCTTCTCAGAAACGAGACGGTGGCATGGATCGAGGATTTTATCCAACAGGGCGGGATGAAAGAGATTGTAGGCCTCCTCAATCGCATCATGGAGGTCGAATGGAGGTAAGTTAAGACCCAAATAGGTGTGCTTGTCGATTCCGTGACTGACGTTTAGTAGGGAGGAACATGAAGATGCGTTGCTTCACGAGAATCTTCTCTGCCTCAAGGCGCTGTCGACGACAGCTCGTGCCATGCAATACCTCCACACGATCCAGAGTGATCTATTTCCCAAACTCCTCCATATGCTCTTCGACCCAGAGAAGAAGGGTCCCAGCGAATTCACTACTCGTAACATCATCACCTCTGTGTTGTTCACGTACATTGAGTCTGCTACACCAGGTGAACGTGTCACACGAGCTCAGAGCATCCTCTCGCACCTGAGAGACCCTGAGCCGAAGGAGGATCAGCGTCCACTACCATTTGTCTTGGAGATGAGGCAAGAGAGACCATACCGTGTTTGGAATAAGGAAGTTGTTAGCGTCACTAAAGAAGTGTTCTGGATCTTCCTTCATAATGTCAACGTTATATCCCTTCCTTCGGACCGGCTCTTGACAGCAGACCCGGGCCCTGGTCCGTACAGTTACATGCTTCGACATTTCCCCCAGGAGCGACCCCCGGTACCGGCAGCACCATATGTGGGCGGAGTCGAATGGGATGCGACCAACTACCTTGCTTCTCACCTTGACCTCATGAACGCCATCTTGGCTTGCACACCGACACAAGAGGAGCGCAACACTCTTCGCGCGCAGTTCCGAATCTCGGGATGGGAGCGATGCCTAGGTGGTAGCCTACGCCTCTGTAAAGAGAAGTTCTATAGAAGTGTGCATGACGGTCTTCGCACATGGGTCGGGGCGGCGGCCGAGGATGGCTGGGATGTCAAGGACGTGCGATACGGGCCGCCCCCTGACGCTCGGGCTTCACCAAAGAAAACTGGTGGTGGACAAAAGAAACCCGTGGAAGCGGCGCCAAAGCTTGAGATGCCGAAGCTTGATTTTGGGCTGGATAAGCCTGCCACCCCAAGTAGAGATAAGGATATGTGGCTGTGATGAGTTGGCATATCTTGATCTGCCAGCATTTGTTTCTTCTTGTATGTATTTCCTTGTTGGTTTGGAGCTCAGGTTGATTGTTGGTTGTTTGGAAGTCATGGTAGAGATCCTACTCTGATGATGGCATGTTAATGAACTGATGACACAAAACTGTATTGTTGTTGATCCTCCGTGTTTTGGGATGCTTGATACAAGCGGCTTGTAGATCTCACGTGGCCCCATGATGTATGTAATGCTTATGCGATGCTCAGGATCACCCAGCCACCACATGCTACTGTATATCAATAGTTTCTTCGGAAACTTTCGTCATTGGCAGTAGCCAATCTCTCATCAACCCATAACCGGAGCTTCTTTACAGATTACTTCGATGAAGCTTGAACGACTCGTAGACCGTTGCGCCATTGAGAACATCTTCCTTAACCTTTTCATCAGCCGCTGTAAGCTTGGGCAGTAATTCGAGGACCTCAGAAACCTTGTTCTGAGGAATGACGACCACTCCGTTGATTGGATCGCTAAATGCCAGGTCGCCGGGACAGACGAGGGTTCCATCAATATTGAGAGGTACCTGGATCGCCCAGGGCACGCTCCCTCCACCGACCCCGACGGTGGACAACCCTCGAGCCCAAATCTGCATATCTCCGAGTTCAGCTTGTCCAAAGAGAAGGTTGAATGGCACTCACCGGTAGGGAGGTACTCTTTAGTTCCTGTATATCTCTGGCCCGCCCGGCTACGACAATACCCTTGGCTTGGCACACCTTCATGCGAACTGCCATAATACCACCACAAACGGCATTCTTTTGACCATCGGGCTGCTTGAGAACCACCATGGTTCCTGCTTCTGTCAGATCGGCCCAGTGTGTTCCCTCGGGGATGTTCTGCTGTATTTCTGGAAGACCCTGTCCCTTGGGAGCGAAGAGAACTGTTGAAACTGGCGCAACAGTAGCCGAAGTAGCATCACCCTCAGGGGAGCTGTATAGGTTCAGATCGGCAACAAAGCCGGCGCCGGGAACCTTTAACTTGAGGAGCGCATCCGAGATATCACAAGCGGAATACCGCTGTAGCTTAATCAAGTCCTCTGCGTGATAACTCATGCTGATTGTGTCCATGGGGAGGAAATTTAGCGAATACGGCCGAGTCGGTGAGCAAAGTCTCCCAAATAGTTGCAGATTTGAAGAATAAAAGTCTCTTTGACGTTGTAAGTGTGTACAGTACCGGGTTAGAGCTTGCCGGTAATCGCAGGAAGTTCAAGGTTGCAGTGGAACTTGAGCTCCATGACTCCGGAGCCTCCCATCAACCGGGGCGGCGTACAGTCCAATCAGAAGCATTACCAGCACATGCTTTGGATGCACGAACTAGGTGGGGGGAAACCAGGGAGTGGTTGACCGAAACCAATCATCGAGCACAAAGAATCTTGCCCTGGACGGGAATTGGAAGTCGACGAGGAACAGTGCTTTATTTGCGACTGTAACTCTGAAGCTAGTGACAGACATAGCTTAGGAGCTTTAGCGGAGCAACTCTGACATGACGTCTCTTGTTTACTCTTCTCTCTTTCGGATCTCCTTCTAGACTATGTTCTTGCCTGGGAAGGTTTGTCGTCGCTGGGTCATGACGCAAAACTGACTATCAGTTCCCGTCCTGGCATGTATCAATCAGTCAGTGACGAGACTCAGGGTACAGAAAAAGTGACGTGTCTTATAAGCAAGGGCCATGATCAAGATGGTGTCGAGTGATTTCTTTATCGCCGCGATTGACGACCGGCCTCCTTTAGGCAGCGAGTCATGGCGAGACATTGCTATGTTTCAGAGAGGTTGGTGTTCCAGAAAGATTTCTGGAAACGAAGGAAACAAAGGCGTTAGGTGGGGTTGGTTCTCAAGATACCTATCTATGGAAATTCCGATAAAGGTGCAAAAACACACTTCCTGCCTCATCACGACTAAACTTGGTTAGCTGGGTATCTAGGTAGGTAGGTAGTATCTATCTGCGGGAACAGGCAATTTACAGAGCGACTTTATCTTGACTGCTATTGCGTAACAAATAGTATTACCTATTAGGCGTAGGTACATATCCATTTCTGCTACAACATGGACGAGATATTGTCAAAAGCAGATGGTACGCTAGGCACCTTACTGTATGTAGCTACTAAGACAGCTCAACGTTCTATCAACTCAACCCCAGACACACGGACACCTTGAGGGTCCGTTCAATTCATGACATAGGGCTTCATGATGGTTTGAAGATAACAAGTGCCTTGCCCAACTGGGTTTCAGGCACATGAGCAACGGGACACCTTCTTATGTTAAGATCAGCTGTTGTTGGCTGCTTCTAGACGTACTACGGTAGGATAGCCTGCAAAGCGGAACCGGATAATAGAGACTAATCGGGGGTAGAGGCTTGTTAGCCTAACTGCTGAACCATTCTTTGGCATGAATAGGAGGATATGCGCTGGTCGACTCCTCTGCATAAGATCATTGAACAGATATAGACGGTTAATTGGTGTTGGCGGCTTCAATAAGAGGGGTCCATGAGTGATTTCAACCATGTTATCCCTGTTCTGAACTGGGACAATCACAAACGACGGCACCAATTGTTTGAGTAAATGCAGCTAAACGATGCATACCATCATGACTATACCTGGCGTGTGAGGGGAACACTCGATACCCCTCCCCATCATTCATCATTATGATTCGTGGCCAGGTCTACTTGATCATGTCGAATTTGGCGAGGAGCCACGCGCCTCCACATCAAACACCGTCAGCCGTCTTGTTAAATTGACACGGCTGGGTTGATGTTGACTTGGTGGATGCTGGCTCTGGGGCCAGACAGAGATGGGTCCTTATGTTAGTTACTGCTACCTAGCTTTCGCTAATGGGGCAAGCATGTCGGGCGATGGAACTGACGTTGACAGCCCACAAGGAGGGAATTGTTCCCTGTGGATCTAGGGTTTGTTTGATAAAAAGGTCAGTTTCAGTAGGATGAAATGCTCTGTCTAAAACAACAAAGATAAGGCCTGTATCCAGCTTGCTTGATCTTTCGGCTCCGAAACACGGATGATCGACTTGAGCTGCGAGATCCTGGCTGATACCTGATAGTGGATGGAAACGTTATGGGGAGGGGAGACGATCCTGAGAATTGACTTGTTCAGGGTGCAGCGAGCATAGCTTTTCGGCAAGGGTTGAGGAAGCTCAACGTCAGGGGTCCGTGAGAGACAGAAAAAAAACAGGATGGACCACCAGTTTACAGACGAGCTGCTATGGATGGATGTTACAGAAGTAGCCAGGATGTTTTCCAGGGCATTGGTAAACTTGTAGTTTGTTCTGATGATTGTCAACTTCAGTTCAACAACCAGCACGTGGTTCACTGTTTCAACCTTTAAAGAGACCCAACCATGGACATGGAGGTTGATACATTAGACTTTGCTCTGACCAATCACAGCACCTGAATGCCACCTAGAAAATAGCTCCAAGGTAACCTCAGCTCACCTTAACGAGAACAGGCAGTTCTTGGACCAGATCATCCGCGCGGCTCGGCCCAAGAAAACGATCCGCAGCGCCCAATCTTTGCATCTCCAACCTACTCCATCCACTGAAACTGTGACCTGGTCGAATATTTCCTTCACATCCACCACCTACCTACCCATTGTGCGGTACAGTCCCTTAGCTACAGGCCAACCTTACCTGACGTTAGCTTTATTCCTTGCCTTGCCATATCACACCATCACATATCGCTCATCGAGCACATCGTCCTCTTTCTGCAACATTGACCCAACACCCACAAATCAAGGTGTCCATTGCCCGCGAATTCGATCAAATCGCCTCCTCCCCCACCTTGTTACGGCACCGCTTCCAGCCACCAGCCACCAGTTCCGTTTCGTTCAGTTCTTCTTGCACAGCCAAGTCAGCCAGCGTCAGCTCAGTTTAGTTCAGTCAAGCTTTTGTTCTGTTCTGAACCACTGTACTCTGCTGCTCCGTTTCTGTTTCTTCGCCTCTTATCCATTCCGTGGCTGCTTAGCTTAGGATCTCCTACCGCTGCAGCACCGTGTCTCGTCCCCTAGTCGATCCTGTCCCTTGGCCTCGGGTCATCTTGATCCTATTCGACGACCCTGACAATCACCTCGGCTGGCTTGGAACTTTGGCTTCTCCTCCTCTAGGTACGGCTACGGCTACGGATACCCTTAGGCATTAGCCAAACTCGCTCGCCCTTTCGCTGCTGTCACTTGTCCACCCGCTTGCTGGCTGGCTCGCAAAACGGAACAGACTCCAAAACCCCACCCCCCACTACCAGGCCCCAAGACCCAAGACGAGACAAGGCCAAAGGCCAACCCGGCCGCAGCCCAGAGCCACCCGCTCCAAGATCTCGGAGCTACTAAAGTTGCCTGCACGTCCTGAAGCTGCCGGTACGGAGCCTGGAGCCATTTGCCCACGAGCTAGGGTCGCTTGAACCCTGTACGAGACAATGTCGATAAAGTAAGCCTCTTTCGCGAACCTCTTTCTTGAATCTCTTTCTCTGAAGCTTTCATCTTCCCGTCCCGTCTTGTCAACCTTAGCTTTACCCTCTTGGTCCCTGGTTTACTCGCCCACTTGGTCTTCAGAGACTGTCGCTCCTGTGGTTCCCTGTTCCGTGCCCATACCATACCATTCTTCCCGTTCCCGTCCCTCTCCCCGTTTCCGTTGTTTGCCCCCGTCACCTCTCCGTCTCCCTCTTCCGTCTTTTCCGCCCCGTCCCCTCCGTACACGGCGGCCACGGCACAGTCCGTCCGTTGATTGCCCCGCCACCTTCGGCCCATGGAGTCATGGACCCCGCCCTATAATGGACAATCCTCATGACTATCTTATTACGAGCCGTCCTCCTTCGCGGCCCGTCGATCCTGACAATGCCGATAGCTGGGTTATGCTCAATCAGGGCGGCTTCGTCAAGCTTGGCAATGAACGCATCTTGATGAAGCTCGAATCGAGAATCTCATGCGACCTGTCTGTGCCCCAGGAGCTGAGAGCACGATGTGCCTCGTTTCAACGGAAAAGTGATAGAGGCACCCTCTTCTTGACCAACAAGAGAGTAAGTTGATATTCAGAATATACCAAGAATACTCTGCTGACGCTCCAGATCGTATATCTTCCTTTAAAACCTACACAAGAACCAAAATTTGAATCTTTTAGTGCCCCAATCCTTAAGTTTCAAGACTCTACAACTTCATCTTCTATGTGGTGGGGATGGGTGTGGAAATCAGACTGCATCCCAGTATCTGGTGGTGGCATTCCTCCAGATATCCCCCGGCTCGAAGTCAAGTTTACCTTTTCAGATGGCGGCATGATGGATTTCAATGAAGCCTATATCAGGCTGCGGGAGCGCCTCTACCAATATCAAGAGATGCGCCGAGAGATGGGCCCCGGCGCTGACGTTCCTGATGAGCCTCTGCCTGCATATGAAGCTCCCTCTGCCCAACCCGCACCTACAGCAAGCTCAGCGGATGTGCGCCCCAATCGATCAGAGAGCGCTGCCAGCCGAAGGGCACCAGATGAACCACCACCAGACTATGACGAGGCACAGGCACAGCAGTTAAACATTCGATTGGAAGATCACATTCGAGGCGAGATTGATAGGGGAGCATACGAAAATGATGATTAACGGCCGCATTGGACCACACCAGTGGCTGTGGTTGTGTTACAGATACCAAGATTTGACCACTGAATTCATGAACTCATTATACTGTCTCTTGTTGTTACTCGGATTTATGTATTACAAGGCTCTGCTAGAATTTTGACATTGCGAAATATTACTTTTCTTGCCACTTCCAGATTTGAGAATAAAAATTGTGAAATTCTCAAACAGTAATTAATGACTAGGATATTATCAACCCCAAACCTCTACTCACAAGAGATTTTCGGCAGAAACCCGGATAGATCCAGCCCGGGAGACTGGAAGGCGCTTTGGATCACGTGGTCTTTGGATGACAAAGCCGGCTCTGTACAGCCAATCAACAGGCCTCAATTCCGGATCAGTTTTCATTTCGTGACCTTGGCCGAGAGCTTCCGACCTCTTACGATTAGGAACGACGAATCGACGAACGACACCTCAATCGAAACCACCACTCGCCATTGTGAATTCTTCCGCCTGTCACAATGGGTATCTGGGACGCATTCACTGATATTGTCGAGGCCGTGACGCCATGGAGCGTTGTTGAGGCCGAGGCCCCTGCTGAGGAGCCCCAGGTACGGGATTTTCTTCAACAAGGCATTTTGTGTCATCGGCTCTGTCGTCCACCAATTGAGACGGAAATTGGCTGATAATTCATTCAATGTCTTGCGTGTTTGGGCCATCAAGTACTGACTAGTCACAGGAGAAGAACGAGTCCAAGACCGAGTCCAAGGACGAGCCCGAGGAGGAGGAAGACGAAGAAGAGGATGAGGATGATGAGGAAGAGCTCGTAGACCCCAAGGAGACCCTCGAGGAAGGTTCGTCAAATCCCATAGGCCGATATGCCGTTCCGACCGCTACAAGCGATTCCTACCTAAATCGCTTCTCACTGTATGAGATAATAAGCCGCATTGGATACTGACACATCAACAGAGTGCAAGAACTCTCCCCAATGTGCCCCCGCCAAGCACCATTTCGATGAGTGCGTCGAGCGCGTTCAGCAGCAGGAAAGCGAGGATGGTGCTAAGGAGGACTGCGTCGAGGAGTGTATGTCAACCAAGCTCAGCTGCGTCATGGACCTCTAGGACCCTGACCATCGTACCTGCGGTATCAATTGCTAACCTACATCTAGTTTTCCACCTTGCCCACTGCGCGACCGCCTGCGCCGCTCCCAAGCTCTGGTCCCAGCTCAAGTAAAACATCAATATGACTGGGTCATCGGCTCCCACTACGACTGAATGGCTGCATACACGTCGAAAAGATGCCTAGAGCCGGGACGGAACAAGAAAGCTCTCTGCAGAGGGCTCATTCCTTGTACGATTTCTCGTCTGTTGGGTGTCAAGTCGTCCAGAGATATATCCGATGGCGACTCTTTCTGTACCATACGCTCCCACGCCTGAATAGATTTCTTGCACACTATACCTAGACCATTGACTGACTTTACGCCTTCCCTGATCCGCTAAAGGTGGTTGCTGCCCACAACTTATTGCCAGAGCTGATCGTGATACATCTTGATCGAACTTATATCCTGACTGGATCGGCAACCAATGTGGACATGTTCATCACACAATGCGCTCAAATACTGACCATTTGGTTGCCCCTAACCAGCATGAAAATAATATTAAGCCAGTTCTTCTCTGGCGGACTGCAAGTCGTTGCAGTCAAAATGCTTGTTTCTGGCGTTCCCAATTAGATGTTCTTATACAATGCCTGTTTTCGTGAAGCCCAGAGATATGAAACATGTGACACCTCGGTGCGACCGAAACGAGAATGAACAGATTGGTGGGATATCGGAACGACGGCACAATCTAAGCGACACACTTTTGTTCGTTGTGTTGAACGGTGTATGGACTGAAGGGCGTGAGGAGCATGGGCCTTCAAAGAGGGACAAGTTGGAGTAATGGCAACTGTACAGGCCATGGCCAGTTAGAAACTCGACACCTTTTGTTAGCCATTGGCGAGCTGGCTGTCTTGGTATTGATCAGATCATCTGTCAAAATCGATAAAACACACAATATTCATAATCACGCCAAGGATCCTAACCTCTCCCCTAAAGTCGGGGAAGCCTCATCAATGAAAGATACAACTACTGTTTTCCTTACTGATCTTTGATCTAAGAAACCGCTCTCCTCAATTTCACTGTATATTTGACATAGATCTCGGGAATCCAGCACCTAGTAGCCGTGCCGTAGACAGACAGTACTCGGTTAAAGACAACGTTCCAAGTTAGGAGGACTGCATGGATGCTTGCATGGGAACTTTTCTTGACCCTGAATCTCGCAGTTGATCTTGTTTAGCCTCGCTTGGAATGTCATTACGAGTTTTCAGATGGGCATTCAATGGATATACGTAAAATTGAACATGGTCCAGGATTCCTCTATAGCGAGCTGCGTCAATGCTTCAGTCGCAGGCAATAGTACAGACATCGTTCATTTTTAGCTAAGGGAGATGTTGCCTCTTTATAGATAGGATCGAGGACACGAGTTTTAAATGGTGTCGGACAGGCCTATATCAAGTTAGGTAGTTAATAATCTGCGCTCGGTTGGCTGAAGTTTGAGATTTCCCAGCTAGGGCGGTTCTAATCCTGGGCTGTAGTGGCCTATCAAAAGCCCCAGGTTTAAGCCGTTACCGTTAGCGTCGCGTGCTCTACTCGATGCAGATGTTGGGTCTGTGATGGTGCAGGTGCAGGTGATGGCAAAGGTACCACACGGACTTCCTCTTGTGGATGGATGGCAAGATTCCGATGGCAGTTGAGTTATGTTCTCCTTCCAGGATGGATTACCTACCTAGGTAGCAGATTGAACAACCATCTCATTCATTGTCCCCCCCTCTTTTAGATCAAATAAGATCTTTATTTCTTCATCGCCTGTCAGTCACTTAACACTGACTCTCTTACTCAACTACTCCAATGCTTCTATAAGCCGCTTGGATCGCCAAGCTGAAACCTCCCACAATCCGCGATCGACCCATCAATCAAAGTACCCCTAAAGTCCGGCCGAAGCGAGGATCCCAGTAAACGTCAAGTAATAAGTTCCAGGTTCGACCAACATCCCAGGGCTGGACCGTAGGAGACGACATCACTGTGAGGCGACTTTAAATCTAGTGAGGTGATACAGCACCATATCTAGGTCGTTAGGAGTGATATCAATTCTCCGGTCAAACTCCGTTTCTTCAACACTTCACTTTACCTCACTGTCTGCCAGTGCTGAATCACACTTACCATTCGCATGCATCCGCCGCCATAATCAGATAGTGCACGAGGTTGTCCTTGAAACTGACACTGGCACCGACTGCGACTGACACTGCCTGCCATTACCTGCGGTATCCCTGTCCCTGCCACGCATCATCGTTTCAACGTCACAAATCGATTAAAACGCAAAACGCTCTTCTCTCCACGCAACTCTTCAACCGCATACTCACAGATTCATCAAAGCCCCAGAAATCACTTACGCAAGTAACCAAGGCGACCACGACGGCCCTTTAACTCATTCAAAATCATGAGCACCGACAGCGCTGGTCCTCGCTTCTGGCGCAAACAGAAGCTCGGCTCTCGTGACTTCACCCTTCAAGAGCAGAGAGCAGGTGAGGGCGAAGTCGATGGAGAGGTCGGCGGAGATGGCAGCATTCGTCAAGGAGCCTCAACTGAGTATCACACATATAAACGGCGTTGGTTTGGTCTCGCTCAGCTTACGCTGATGAATATCATTGTGTCGTGGGATGTAAGATTAAAGTTCCCAAGCCCTAGTCGAATCAGAGATGTATGTGCTGACAGGAGAACAATAGTGGATGACATTTGCACCAGTAGCATCACACGCTGCCGTGTACTATGATGTACGCGAATCGACTATCAACTGGATCAGTACTGCATTTTTCCTTGCATTTGTGGCTGTCTTCCCCATCAGCATTGCTATCCTTCATCGCGGCCCTAAGCTGGCCATGATGACAGCTGCTGTTCTCATGCTTATTGGTAATTGGATTCGATATGCTGGTTCTACCAAGGCTAGTGGTGGAAACATCGCCTGTGCCATGGCCGGAGAGATTGTCATTGGCTTTGCCCAACCCTTCATTCTTGCAGCACCAACTCGATACTCGGACTTGTGGTTCACTAACCGTGGCCGTGTCGCCGCGACAGCTCTGATGAGTCTGGCAAATCCGTTCGGTGCAGCATTTGCACAACTGATTACACCACTCATGGTTAAGAAATCTGGCGATGTTTCCAGTATGGTTCTTTACATCTCCATCATTGTAAGTTCCCCTCGAATTTATGGTTTGACCTAGCTGACCGTTGCAGTCAACGGTCTGTGCCGCCCCCGCGTTTCTCGTCCCATCTAAACCTCCTTCGCCTGTTGGTCCTGCTGCTGAGACCCCCAAACTCAGTCTCCGTGCCTCCGTTGGAGTGTTGACTAGTTCTCTGGAGATTTGGCTGATCCTCATCCCCTTTGCCGTCTACGTCGGTTTCTTCAACTCGATCTCTTCGCTGCTCAACCAGATCTTCTCGCCCTATGGCTTTTCTGACGATGAGGCTGGTATTGGTGGTGCTATTCTGATTGTCGTAGGCCTTGTCGCTGCCGCCATCTCGTCCCCCATTATCGACCGCACGAAGAGCTTTCTCTTAACTCTGAAGATGCTCATCCCTCTCGTTGGTGTCAGTTACCTGATCTTCATCTGGATGCCCGGAACAAAGGATATCGCCGGCCCCTATGTTGTTCTCGCCATCTTGGGCGCCTCGTCCTTTTCGTTGGTTCCTGTCGCACTCGAATTTCTCATCGAACTGAGCCACCCACTCAGTCCCGAGGTTACTTCGACAATAGCGTGGGCTGGTGGCCAGCTATTCGGCGCTATCTTCATCATTGTCAGCGATGCGCTTGTGGCAGATAACGATGCCAACCCCCCAAAGAACATGAAGAACGCTCTGATCTTCCAAGCAGTTGTGGCTCTTGCCGTGGTGCCCCTGCCTCTATGCCTGGGACTTTTTGGTCGGGCAGAAAAGATGATGCTTCGACGTATTCGCTCCGATGAACAAAATCGGTCGAATACAACTGTAACGACTAATGCATGATTGTATTTCAAGCAACATGCGATATCGAGCTGGCGTATGGTAGCCCAGGCTATTGACCTCGGGAGCTATTAATATTAGAGTTGCCTATTTGACAACCATCTATGTCTGTCGTTGTCGCAATATACCCATTTCCTTTTTAGTTGAACGCCGATTGGATTTTTCATCCGTGATCAGATCTTGTGCTCTATGCCTTTTTAACCCCGAGAATATTCTCCCACTCATGTCGCATGTTTTCCATCTTTTTCCAGCAATCGGCGCCCAGTTCTTCGAATCTTGCAATATCTTCCTTCGTCACATCTTTGGCCCCTCTCTTTCGCCCAACTGTCTTTCTGAAAACACCGACAGCGGTATCAGCTTTGAGCGCCGCCGTATCTTCGACCTTACCCTCCCAGCCCCAGCCTTCGACTTCTGATTTTTTTACTTCAACTTGCATATGACGGTTCGAGCTGCTACCCCACTTGATGCGCTCAGCATCCAGCTCATCGAGCGCAGATTGCTCCTGGAGGGCAATCCAAACAGGAGACTTGGCACCAGTATAACTATCAGTATTGTGCCAGGGCGAACCAATCCAACGACTGATCAGCAGTGCAAGTTCATATGCCCACATGAGAAACCAGGGGACTGGAAACAGCGTGCTTGCGACAATACCTGGGTGGGTGAGATACATGCGCGGCCGGATGGGCTTTTCGCTGGCTTCGACAGGGTCATCAGGTGTGAAGAAGCGGTTGGACGACGGCAGGGCAGCAGGAAGAGTTGCGGTAAGGGAAAGGATGTCGGTGACTCGCTTGGCGGACTCGTACGGGCCATGTCCATGGAAGCATTGAAAGTCGGACATGTCGAGAACGCGGTCGATAGCCTCGAGACTACTGGACCAGACAAGGCGACCTGGGGCTTCGGATTCGGATTGGCGACTGAGTAGGGGGAGGAGTTCGTGGGCTAATATATAGTGGCCGAAAACGCAGGCTGTGAAGACCTCGCCGAGTAATGGCTCCTTAGGCTACACCAAGTTAATTGATAGCCACTAAAAATATCCAGAATTTGACTTGCATAGCTGTAGCCGAGCTTCCCATTTAACAGCGCAGTGGGAAGCGCCATCTTGAAATTCGGCCAAGTGACAGACTGCACCAAACCCTCAGTCAAGATAGTCCAAACTGCCTTTGGATAATTGACCCCTGACCATCCTCCGTATGCAGCATTGAACACCACAGTGTCCAACCTGGGAATGCGCACGTTTCGTAGATATTCCCCCTGCAACCCCTCGGGGTTGCTCACTGGTCCTCGTATCAGCGCATTCGCAAAGGCATACACCCCACGCAAGTCGCACAAGTCAAGCTGCAAGCTCAACACATGGATTCTCGCAACGGTATCTTCCCAACGATATGGACTTCCTATCCGAGAGCGTAGCGTCGTGGAAGATTGTGCTGTTTTCTGAGCATAGTCGCGAAGGGCCCTGATCGTTTGTAACGACTTGGATTTGGATCGTGTAGTAGGGATGAGGATGAGGTGCGAGCACAAAGATCGTGTAGCGAGGAATTCGTCGATAAGTCGTTCTCCAATACTAAGTCCGATACCACTTGATAACCGTTAGCCATTATTCTTCTCAGTTTAGAGAGTCGAGTGAACCTGTTGGCGCCCGTGATCAGAACAAAAAGTTGCTCCTGGGCTGAGACTGTGTCCCAGGGGGCTGCTGCTGGCACCAATTGAGAACCCATTCGAACAGATTTCTACTCAATTCGTAAAATGTGAGCTTTGCAATTAGGGACTTGAGCCCTGGAATCTGTGTTACAGGTTGATATATAGGTGAGAGCGGTGTGGAAACGTCGTTGTTTCTTAGGTTGAGAGTGCATGCATGGCGTTCACGTGATTACTACTTAACTAACTTATGATGCTTTACTGGGTAATTTCCCTCTCGATCACGAACACGAAACACGAATAAGAGCGCACCCTCACAATCTACAGGCACTAGATGAAAAACGATGAGGCATCAAAGCATTATTCTTGATTCTTATTAGTATTCTTACAAATTGGTAACTATGCTTTTTACTGCGGATATCCATTCTCTCCGGCAATGCTCCGTATGCCGTCTTGATCCATTAAGGATACGGCCAAATCAACCCATCATTACTCCCGGGCCTTGCTGCTGCCCTCTCGCACAGCCTCGAGGATCAGATCCTTGGCCAGCTCAACTCCATCCTTGGTTCCAATAATCTCAATGGCTTCGTCCTTGGCCTGGTCTCGGGGGACTTGAATCTTACAGTTGCTCTCTTTGCGAATTGAGTTGACCTTGGAACCGTTGGGACCAATAACATGTCGATAAGTTCGAGGATCAGGGAGAACCAGGTATCCAGTGGCATCGTTCTTCTTCGCCTGCTCAAGAGCCTTAGCAATAGCATCCTTGGCCTTCTGCACGTTCTCATGTGAACCACGCAGAACCCAAGGGAAATCGCTATCATCGCCAGCATCAATCTGAACAACCTTCCACGAGTGAGCCTCGGATGTGGCGTCATCGTCGTCAGTGATCAGAGGCAGAGCTCCAACGTTAGAACGAGTAGACGAGTCAGGCTTAGGAGGGAGAGGTTGGCCAGCATGGTCAACTGTCACCGAGTAGTTGTTGCGAAGCTGGCGGAAAAACTGGCCACCATTGGAAATGGAGTGGTGAAGGTTGCTGGGAACCTGGATGGTCTCGCCCTGCTGCTGCTGGACAAGTCCCTGGATGTGCTCCTTCGCCTTGGACACATTCTCAGGCCGGCCAGTCAACTTGACGCCAGTCTTACCATCACCTTGACGGGGAACGTCAATGGAGACGGTGAACTTGGACTCGAGCTGACGCTTGGTGTCACCGCCACGGCCAATAAGAGATCGGTGGTTCTCAATGGGAACATCCACGATCTCGGTGACCTGACTCTCACGCTCGCCCACGATCTCCTGAATGCGCTCAACAATCTTGTTCACAACATCGGTGCGACCCTCAATCTTGATAGTGTTTCCATCTGCCTCTTGCTTGGGGAACTGGATGGTGCGAGCAAGCTCTCGTCGGTCGTCAGATCCACCAGCCTTGACAACGATGTCACGAAGGTTGGAACCTATAACATTCAGTTAACGCACAACGGAGCATGGAAGCTGTTAACTCACCGCCAGCTCCAATGAGAGCCTTATGGTACTTCTTATCGACGTCGAGAGTTCGAACAACAGTGTCATCGAAGACTGCCCGCTTCTCCTCGAGAACCTTCTTAGCCTTAGCAACCTGGGAAGATGTACCCTTGATCTGGATTTCGACGATGTCAGTGTCCCGGTCTTGAGGCACGTCAATGCGAGCGCCAGTGGTCTGGCGAAGCTCATCAAGAGCAGCACCACCCTGGCCAATCAGAGATCCGACCTGCTTTTGCTGCACGGCAACAGTAGCAGTGGCGGAATGCTCCTCAAGGTACTTGTGAAGGGAAAAGATCTCGTCACGAGCCTCATCGGCACCCTTCTTGGGACCTCGGATGATGACCTCGTCAGCGGCCTGCTGTCGGCGGGGCTTGGCAGCCTCTTCACCATCAGTGTTGGGTTGCTCATCGTCTGCAGACTTGGCAGATCGGGGGAAGAAGATATGGACCTTGTAGCGCGTCTGCAGGCGGTTGATCTGGCTTCCCTGAGCCCCTATCAACTCCCTATGGTACTTGGGGTCAATCTTCAGGGTGTGAGTTGTCTCGTCGGCCAATGAGCGGGCGAGGCTCTGGATGTGCGAGCGAGCAGTCTCGGCCTTGGCCTTGGGTCCCTTGAGCTCAACCTTTCCATCCTGGACCTGAATCTCAACATCGAAGCGGTCCCTAAGCTCGCGGATGTTGCTGCCGCCCTTGCCAATCAGGTGATTGGCAAACTTCTGAGGGAAGTCAAAGGATAAGGTGAAGCCTCGCTCCTTCTCGTCTTCCTTCTCTTGCTCGACAAAAGCATTGGCCTTGGCAGCGAGAGACTCAACAGCGGACGCAGGGCCTCGAAGAGTGATGTTAGTTCCAACCTTGGTAACCCGGACAGGAATCTGATCCGATTTTCGGGATTCCTGCTCCTTCTTGATGAATCGTCGAAGTCGCTCGTGGTACTTGGCAGGGACATCAAGGGTGGCACTAGTGATAGCTTCTTGCTTGTTGATGAGGTCAAGGATGTGCTTCTGTGCATCTTCGAGGCCCTTCTTGAAGGCTTGAATCTCGGCTTCTGTTGGTTTGGTGCTAGGCACCTGGTAAGGACCATCAGCGGGATCGGGACCTTCAAAGACAAGGAGAACAGGAACGTTCCCCTCGGAAGCTTCAGGTACAACCATCTGAACACCGTAGTCATTCTTGACTTGACGGGCAATGTTATTCCGAAGATGTTGGTGGAAGAAAGGATCAACAGGAATAGCACTCATGCGAGAAGGAGGTTGAGCATTGATGAGACCAGTGATCTCAGCCTGAGCGCGAAGGGCGTTCTTACCCTCACGAGAGTAGAGCTCCCAAGGGAGAGCACCGCCCTCTGAGAAAGGGGTATTGATGTGGGCATTGTATGAGTTTTCCAGGCGCTCGATTTCCTTGCGCTGTCGGAGATATCGGGTCACGTTGCCAGCATGGGCGGCAGCACCACCAGGAGCGTTTCGGTGGAACCGGGCAATGTCCAAATTGGACATCTGCATGCCCATGGCCAGATCCATAGCCACCTCCATGGCAGAAGCGACCTCGGCAGCAGGTCCGATGACAGTGATCACGTCGTCATCCTGCTCGGTGGGCAGAAGGATGGAACAGCCAGTATCAGCAAAGAATTTCTCGGCATTGACACCTCGGTCACCAACAATAAACTGGTGACGACCACGCTGGATGGACAGCTGCTCAGCAGCAAGTTCTTTGTGAAGCTCGGCAACTCGGCGTTCAATCTCAGCACGGACCTTTTGCACAGCAGAGCGGTCACCAGCGAGCTGGATGTGGTTCTCATCATTACCAGCAGGGGCAAAGGTGGGAGGCTGACCCTCATTGGCTGTAACAGGAACTGGTCCAACACAGTAGGCCTGCAGAGGAGGGATGCGGACCTGGACACCATTGTCCTGTTCAAGAGATTGGACAAGGGCGTTATCCTGGCCAGCAATGAAGGGATAGAAAGCAGCAGGAATGCCCCGAACCTTGGTCTGGACATTGGCAGATCGTTCACCAGCAATCTTGAGGATCTCATCCCGAGCAGAAGCAGCAGAGAGGGCATTACCCTCAATGGTAACGTCAATGGTAGCATCGTCATCCTCCTCATCGATGGGGTTGCTCTCGTCGACTTTGGGAAGCTGAATCTTGGCACCAGTTTTCTCCTGGAGAGCCTTGATCATGGAACCTCCCTTTCCAATGATGTGAGCACGAGTCGACTGGGGAATAGGAACTTTGATAGCAGTCTGGCAATGTCAGCTTGATCCGTACAATGGGGACACGAAGACTTACTCGAGTACCGATCTGAGCAACCAGGTCCTTTAGCGCCTGTTGAGCGACATCCTGAGGACCAGTAGCATCAAACTTGTAGCGGCCGTTGGTGGAGGTGGCCATAGAGATGGTGGCACGAGACTTTCTGTTGATATCCTTGATGATATCAGGAATGGGTCTCTTCAGCTGGCCACGAGGCATGATGTACTGTGGATCCAGAGTGACAGTCTCGACATTGCGGCCGGGAATGAACATAGATGGCTTGTTGGGAGTAGCAGCTCCAGAGGCGGGAGTAGAAGAACGGGAACCACCGTTGGAGACGGCACCGTTCGATGTCTTAGCTCCCCAGATGGGCGCCACATTGGCAGCCTTACCCTTGGGAGCACCAAGCTCAGGGAACAATTCATGAGATTGAGTATCGAGGGTCTTGGAAGCAGGCTGCTTAGGAGCTACCTTTGGAGCCGGAGCTTCAGCGGAGCTTGAGGCCTCGGCAGGAGCACGAATGGGGAGGTCCTCATCAGGTGCATCCTCGACAGTGACATGGTGAGGCGCCTCGGCGTGCTTCTGCATGAGCTTCTGAGCAGCAGAGAGCTCGTTGGTGGAAGCTTCTGAAGCCATTGTGAACGTGGTTTATTGATTCGAACGGTGAAGCTGGAGTGGGCAGGGATGGTAGATGAGCTGATGTTGAATGTTAGAAAGGGGCTGATTCAGAACAGCAACAGTAGCATAATTTGTAAGAATTGTGTGCAGTTAAAACCTACTGAGTCTAATTGGCTACGAGAGCAATGAAGCTTGCGGCCAGGTAAAAATGCTGAAAAGTTGGCAGATTCGATAGAGGAGGGATGATCGGATATAGCGAGTCTTGTCCCTAGAACATTGTGCAAGAGACAGCAAACGATGGAAACCGGTAACCAGAAGGGAGAACCAGAGCTGTGCTAGAGACCGTAGACCGAACAGACGACGGACTCAAAGAAGAAGATGATCGAGGTTTGAAGATGGGTTTGTCGTTGGACAAAGTTGAGGGTGAGGTGGAAGTTTCTCCAGACCGCGACCTCTCCCCACAAAGTACAGTAGGCCACCTTTCCTCGCTGCAGGGATTCTTCACAAGAGACGCCTAGAATTTACGCGAAGCTTGTCCGAGGCAGCGGGCGCCAGTCTTCTTTTAGAAGGCGAAGCTGTAAAGGGGAAGTGGGGTCGAAAATCACGGGGTGGTGAAAGTGATGTCTTCAAAGTAAGGTATTTAACTATAAATACCTAGGTAAGTTAACACAAGTTGGGGAGAGCTGAGAGGGCTGAGACCTATTTACTTATATTTTCAGTATTTGGCTTTGTGAATCTCTACCTCTATCGTTGCCTGGTGTGTGGACTCTAAAAGCTTGTCATTGTTGACGGACCAGTGAATTTCATTCAAAGCTCAGCCAATTGGCCTGACTCTTACTTTTTAAGCACAGCCAGCTAGAGATTGACATCTCGTTCCCTAGATCTCAGCCTTAGAAAGTACCTATTCATAAGGCACACAACTCCTCAAGTTCCTTTTATCGCTTCTTTACTAATTTTCGGTTCATGGAGTGTTATATGGCCTGATCGCTACTGTATCCATCATCCAGCATTGAGTTAAGACCGGGAGCCACAACGTGATCTCATGCGTTTGCTGGAAGTGAAAACGTCTGAGTCAACAACAAATGCATATGCCAGTTTGGTCAAAGTTCGATGTTGTGAAGGTTGTCCTCGGCAGTTCATAAGGCTCTTGGAAAGGCATCGGCATCGGCATCGGCATCAGATCTCCCGGTTCCGCTGTAATAATGTATCATACAAACTGGACCTTGGAATTGCTTTTGGTAATAGGGGCTGATCTTATTGGCACCCTGAGTCAAGATTTGCCTATTCTCCGATGATCTTATGATTCACATCCTTTGAGCCTATAGTTGAATACGTTAAGCATTTTCGTACTGTGGCATTGCGCCTACATCGTTTATCAAAATTCTCTCGGTCTGCCTACACAGTAGATACGTTATAAGAAGTGAAATATCATGCCAAATGCTGCCGAATTTGATGCAGGCAGCTACCGCGTTCCTCTTAATGCATTGCCAGCTACTGCAGGTACTGAATGGAGATGTCACACTCTGTCCTCTTGAGGCATAGTGCTGTGGCCTGGATTGAACCAGCTTGCAAGGATGGCAACGCTGCATCACGCGGGATGGTGATGTGGCAGCTGAACGGGCTGGGGGGACGCTGAGCATCGACCATCACGTAGTTATATAGTTATTGATATAGATTACCTGAAAGTTGCTTGAGGTCTATTTACAGACCATGGGGTTGAATTATAGGCCCTTGTCATACCCAATCCAAGCTCAATGTTGACTGACTACTACCCAAGGACATCGTCTTGGATTGTCACTTTTATCAATGCAGGGCTGAAAGCTGAAAATCTCTTTGGCGTGCATCTTGACCACACTGTCATCCTCATTTTGGCTGGCGATCATGTCGAATACTGGCAAACACGCACGAACATGTGTGCAAAAGGCAGGAAAGCCAAGAAAAAAAGTCCGCAGGCGTTCGTATCGACTGACGAGCTATGCGCTGTCCTCCACTGTACTGGACAGAATGCAGGAGAATATTCTTATGATTAGTGTTGGCTGTTGAATGAGTTGTACGACATTTTAGGGTGGCTATCAAGCAATTCCACATTGCTGCTGCAAGGTTGGCCCCTGGTGGTATAGCTAGGAGTGTTCTGTCGAGGATTTGAGGATTTACATTCCTCGTATCGCTTTGTCAACAAACGTCTCAAAGTTTCGTGTGCTGAAGAGCGACTGGACGATTGTTACTTTTCTTCGGGATCTCATGATCGAATCAAAGGCGGGCGGTAGTTGAATGGTGAGAATTGATTCGACTTTGAAACGTAGCCAACGGCCCCAAACATGTGCCTTAAAATCAGAAGAGGCCTGCGGGTCAGCTCTTCGTCTCGGGTTGACACAACTAGTCACCTATCATAGCCAATTACAAGATCCAATGCTTGCGGAAGACAAGACAAGAGAGTCTGGAGCCAGAAGTCCAAGTATAGCTTGCATATTCGACCCTTCCTGCCTCCCTCTTGGTCTCCGTGCTTGCAACGAACAAGCCATGAAAAGAAAGTCGGCAGCCAACGTGGCAGAAAGAAAATGGGTTGCAGTTTGCTGAAAAGAGAGCAGTCCAGGCAACAGATAGGAGAAAGAAGTGGAATTGATATAGAAGCTGAAAGTCAGTATCTCATTTTACTGTTGGTGTCAGTCAGACCAAGTCCCCTTTCTTTTCAAATAATGATGTGAGACGCCGTGCGAGAGATCGAGGAAACAACCCGGCAGCAGTTGTAAGCACCATTGTAAGAACCCAGCATCATGAATGGCTGACGGTTCGACATGTGTTTGCCCCATCATAACCAAGCTGTAACACCTACTAAGTTGATACCGGGCGCAATATTGCGGTGCCTGGCTAATGCCCCGCACATATTTTCCCGTTCTTCTTCTCAAATTCAGAGATTGAATCATAGGTATTTTATATAAACCAGCAATTCGGTGGTCAAGACATCCAAGAGCCTTTTTTTTAGTAGACGACGCACCAGAGCCTGCGACCCGGCCACGGGCATCGTACATACATCACAAATGCTTGACTTCCCACACGACCTACAGAATCCACCTTGCCGGCAATCTCCACCAGCCACGAGTTATTCGACCCACAAAGACGGGGCAGTTGAGCTTGAAGTCGAGCTTGTGCCTGTGCTAGTCTGAACTCGGAGGAGACAGTTGCTTGAGATTGGCCAAGGACCGATTGGATAGCCCAAACTTATCTCTAGCTTCTGCCTTTAGCTACTTCTCCTTGATTCAGCTTTGAGAAGAAAACTCCACTCCAAGGTGCGTCTGATTCCACTGACGCTTGATCGTGATAGACTTGCAACAGGAACGTCTAGTGTGTGACTGGTTACCAGGGTTGTAAACATTGGCTCCGTGAATCACGCTGGTTATATTGGAATGAGGTTGATATCCTATATACAAGTGTCGTTACAGTCAAACAGTCAAATCTCGCCCAACGTACGGAGTGTAGTCTATGTGTTAGAGATATCGGTGGTTTTTGCAATAACCTGGTTTGCTAAGCGCTTGGCCATAATCGTGGTCTGAACCACACCCTGGCTGACGAGTCATTGGAGTGACATATGCGCGCGGGACTGACGTTTGTCATCTGAGTTGCAAAGCTTGTTGATGGCGTTATTGTTCATAATATGAGTTTTCAAGCGCGAAAAGGTGCAACGGTTGAACGGCTAGAGCGAATGGTATGAGTGATTGTCGCAGATTAAGGTGTCATTGGTGGTATATGTAGCTAAGATAGGTATGTTATAGTTAGCATTCATTCAAAGTTGTGAACAATGGACATGGTTCAATTGGAAACAACTGGGTTGAATCTGTAACCAACATCCCTCCCACGCTATCTATTCATTGTCAAAGTCTGTCGGTTGTTCTGCACCCACGATGTGTCAGGGTTAGAGGTTTATAGCCGCTAGCTAGGTACAGTAGTGACAAAAGAAGGTGACATTAGACTCTTGCAATGAATAAGCCGCTCACTTCACCCCGCGTCGTCATCCTGTGAAGCATCCATTTGAGTACAACGTTCTTTGCGAGGCGCTCAGGGGAAATCAAATGCAGTGATACCATCCGTGATCCCTCCAACCATGCAGCTGGTCCAACCACCAAGTGCTGGCAAGATGCTTTCACACTGTCGAGTCGCGCCAACGGCCCGAGGGACGAGAGATGGCGTTGCAACGACAGTGGGGGACGTTGGATGCGCTTGGAAAATGGACAGAACCTTGACGGGACTTAGTTGGGTTGGGTATCAGCGCCAGAAAGCCAGCCAAGGTACCTTTGCATTGAGTGGTCTGCCCCGCAAAGCTCATGTACCTTGTCCCACTGCGCTGGGGTCCAGGGTCCAAGGTCCAAGGTCCACCATTTCCTGGGTAGGTTCCTTGCCTATCGAAACCCAATTAGATATATTACGACAGCAACAACGTGAGGGTTTTCAGGGGATTTCACAAGGAATAAACAGTCGTTTACAGGAAGGCTTTAAGGTCGAAGTGGATAGAAAGAAGCCTTATAAAAGAAAATCATTTCAATCTGTTTAGTATTCCCCTTGTGGTGCTCAGGCATTCATCCACGTTGAACCCTTCATTTCGAAGCATGGGCCTATATATGTCTTGTTTCTAAACAACCTCGCTAATCAAGACCCCAATTCCAGTCATTTGGACAATTCATCATCAGAGATCCATTCTAGCAGGATTTTTGCAACCGTGTCACCCCCGCAGGACTCCTAAGAATACCGCCGTCAGCATCACGGTAGAGAGTCCGGTGCTGCAATGCACCCTAAGGTACATAATAGTAACTAGGAGGCATGTAGTTGAGGGTGCCCCATCAGCTGTTTGTATCACAATTTTTGGAGTCAAGGGCCTCCATGCTACTACCTACAGTGTAGGTAATATCTCATCCCATAACCCAATCCACTCCCGCATTCCAATTCATCTCACTCACCCTTCTTATCGTTCAGTTCCCCTTGATTCGAAGAGTACGACACAGTGTGCGCTGCGTGTTAATTGTATGTATGTAATATGCAGTCTTCCTGTTCTTCTGCTTGCTTTCACTCGCTTGCCCGTCTCCCCCCAAACTTGAATCTCCCCAACCCACTTATCCTGCTATCCCCCAGCAGCAGCTTACCCTTTTTTTCTCCTATGAAGTCACCGGGCAGGATTCCCAGAAGGAGAAGCAAAGCAAAGCAAAGCAAATACGCCAGCACCACGAAACTGAGACGAAGCAGGGCAAAGCAAGTAATTTAATTCAACTTGCAGGACCACCATCACCAATTCAGCATCGCCACCCGACCCGACGGCCAAACAACACACCACACACCAATATCAATACCCCCGCGTTGCGTTTGCGCTGTGTATCCCCAGTCCGTTCCCCCCGTTTAACTGCTCCTATTGTTTGGCTTCGCTAGTTCCCCTTGGTTTTCCTTCTGAAAGCTGGAGAGCCTCTTAGAGTGAGCCAGACCTGGCCAGCACTGCACCAGTACTGTATCGCATCGCATCGCATCTCTCTGACTATCCCCTTCCTTTTTCCCTGCACACACACCCTGTTACATACTTGTTGCCTGTTTCTGTTTCTGTCTACCTTAGTCCAGTCTCCTCCACCTGCTCGCTCGACCCATCACAAAAAAAAATCCCGTACCTAACAGCAGTAGCCCGCCGTCCAGTACCTCTACGGCGTTTTTTTTTAGCCCCAAGGGCCCCCCAACTGCGCTGCTCAGTTGTCAGGCTGCTCCTGCTGCCGCTGGATCATGGACGGCACTGGATATACCTCTGCGTCATCTGCGTCCGCTCATACCGCAACTTCACATCGTCGCAAGCTCATCAAGAAACCTCCCACTTACGCCTCCGCTCGCTCCTCGTCTGGCTTCGATGGTGGTGCCTTCGACGCCCAGTCCCTCGAGAGCAACCGCAGTTCCCAGAGCCTGAAAAGAGCCCCCAGCGCTCCCCCAGCCCGATCCAACCCCGCGACCGTGTCCGACTGGCAAGACTCTGATCGTTCACATCCTCAATTATCCGCCAACAACACCCTAAGGCCCGTTCCATCGCCCATCTCACCTCAGGGCGACTTTACCCCCGCTAATCATTGGGCGCCTGTCCCTCGTCACCCCGACCGTCTATCCGATTCTCACCTCCGCCCTCTTAGCAAGACCGGCGTGCCTGACGACCTGATCGGCGCTCCTTTTGACGGCGCTGCCATTCTTAACCGCATCGAATCGATAAAGGTTCCTAGCCCGAAAGCTCCTTCTCGCCAGTTTCAGCCTCAGCTTGTGAAGGCGCCTACCGACTCTAGGCTTGCGAGCCCTGCTCTACGAACCTCTACCAGCTTCACCGGGATGGACTCGTCCCTGAATGAGAAGGGCCTCGGCCCAAGGGCTCCAACTGACGGCCCCTCTGTCAACCCCAAGCGATATTCCGACGATGGCAGGGACCTCAAACCGGCTGTTCTGCGCAAGAAGTCAGGATTTTCCGGTTTCATGAACAGTTTGGTAGGATCGCCCAAGAAACCCGTCATCTCTGCGCCTGAGAACCCCGTTCACGTTACTCATGTCGGCTACGATAGCTCTACAGGCCAGTTCACAGTCAGTTCTTTCCATCTCCTCGTTTTTATACTCGTTAACGGTCTCTAGGGCTTGCCCAAAGAATGGCAGCGGCTTATCAACGAAAGCGGAATTCCCGAAAAGGAAAGACGAGAAAATCCTCAAACTATGGTTGATATCTTGCAGTTCTACAAGGAGACCACGGAGAGGCCCCCAGAGGATCAAGTCCTTGAGAAATTTCATCATGCTGGCCAGTATGCCACCTCTCCGGCAACTGCAGCATCACCGGGCATGTACCCGTCAAACTATATGGGTATGTCACCAACCAATATTTCACCTACGAACCCCAGGTTTCCAACTGTCAATCATGAAGGAAGTTTTGAGAATCCCCGAGCTCCACCGCCTGTTCCCCGGGGCCAGGTTGGTAAGGACCTGATGCCCAGTCGCCCGGCCCCGAAGCCGCCCGTCAGCATGACCAATCGACATATGCCGCAAGGCGCATATACTGCCAAGGACTCTGGCATCGGTATGTCACAGTCCAGCGACGACTCTTACAGCATGTCCAAGGATGCTGGTCCTATGCTCCCCGAAGAGCACCGATCGAGGTCCAATTCGCGCGCCACTGGACCAACATACGCCCCAACTGCTCCCCAACCCAACCCACAGCTCGCTCAGGCGCAAGCTGCTGCTTATCAACAGCAACTTATGCAGCAGCAGCAAGAGCAAGCCATGGCACAGGCTCAAGCTGCTATGTCTGGCGGAATCGGCCGTGCTCCTAGCAAGCGAACTCACCAAAACCCGAACGTGCAACCTGCTCCTGGATATGGGCGTGCCCCCGAGGCCAACGGTATGCATAACGCTCCTCGTCAGCAGGCTCCTGGAGCAGCCGTACCCGGGGCCAGGCCACGACACCGAGCTCGTCAAAGTGCAGGCCTTGATATTATTGCCTCCCTCAAGCGCATCTGTAGCGAGGGCGACCCTCGAGATATTTACCGTAGTTTCAACAAGATTGGCCAGGGTGCGTCTGGAGGTGTTTTTACTGGCCACGAGCGTGGCACAAACAGGCTGGTGGCTATCAAGCAAATGAATCTCGAGCAGCAGCCTAAGAAGGACCTGATTATCAACGAGATTCTTGTGATGAAGGATAGCTCCCATCCCAACATTGTCAACTTTATCGACAGTTACTTGTGCGGAGGCGAGCTGTGGGTCGTCATGGAATTCATGGAGGGAGGCAGCCTTACGGATGTTGTCACCTTTAACATAATGTCTGAGGGACAGATCGCATCGGTGTGTCGTGAGACCCTTCTTGGCCTGCAGCATCTGCACTCTAAAGGAGTCATTCACCGAGATATCAAGTCAGACAACATCCTGCTATCCATGGAAGGCAAGATCAAGCTGAGTGAGTAACAGCGATTCCAGTTGCGTTACAAAGCATGTCTAACTGTAGTAGCCGATTTTGGGTTCTGCGCGACCATCAACGAGGCCCAAAACAAGCGAACAACCATGGTAGGAACACCTTACTGGATGGCGCCTGAGGTCGTCACTAGGAAAGAGTATGGACGCAAGGTCGATATTTGGTCTTTGGGTATCATGGCGATCGAAATGATAGAAGGCGAGCCGCCATACCTGACTGAATCTCCTTTGCGTGCTCTTTGGTTAATTGCAACCAACGGAACCCCTCACATTAAGAATGAGCAGGATCTATCTCCTGTGTTCAAGGACTTCCTGTACTTTGCACTCAAAGTGGATCCTGAGAAGCGAGCCAGTGCTCATGATCTGCTTAGAGTAAGTTTTGATGTTTCTGCAGACAGTGGCCTTGCTGACTCTTTGTAGCATGAATTCATGAAGCAATGCGTTGATCTAGCTCAACTCTCGCCATTGGTGCGAGCTGCTCGAGAACAAAGGGCGCAAGAAAAGGCTCGCAAGGGGCAGTAGGTACCCCCCAAGCGAACCTGGCCTCTCGGATATCCCCCGGCGGATGCGCCAGTTGCGGGAAAGATGAGAGAACGCCATCAAAGAATCCCAGCGTTATTCAGACGATGATTTATGTATCGATATGTCGATACGGCTGTCTCGATTGACGGCAACGACAACCACGCGGACGTTGACATGTCCCCGGATCACGACTCTGGATTCCCGAACTATCTAATGACCATTTTCTTCCACAAATCATTCAACTGTCATAGCAGGCCTTGCATCTTGAAGTTGGAATTGCCACGATGCCGCGTTCAAAGGGGTGGCTCGGATTATGTTATGTTCATGGAGTCGCCAAGTTCGACACATGACAAGAAGAGAGAAAAAAAAACAAAAAAGGTGCCAGCAGGCGGACACCATGATGACGCTTGGCAGCACATAGAAATGACACGCTGGATATACCCCTGCATACGAATCGTTTGTTGCACATCGAGTTCACGCTCGAGGTTGGGTCTGTAACGATACTAGACCTGGCCCCCTCTACTCACCAGCTTTGAATCATAAAAAATGTTTGCTTTGTTCCCTTGGTGTCACGTGGTTTTTGGATTATGTTTGCGGTGACGATGAAAAATGGATTGATTATCTAGATGTCACTCTTGTTGACTCTGATTTTACTGACATAATGATCATTACGATCATAACGGTCATAACGGTCACCAACCAATCTAGCCGAACAAACGAAGCCAATACTAAACCGAACTCTCAACGCAAACACAACAACGCAAAACGACAAAATGACTAGACCAGCATGCGACGAGTATTCTTGGGTGCGCCTTGGCTGCCCCCATTCTATAGGAACTTGCTCTTCTTCTGGAACATGAAGCTACCTTGCTCTATTTGTTGATAGAAGGGGCTGATATGCTTCCGGACTCTCGAGCAGCCCTCGCCCTCTCTCACGGCGGCGTGGCTCTCCAGTTCCGCAGGTAGTCCGTTGCCGAGCACAGCGACGGTGCCAAGGGCGGCAGGTCGAACTTGGTGTTTGAGCTTGTCATGGGAATGCGAGGAAAAGGGCGAGGAGAAATGCATCGAGTTGCGCACTGAGGCCGCTGCGGCACGAGCTGGGAGGAGGGTCTTTGAGTTGAGGAGGCGGTTGCGCAGGGACCGAGCAGCGCGGACCAGCGAGATGGAGGGAGTGCAGAACAGTTGCATGTTTAGAGATGATGCCAAAGCCTTTCGTGGGTTGGTGATATAGAAGGCGGCTTGGTTATTCGACTCGATACTCGATTGTCGAGTAGATTTTGAATGATAAATCGTGAGCGTATGTGTGTCTTGGTCTTTGTAAGGGAGGAAAGAGAATAAAAAAGAAGAGAAGTTATAGACTGCAGATCGTTGATAGACAAGGGCATTTACCGAGTCATTGCATAAGTTATAATCATGCTCACTTACTAAGACCCCTCCGTCTCATGAGCCGGAACGACGATGCGGTCTGCCGGGGGCACTTCGGGGTCCTCCGTGATATGTAGGTATGTGTGTTTTGCACCAGACCCTTGGAACGTGGAGGGACTTGGTTCGCTGACTTAATAGTTGTAGCGGTCTTGGATCAGCCGTTTCGTCTAAATCATGAAGCTCAGCTCACTAATAAGCTGGGTAAACTTCGAGTCTAAGTGAACTCTATAGCTTATACAACAGCAAAAAGAATATGTTTGTCTCAGTTCCTGCATCCTCTTCAGACATTATCCTTCACGTGTTTATCCCATATCGCTTTGGTCATGGCCGTTCCTCTTTGCTTCACCTTCCCTATTCCTTTCTCCATGCCAGCATCAGCCCATCTTCTCCACCGCCTGTTGGCAAAATAAAAAGGCTGGCCCGGTTCCCTCTACCCGGTTTTGATCGTCTTGGTGAAGCGGTGAGCCAAACCAACCTAGACCAAGTTGTTGGCTCAAACTGGATTGCCGTTTTCAACTTGGAGGTGCCATCGTGATTGGCTATGCGGAAACATGCGATTAATTGATTGACATTGACGTGCATGGGTGGACTACCTTAAACTTGGACAAAGTGCACGTGGTTTGGCTTTGGCATCTACTGTATCTGTCCTTAGTCAAACTCACGATCTGCTTCTAGGTAGAGAAGCAAGACACAATTCGTTAGCGGTCAATCTTGTTTTCTGCCCGAAAGTCTAATAAACCAAGCGGTGGTTACGTTTGTCTTTACATGTGCACTCACACGATCACCCGGCAAAAAAGTAGAGAGGTTCTTATTTGTCGATTAAATGCCAGTGGCTATTAAATTTAGACCCTTCTTTCCGGATCTTGTTGTTCCGCGTCTAATGCGGGCAGATTCATCTCGCTCTATTGTATCCAGAGCTGCATAGCTTTTATCATCATAAATCTCTTTTTGTTCTTCACCCTTGCCACCCAAAAAAGGGTGACCAATCCTTTCCGGAACTCCAAACAAAGAAAATCAAATCCTTCCGAAGAGCCACCATGGCCAAACCATTCCAGAAACCGTTTCTTCGCTAATCATTAGGGCAATACAACGCTTAGTAGCATGTGTAGCCACCGTCGATGATGCAGTTGGAGCCGGTCATAAACTTGGAAGAATCCGAGGCGAGGAAGATGCAAAGGCCGTTGAGCTCATCGACATTGCCCAGGCGGTTCTGGGGAGTAAGGGACTTCCAGATCTTCTTTTGGGCGTCAAGAGCAGGTACTCGGTTGAGAGCAGTGTCCATGTAACCAGGGGAGATGCAATTGACTCGGATATCGAACTTGGCCCACTCAGCAGCGAGAGACTTGCCAAGTTGGATGACACCAGCCTTGGAGGCGTTGTAGCAGCTCTGCTCCTGAGGGAAGTTGACGATAGAACCGGACATGGAGGCGACAAGGATGATGCTGCCGGGCTTGCCAGCGGCCATCATGGCACGACCGACGGCCTGAGACATGAGGAAAGAACCAGTAAGGTTGATGTCGATGAGACGGCGGAACATGGCAGGGTCGTAAGTCTCAGCCTTAATGTTCGAATCGGCGATGCCGGCAGAGTTGACAAGAACATCAGGAGCACCATAGCGTTCGACAACCTCGTCAACAGCAGCGTTGATGGCAGCACCATCACGGACGTCGACCTTGAAGAAGGAGACAGGAAGGCCGGTCTTGTCGTGAAGCTCAGCTGCTGCTTCGTCACCCAACTCTTGGTTGGCATCAAAGAGGACAATGTTCTTGGCGCCAGCCTCAGCACAGGCACGAGCCATGTAGTTGCCAAGGCCACGGGCAGCACCAGTGAGGATGATGGTCTTGCCATAGACGCTCATGTTGCGCATGGTGTGAGGGAGTTGCTCATAGGCCTTGCGGGTAAGAGGCTGGACAACATCGCTCTCGTGAGGAGGAGCGGGAGTCTCGTGGGGAATCCGAGCAGCATCCTCAGGGACATTGACTGTGTGCTTGTCACCAGTGCCTTGACCGGCACCATAGACAGTAACAGGAACCTCCTTCTCGCGAACAACGTTCTTCTTGAAATTGGTGTCAACGACATGCTGCACACGGCTAGCTGAGAAACATCGCGCAGTGTTCCTGGAGAAAGCAGGGACGGAAGCCCGAGAAAGGCGGAGGACGTTGCGAGCAGCGAAAGACATTGTGATGTTGATGTGATGGAAAGAGGTTGAGGAGGAGGAGGAATAGGTATGAGGTGGGGGTGGGAGGAAGAGGTGTTATATATTAAAGAATCTTGGTCTGTATGGTAGACCCAAGTGCTCAAGCGAGAGGAGAAGAGAGTGATGGCTGAAGATGATGAAAGGAGATATCAATGAGCAAAGGGAGACTCGATATATAGTTGAATGGTTGTGGGTCCGAAAGTGAATCACGGATATAGTGTGCTATGGAGGTGGAGTGCAGGCAAAGAAAGCAATGCAAAGAAAACTCTAGGCCCAGGGTGAAACTTTTTTCCCCTCCCTGTTGCAGGTGTTGTAGGGTCGCAGGGACTTTGCTAGGTACTGTAGGTAGGTCGGTGCAGATTTTAGTGTGGCGGTATGTCCGTGAGAAGACGAATGGGTGTGGTGTGGTGTTGCAAGGCCCTCTGGGTATTGTAAGCGATAAGGTACGGTGCAGATGACTTCAGCTGGGGCTGGAATCAAGGGATCTACTATGTTTGGCGGCTCTGGGGCTTCTAGCGTTCGTTCAAGGAGGGTGGCAACAGGGGCCTGGATTGAGAGAACAGTGGAACCGGGAGAGTGTGATAAAAGACGAAGTGAGGTGCAGATCTTGCTTATGCCAGGAAAACTCCGTGATCTGTGGCAGTCCTGTTTGCTTGCTTGGTCTGGAAGGATACGTATTGCTTTTTCCAAGTTTAGGTGACTGCGGGAGGACCGGTGCTATTTTCGGGGCTCTTCAATAGCGACTCCAGAACGGCAATTGCGTTGTCTTGTCTTGCTTTGGTTGTCTGTCTTTAACAACGTAGGTCCGGATTTGATTCTTCGGATCCGGGACTGGACTGGCAAGGTTGGTGGCAAATGCACAAAGATATCTCGCCAAAGTGGTGCGGAGAAAGTGTCTATCCAAGCCTATTTGTTAGCCGCCGCTATCATTGAATTTGGCCACAACAACATTGAGCCATTGGCATGATATCTGCGTTGTTTGAGGCAACAAGATTAAGAAGGGGTTGTGTTGGAGATGACATACCGCTTCAAATATGAGGACGAACACTGGGGTCGAATCAGGAAGAGCTCTGTGAAGCTAAAGTGGCAGAAAGTGCATATGTGTGATGAAAGGCAATGGAAATTAGCTCCGACCTGTTATGGATTTATATAGACATGACAGCTACAATACTTGAATACAGTACCTCACGCGTAGGTGGAGCAACCACTGGCACGTTTCCTGGCGCCCAAGCAAGGGAGAATAGTTCTTCACCGACTTCGGTGTAAGACGGTGAGGTCGGATTTGTAGCAGCTACCGTAGCGAAGGTATGTAGGTACATGCATGCATACATAAACATGGCTGTGTTGCTTGAATTAGAAGCTTGTTAGTTCGGGCCTAAGAAAGGGGGTCCCACGGACTCACCTCACCTCACCTCACCTCACCTCATGGAGGACGGGGGCCGATGTCGCATCAAGCCGGGGGTTCCCTCTAAAAGGTGAGACGGGATGGAGATTTGTGATGGTCACAAGATCGATTGCCAGGCCAGTGCCAGGGCTGTTGCATTTGCTGTCACATCCTGTCAGTATGAATTGCGAGACGAGACATGGACTAGACCATAGCTGAGGCGCATTCAAGCACGCAGCAGCAGCAGCAGTGCAATCACTGTAATGTGGGGGATTGATTGCATGGTCTTAGCCATTTGATGATGGGCAAAGCAATATACCTAGTTTGGCATTTGTTATGCGGGTGATGAAATATTTCCATGGTGTTTTACATTGGGAAGCTTGTTTAGGTTGGTGTTGTTTCCTCTTGCCTCTTGATTGCCGATTGTCCAAGGCCAAGATACCTGGGCTACCTTTCTCTATCCGGGCAGCGTTGCACTTTCCTTTCATATCACCCCCATTGGATCAACAATAAAATACCTTCGTACCTACATACCTGTACCTATACCGTATATTCAAGTTCGATGGACCGATTATCTTCTGTAAAGCCGGACCGGGTTGACCTCTCATTTCTGATACGACTTTTTTTCATACAACTTTGATAACAACGTGGGGTTATTAGCCACTGCCTCTCGACGTCCACATCAGATCAGAACTTGCATATGCAGCCATAAATTCTCAGACGGTGGTCGGTGGTCCAGAGGCTGCCTCTTTTCTCATTTTTCTATTACGTCTCACTCATTTTGCGTCTCTCCCCGGAAACACAGACACAAACACGATACGACACCATTGCGTGTCCCTGTCCAACCCAAAATCTCGGACAGAGAATCAGCCATTGACGCTGATGGTGGCACATAAAAGGTTTTGCACATCTTCAGGAGTACGTGAGCAGATGAGGTTGAGATGGGAAACAAGCATATGGGGCTTCCAGGGATTGGACGCACCAAGTGGAGAGATGATCAGTTAGAAACTTAGATCCCACGGGCAGCCGTGGGGAGCTAACCTCCACTACTAGCCTAACACCTCCAATGGATACCTCAAGTACCTATGTGCTCAGGTGGGCCAGAAAATAACCAGCACACTGAGAGGACTTATAGGCTAATATCTATTAGAGAGTACCTAAAGTTATATAGAGATTTAGGTAAACTTTAGGTAGTTCTTATCTGATGTGGTTGAAGAAGGTGTAAAGTGTGCTGGTTATTCTCTGACCCACCGGGTGCTGTACTGTATGGTCGCGGGGAACCAATTCCTCGGCTAGGGGGGTCTAGGGGCTCTTCGGGACGCTGCAGGGGTAGGTAGCCCCCTCTTCGTAGCTTTGCCCCCACCTTTTCCATCTTTTCTACAATTCTCATCCACAACGGGCGCTTACATGGTGAAATGATGAAATCTCCAACTCTTTTTGCGGCTGAGGCAAAGTCTCCTTACCAACTTCCTCATACCTAACGATGCATACAAACAAAGTTGATGCAACATTTCGAAAATAGAGTCCGAGCGTTCCGGGGCATGTCTTGGCTCCCCCCCGCCTAATTCTAGTTTTAGATTGATGCCCACTTGGTGGTATGCGGCTGTCCGGCCTCCCGGCAAACGAGTTGAGCACAGACGTCCACGTTGCCTCAACACCAAAGACAATTCAGATAGCAACATTCACAAAGGTACATAATTCGTCAATGGATGGCCTCTAGGCTAATTTGGCATCCGCTGGGGCTTGCAGTAGTCGCTATGTCACTAATTGAAGGACCTAGGTAGGCAACATCGAAAGACAGCAAGCACTGAGAAGTTGCTTCCATCGTTCTAGGCAGACGAATTCTTCTCCTCCACCTTCTATTACACCGCTCTCCACCACTGACTGTCCTTGCTTGAATAATGTGCTATCGTACCCCAGCCCTGGTCCCTCCACTGGCTATCCACGTCTCGATTGAGTTGAGTCAGTCCCTCTTCACTGAAACCACACTCTCAGCTCTCAAGGTGAGGGCGTTGATAAACATCACACCTACCTGTTCTTTCTACTCCTCCCCCTAATCACGATGTTGAACTTGAGTCTCACTATAAAGTTTGGCTTTAATATTAGAACCACGAACTAGACAAATATAGTCCGTTCTATGGCTCTCCAGCCTCATTTCATATCCTATGTCGAAATACTTACCTCTCGGTGTGCCATCCCACCTCCTTGGATAGACCAGGTTACACCTAAAATTGCCAAGCCGGCCTTAATACCAGTCCACCCATTGGCGCCCCCAATTGGCCCATACCACCCTAACTGAGAATCTTCTCTCTCACTTTTCAGATGATAGCAAACAATGAAAAAGATAGCTTAGTTGTATTAGTGGGGGTTCACTTTCAGGAATTTACTAGTTATTTTCTGTCTATCGATGGCTATAGAAATGATGGGATAGAATGCGTTTCGCTTCGTTGTTCAATGTGGTGATCATGATTTGTGACGCACCTGTCAATTGAAGTCAAGTCTCCATCGCCGCTGATGGTCATGATGTCTTCAAAAGACGGTGTATGTCTAAACTCAGTATGCCTCTACTAGCTCGGTTTGGCGAACGACTCCGCTTGGAATCTACTCAGACTGCCTACTCAGCAGAATGAGATATCAGGCCACGTTCAACCTTTCTCTTGAGAGATTGCATCGCTACTACTGTAGGGCAGCTGGGCAGATATTCCTGCGTGAGGCAGAGCGGACTTGGAGCTCCTTGAGTGACCCACATGATCGTCCTCGTTAACAACTGATCTGATCAATCAATGTCCACTGAGGCACAAGGCATCCATTGATGAGCACAAGCGAGTCGATCAACCAAGCCTTGCTTTCCTGTGAACGGTGTTGGCCGAATGCAATACACCCTCCCTCAGTCGGATCTGCGATATCAACCGACCCTTGTGCACAACGCCTACTAATAAGCTCACGATATGGCTAATAAGCACTACCTATCGAGTTCGGCAGCCTACTGTCCAACCAAGCGATTGACTTGTACGAGACCCACTGACATGTTGAGGTCTGCACTAGACTATCGCAACCAGGCACGCAATACCTTACCCGCAGCGCCCCTTGAAGCTCTTGGAAGTTGGAGCTATCGTGTGGTGGGGAGCTGTCAAGGGACATGGAACTTGACAAGGGCCCGGCTGCATGCATGCATGCATTGGGGCGAATTCCAGAATCTCGTCAGAAGCACGGTCCTTTCCTCCCTTATCATCATCCTGTCAAAACGCGTGCCCCAGTCTGGGGTACTTTGTGGATCAAATCAGATTTCCAATGTCGATTCATCAAGTTGGCGAGAATGAACCGCCGATATTGAGCAGCCGCAATGCAGTTTTGTTTTTCTTCCCTTACCCCACTGCGCATAACGGCGCTTCCCGTATGTTTCGTACGAGTCTTGCTTAGTTACCGGGAATAGATCTAAAAACTGAAATCTGGCTGTGAGATAGATGCATGTGCAGATGAGGCACCGGCCCGGGTTTGAAGATGCGGTGATGATCATTATCGAAATGTCCGGGCCGGTAGATGATTCTGTAGTCGGGACTGAGTTTCTTGACTACATTGTCAGACGCTTAGATATTTCATGTGAGGTTGTTGACTAACTATCCCGATACGATAATAATATGTGTTTGCTATGGCACGCCAACATTTCTACGGAATCAGACTTGATCCATCCCAATTGCTCTATGTGGGACACATCTAACTCGCACAATTTTGTAGAAAGTACTCTGTCGATTTCCACTGATCCTCAAGTTTTATCGATCTACCGCTCATCCAAAACTAGCCAGCCCAGAACGCCCACGGGCAGGGTATTTATTATTACAAGGTAATCCGCATCAAACGACAACGCGATACCACGCCAATTCCTTCAGCTTCCGCCCGCGCGAGGAAGCTGCTGTGGAAACCAAGGTGAGTAATACTTCCTCAACACAAGGTCACTTAAAGGCGTATCGCCACTAACAAATCGACCTGTCTGGTCTTCTTCGTCCATCTTGCGCCAGTACATCATCGGGCCTGATCGTCGTTCTCAAGACGAACCAAGTCCAAAAGCGATGCAATGTAAGGACTCTGTAAATTAATCAGTATAGATCTCCAACGAAAGCAGGAGTGACAAACATACCAAAGCCCTATTCTCTGCAAGAATCTCAAACAGTCGAGGAAGCAGAGGACGGAAAAGGGTCTCATTCCAGCCTCCACACTCGCCTGCCTTTTCCCGTTTCTTGAGAATTTCTTCCTCGGCCTCCGTTTTGACAACATTGCGAGCGATGTTTCGCAATACCAGCGCAGCGCTTAGTGGGATACCAGCCGCTTGAGGTGGCAGGTTGGGATTTCGCTCGTCCCGTACTGTCATGGTCTCCTCAAAAGTCACAGCCATAGTCTTGGCAGGAATGATCCATGAACGTTCTGGCTTTCGACTGTGCGTTTCGCTTGGTAATGCTGAAGAGATATGTGTGTTGATGTGTCTCGCGAAATCTTGAAGGTGCATTGTGGTGGGCTTGGCAAAGCGAGAGCATTGATCCCAAGTGCAGATGAATTCCTTCTCCACATTGTCGAACTGTCCCCCTTCATTCCGCTTCTGCTCGACATGATCCACGAGAATGTGTTCCCACAGCTTTTCGGGCTGAATGTAAAAGTGGCCGCATTTCTCCAGTTTATTGTTAGGATTTGAGGCCCAAAGACAACGTCCATACTCCTTGCCATCCAGACTCAGAGGCTTTGGTCTCGCGCGGATGCCGTGGATGATGAACTTTTGTTGAGGATCACCCGGCTCACGAAGGACCTGTGCGTTTGAATCCTTGTATACGGAGGTGCTGTTTCTGATGAAGTCAGCAGGTGTGATAAGAGGCTGTCCGATGACCTTAAGAGGAGCAACAAATGCGTTCTGGTACGCCTGCCAAGCGGCAAGCTGTGTTACAAAAGAGTTGTTATCCTCTTCAAAGAAGCAGCGGACCCAACGGTGAACACGGTCGGGCTCTTCAAGCTTGAGCATCTCCTGGAGAAGGTCCTCAGGCATGGGCGCGATCTGGTCACGAGCGGGAATTCTCTGCTCGGGCATAAGAACGAACTCGCGCTGTGTCTTGCGAGCACCGTGGGCTAACAGACGGGCAAGATGATCGACAAGATTCTCTGGTGTCAAGGAGCGAATCAAGGTGTCCACATTTGGCACAACAGCAGTATACTGATAGAGAAAATCGAGACAGGCGTCAATAAGTTCATCATCGTTGAGCAGCAGCCAGCTGGCAAGTCGCTGAAGCACCGGCCCAGGAACGTCGCCCAGCTTGTTCGTGGCTTCGAGGTTCATCGAGATGCGGCCGAGGGCGCGGAGAGACGTCAGGATAATGCCGCGGTCATCAGAAGTCATCTGCGCCAATAGAGTCTTGTACATGGGGTCATCCGAGTCCAGTGTCATGAAGGGTGTCAGCTGCTCAGCGATGTCCAATGCAAGATGTTTTAATTCCACAAGAGAATCCTTCTGCGGGAGGTGCAGGATAATGCAAATAAGATCCTTGAGGGGAGGGAAGTCGGACATATTGTGAGCATTTTCTGGGAGAGTGACCATGTTCCGCATTGTCAGGACAGCTTCGGTGATCAGGACCAAGTTATCTGCGTAAGACTCAGTCTGCAGAACATCGGGCACGTCTTTCTCGATGAGATTGTCAATCCGCTCTAGTATATCCTGTGTACCGTGGTTTCCATCGAGGGCACCCGGGTCACTGCCATCATATGGTAGGCTCCATGAGACACTCCAGTTGACATGGTAGAACAGCCCCCCGACCCCAAGGGCTTTGTCTACTAAACCTTCTGCCAGACCCGGAAAAGAATCGAACTTGTACTTATCGCCTCGTTCATAAGATATTTTCACAAGATGACTGAGTGCAAAGGCCTGTTCAGCGGGGATGTTTGATCGCAGAGCATTCAAACACCGCATATAAATGTTGGGACCGTCAAAGCCGGCTACTAATGTCAGTTTGATGTAAGAACGATACATAAAAAGGACACTCACTACCAGGTTGCATCGGCTGACGAGAGTCCAAGCGTGGAAGCTGGCGTGGCTTTTGAAACTCTGTAGGCGCATTGCTAGGGGTTGGCACTGCACGAAGCGCCAAGGGTTTAGAAAATCGCGGTTGATAGGCAGTGACTAGATTTGATGTGTTTTCAGAATTGGCGGGATGATGAAGAACCGAAGGACCCCGATTTGCCTGGTAATTCTGATGTTGGTGCTGCTGAGGTACATGCATATTTGGATTATGCGAGGGAGTTTGAGGAGGGTTGGCGGCGGCTGGTGAGTTGGTACTACTCGCATGGTGAGCAGAAGAATGTCGGGTTGTTCGCGAAGGCCCAGTATCTGGCTGAAAAATAACGCGTTGGGGAGGCGCCTCACGCAATCCCCGGGATGCACGCGCGCTGGCAGCAGTATCTGGCACCGGTCGCTCGCGGACGGGTGTACCATCGTCTCCAGAGGCCGCTGAGTCTGTGGCACCAACATTGCTCTCTCGTTTCTTCCCCCAGAAATTTTCCCTGGTACGTGACAATAAACTGGCGCCCTTGGCGGTCACATCTTCGAGAATGTCTTTGGGTGGAGGTTCCTTTCCATGTACCGTGCTGATCTCAAACGCAGCCAGGTTCTTGTAGAACTTTTCCTTCAAGGAGAAGGCAGTTGAGGCTTCATTATTAGAATATATGCCGAGCTCCGAGGCCATACGGCGCCATGCAAGTTTCTCCTCAGAGATCTTATCATAGCCACCACTTTCCACGATGTGATTGAAAACCTTGAACAAGTCTAGGTGTGTTGCGCCGACCTTGGGTTCTGGGTCAAGTGTAGTTCCTCGTTTAGTATGATAATCACGGAGTCGCGACATGAAATCCTCGTATTCCGGGGTGCGATCAATCGTGTGCGGTGGCACCTCATTGCGAACGGGAGCCATCTCGGGCAGTTTTATCGGGATTGCTGATGCACAGATGGATGTAAATAGGATACAAAGAGTGCGTGGTCGGGAAGAAAGGGTATAGGATTGACGTTGTCGAACTGCGTTGAGCGTCGCGCAGTGAAGGAAGATCACCTACGAATAGGTGCATCCACGCAGGGTCTAAGGATTCACAGTGGCCTCTGTATCGACTAAGTGGCTGATTTTAGAGATGTCGTGGGTGATTGCAGCCAGATCCACGAGATCTCGAATCGCATGGGTCAATGATAGTTTGCTTTGGCGCGGCGCGTTCGTCTTTGGGGGTGAGATTAGTTGGCTTATCTCCACGTGACTATATTGACATCCTACCTCTGGCACCTACTAGGGTATCTATGTCGGTAGCCAATGGTTGTTCTTCCCCTTCAACCTCAACTGCTCCCGCCCAAAGTTGGGATATGGCTACTTACCTACCTAGTACCTGCCTACTACCTAGTAGGTAGGGAGGTACCTAAGGCAGACCTTTAAGAATGAGAGGGCACCGCTTATTTGTAGGTAGCCACCTAAGGGATGGAACAAACCTAAGGAAGGTAGGTCCCTAGGTAAGTAGGCAGGTGCTTGGTAGGTTAGTATTTTGAAGAGGCCAACTTACCTTGTACCTAGGGCAAGAAGGGCCACTTGATCACATTTGATTCCGTTTCACGCCCAGCCAAGATACAGCTCATTTCCCTCTATTAAATGTCCTTTCTTCTGGAATCTCACCATGCCTGGTCCTCCAACCCCTGTATCCAGCTGCCCGCTCGTGTACTTAGAGATCCGCAATGAAGCGCTTGCAAGAGCCTACACCTCCTCCCACCCGCACAGCATTTTCAGCTTGACAATCGAAGGCGAAAGGCCCATAGATGCAGAAACGGGGACTTTGATTCTTATAATTAATAAAGGGAAGCAACAAATGGTACGGAAATGTAACGATGGGCTACGGTGGGATGCTAATTCAGCAGGTTTCCCTTCGCCTTAACGAAATAAGAGGGAGAGGCTCGCAGCCTTCTGACGACATTGTGAGTATCAATAAACAAGCCAATCGAATGTGCATCCGCGGTCTCGATAAGTCCCAAGCAATTCTCGCGGAGTTCGAGGAGAAAAGAGACTTCAGCGTTGCTGTTTGCCTGTTGCAGAAGGCTGGCTTCTATCCCAGCGAGCGAATACCGACATCTCTCATTAATCCTCCACCAGCTGCACCCCAAAGACTCGAGACCTCCTTCGACCCCAAAGCACGCCTGTCGTCGATCGTCTCCTCTTCCTCTTTGCCCTGGAATCCCCAAGGGGCTGTTGCTCAACCCGACCTATCATTCACTGCAATGTTGAGCGCCCCTTTTCAACCTCCAACGTTATCATCAATTCCGACCTCCCATATCGCACATACGCAAGGAACATCTTCAGTGCCTATGCAATATTATCCCTCTGCAAACCGAATGGCAGATGCTGTTCCGGTGGCAACACAGCTCAACCCCTACAACATGTTCCTTGAGAGGGACAGCATGCGGTCGCATGCGCCTCGCGTGGGATCGCCTCTGAGATACTCACTTGACTCGAGTCCATCTCCAATACAATCACCAAATTACGACTACGACGCGAGGGCATCGGAAAATGTGCTCACAGCAGGCTTCATGGACCAGAGTCATGTTGTGTACAACAGTTCTGGTGTCGACACCTCCGAATGTTCTCAGAACATAGCGGTTAGCAGCTACAAGCTAGACAGGAACTTGAGGAAAGAGTTCGCGTCTGAATCCTACAATAATCAGTCACCGCATGGGGGGACTCATAACTTTCGCAATTTGATGCCTCGGCCAAGAAAGCTTCCATTTGATTCAAGCACGAAGATGACTACGTCAGATGGAAGCCCTGGAGTGGCTGGAAGTATCCCAGCTGAGAATGTGGAATTTCTCGATTCCAGACAGCCTGGAGGCCGCCTTGGACGACCTCTAAGGTCAGCATTTGTTAATTCGAGGAAAGTTCCGACCACCGATTCCCCAAATAGCACGACAAACATAGGGCCAAGTCAACCGGTCACAAGAAGGGTTTCGTCAAGAAACATAGACATAGATTCCAAGGGCGCCGGGGAGCTTGGAGGCCAGGCCCAAGATACTGGTTCTGCGGCTATGCGTGCGAGTGGGAAGTCAAATAGTGAAGCCTACAGGGATGCCGAATGTCAGACAGAGTTATTAGAGTGTCAAAACACCTCAGACACGTCTATGAAATATCCGGTGATAAAAGAAGAGCACTCGGATATGGACATATCAGCATTAGCTATGCTTACTGACTGCAACACGTTGCAGGATTTGGATCACGTAACTGCTACATTATTTGAACAATACGAGAAAGATATTGCAGACGGGGATGATGAGGCGCTTTATGCACAATTCTACTTGGATCAGTTATGGAAGAAACGTAGGGACTTCTGGTTTGACAGGTTTAAGGGCACGGCGAGTGGGTAGTGATACTGTCGGTCGCACTGTAAGTCAAAAAGACAAAATCTCAGGCAGCCTCCATGAAATTGACTTTATGGTAATAGGTTGAGCCTCAGAATGTACATAATATATCCGCGCAAGTTAAATCTGATTCTATCCCACCACCCATAGAAAATTCCCTTCTACTACCTCCGAGACTCTCTCCCCTCTCCTCCTTCCATCAAGATCCGGTTCAAACGACATCCTTTCCCTTCAAAGTTGTCACGGCATTGAACCACCATCACTTCAATACTTTCCAAGCACTTTCATTGTATTCCCTCCATCTTCGGCTATTTCCACCACTTACAGCTCAAATCTCTCGCTTCAACTATTGAATTCATAGCAGCTGTCATCATGTCCATCACCGAAACGGTTTGTCCCAGTATCGAAGATCCTGGTTTTCACACAACAGTGCGATCCATGCTCCTCAGCACCAACAGCCGCTATATATTTCCCAGCCCTGATACTGAGCGCCTCTCGGAAGTCTTCCCCGGCGTCGACATCGAGAACGTTCGCGCCATCAATGCGGAGCAAATGCGTGAATTCGTCAAACGTAAGTTATCCTCCCATCTACACTTTCCATCATCAGAGCTAACTTTGTAATTCCAGGGTCCAGCAAACGTCTTGCTCGGCACTCACGCTGGTTCTGTCACAAGAGAGGCCTAAGCAATCTCTTCAAGGATATCGATCTCCACGACACTGAGGAGATTTTCGAGAGTGATGTTCGACTCTACCGAAAAACCAGCTACGAGCAGGGCGCTCAGCACGTCCTGGAGTGGGGCGAGCAAAAGGGTAATAATATCATGGTTGTCAGCCGTCAGACTGGCGCTGTGGTCGAGCGCGTGGGCCAAAAGAGGCTCAAAATTTGCACCCGACCACTACGACACATACGCGAAACCATCAACCAACGTATGGAGGAGGTCGAGCGCGGCAGAGGGGAGGTTGCCAGAGCCTTTCACGTTATCCGAGTGAATGATACATCCCGAGAGACAGCCTGGCACCTCATTCGCAAGCACCCCGGGACATGTATCAGAATACACACCTAGTCTTATACAACATGGCCCAGGGAGAATGTTTAGATTTGGTGATATTATGGTAGTAGAATTACTGAATGAACCTCGTTAGTATCAAAGAACGGAAGAACAGGGATGCGTTACAGCAGGATGGGATGCTGACTGAAGGCCCCTATTTCACTGCATTGGTTCATGAATGTATGCTATTCGTTTTCTTTTCGTATAGTATAATACATCTTTTGGCCCCTCTGTTAACTAATCAAGTTCTCCTCAAGACAGTAACGGAACAGTGAGATAACTTCAAGTTTGCTATATGCCTTGGCACAGAACCAATAACGGGCCATGAAATTAAAGTCCAGATATTACATGTCCCTAGTGACCAGGATTGTGATAAAGACTAACTGCTCCATTTGCAGCTGAAAAAAAAGTCTCAAGTGTCGTGCCACGCCTTTCCACTTTCCAAACTTTCTTCATGAGTTCTCGGGCCATCTCTGACTTGGATTAATATCCTCCTATGTTATGTCAGGGCTCAGAGGGCCGATGCCCTCAACAGTAAAAACCAGTTCCTCGAGTACGGCGTGGGATTTAAGGGGTGCAGAACTGATGAGCCTTGCCTCGGGTCACGAAGGCACCAGGTTAGAGGCAACACTCATTGGGGGTTGCAGCCTTTGGACCCTTATCATCTCTCATCGTGACTTCGAGTTCGACGCCCCGAAACTTTCCAGAAATATGATAGTGGCAGACCGTTGCGTATACCTACGCAGGTGCGAACTGGGCCTTGTCTTTTAGATGCACTCATCAAGGAGACTGGGTTTGACATTCACACAACGTATGCTGTAGATTTAGTAAATTTGATGATCCTAAGAAAGCGTGTAGATGCTACGAGGTTTGCAAAATTGTACAGTCTTTTTGGAACCGCCGTTTTTTCCAAGATAGACGAAAGACAAAGACCCGTCGTATTGATAAGGTATCCAGCCGAAAAGTGCCTAAAGGGTATTTAAATCGATACAAAGATAACAGCCGTTACTCCTTCATCTTGACATAGTTGCTGGGGAAAATGCCCGTTCTTGTACCAATCTGTCCGGTCCTGTAAGTTGTTAGTTGTGATGACCAAAGGCAGAGAGAGCTGGGATACATACCACCAGTCGTTATCGCTCTCAGTTCGCTTCAGAACAGTAATGACTTCGCCCTTTTTGAACCCCAGATCGCCCGGTTGATCCGCGTCAAAGTTATAAACGGCGACTGCTTCGTTCTTCTTAAGCAGTGCTTGCTTAGCACCAAAGTTTGGCTTGGGAGCTGCGGGCCTCCCGGGGCCAGCCTTCTTCTCTGCGCCGAAGCTTTCTGAACCGTACCCGCCTGAAGGGTTGTCCCGGTAAACGTAGTCATTGTTCGCTGCGTTACCAGAGGCAAATGTATTTGAGCGCGTGGGTCCGCCAAAACCGCTTGGTCTGTCATATACATCGTCCTGCCATGTATTCGACCGGCTTGGCCGTCCAAACCCATTATCGTATGAACCGGAACCTGTGCGGTCGCGCTGCACGCCCTCGCCCATCGCAGATCCTCGGCGACCATTCCATACAACGTCATCATGCTGTTCGTCGTATACAGGAATGTCGTTATACATGGCGTCGTCACCGCGACCTCCCATACCGCTGAAGACGCGCGAGTTGAGGATGTTCATGAGAGGGGCAGCTTGAGGAGGTGGTCGCACAGAGCCGGTGAGGAGCTGCTGCGCTGTGAAGCGCTGGCCGTACATCTTCTCGTTGGCATCGCGACGCTCAATAATGGCAGATCCCTCGAGAGACACACCGGCGAAAAGGCCCTTGGTCTTGGAGTAACTGAAGATGCCGGCGACACCTTTGAGCGAAGCAGCACCGGCTGCTTCAGCATTGCGACCAACGGGGCCGGCTGCCAAGGAAACATTGCCACCCAGCGTCAGAGAACCAGCCTGAGCAAATGTCCTAACAGCGCTCGAATCGTTCAGAATAAAGACAAAATCGGTCAATTCAAAACCAACTTGACCACCGAAGCCGGCTCCGGCGGTCGCAATAGCACTCGGGGCACTCCATCCGCCCTCAGGAAGTCGGGCGACGACAAGACCGCTACCGAAACGACCTGAGCCGAGGAAGCCGGCCTTGAGAACGGTGATGATGGCGAGGCCTTTAGCGTTGGCGAGGATGGAGGGAGGAATGACCTTGTCGGGACCGAAAGACTGGCGAGGGTTGATAAAGGAGGTCAAGATCTTACCGCATTTCTTGCACTCCGCTGTTGGAGAGTTGTGTTAGCCATGTCTCGCAAAAGTTCGGGTGCTTTAGCTAGTCGGTTGCATGAGAGGTGGAGTGGCTCATGATGCGCAATCATGACCTTGGAATTGGTGGCCTCAACTTACACGCCATAGACGACGGGAGGGGGTTGTTGATGCCCATCTTGGTACACTTAATTGAAGCCGAAGAACTTGGAGAACAAATTAGGGAGTGAAATCGAAAATATGTCTTCGCGCAAGTCGAAAACTGTTGTTGGAGGAGCCAAGAAGCTCTCAGTACAAGGGCGAGTGAGTGGGGTTGATATGATAGGTAGTAGGTATAGGTAGTAGCCCAGCTTGTTTGGGTTGCGTCGTCACCAGGCGGGTTATTGCTGCGCCTCGATGATGTTCCTGCCGAGCTTGGGTCGTAAGCAAACGAGTGTTAACTATTCCGTGGGCGATATTGTACACGCAGTTGGAGGATCGACAAAGACACCAAGAAGAAAATAAAGTCAATTAGGTGCAGACGTTAGGTTTAGGTAGATGCACATTCACGGCACACCACGCGATGGGGAAGCTTCCACTTCATGTGGCGCAGCTCGTAACTGTCATCACTGCAAATAAAGACAGTCGACAGCAGTCGAGCCTTTCGTAGCTGCCCAACCATATCCTTTCACAAGGTCTTGTCTGTAACGTGCTGCCCCGCCTCAGGCGTTAAGGTATCGTATAACATTTGCTTTTTTGGTGCCTGGAGAAACCTCCGTTTTATGTGGAGGAGAGGTGTGGCTGTTATTCGATATGTGGCGGTGCGAGGATCGAGTACGTACCCTTGGATGTCTAGCGCGCCCGCGTGGCCGTCTAGAGCCGAGGAGAGGTCGTCATGGCTGTAGGTAGTAGAGTTAGAACTCGAACCCCTTTCACATCTTGGCATTTAACTTTTGAGAAGACAATTCACGACGACGAAGACTAGACAGCTGTAATACCAACGACAACGAATAAATAAATACGCAACTCATTCCGTTTTGATCGAACGCCTTGCCACACCGATAGCCCCTGTTCTCACCATCCCCATCTTCCGACAACCCTTACCATGTCCGAAGCCTACGAACGAGAGCGCCAGAACAATGCGCGCCTTGACGAACTTTCCGCAAAGGTCTCCGCCCTTCGCGGCGTGACCGTCGACATCTACGACAATGCCCGAGCCCAAGATGTCATCGACAACACTGTCCGTCTACCTCCTTCGCAACCGACAACTTCCAGACAGCTGACGCCTAACAGTCCGATACTTTCTCCTCCATGACCACACAGATGAAGGGTTCTGCTGGCCGCTTAACTCGAATGGCTGCATCCGGCAACCGTGTCGCGATCCTCAAGTTGTCAGGAATCGTTATTGGCGTTTTCCTGGTGTTATTCTACGGCTCAAAACTGTTGTTCTAAGAACTTGCACCGCAGGCGCATAAACTTGGTCTGAGAATGATCATAATACAGGGCAGTCGTTCAACAAGGAAGACAGGATGTCCCTCACAGGTGCTACACACAATTGTGGAAATACGGCAGAGGGCATCCAAGTGTCCGCAACTAAGAGGCTAAGGAGTTGTTCCCTAGGAATTTTACTGTTTTGGCAGCGTTACGCCGGCGTTATTTGAATACATTCACGTTGCTTCATCACCCGGAGTGATATCATAATGGTCATACAATTTAAGCCATCCCATTTCGCGTCTACATGACTCCTAACATGCAAACGCCCAAACATGCCTGTGATTGTTTTATGAAAAACCTCCCCACCGAAAAGCCATCTAGTTGTTTCCAAAGTTTCACTGCTTACTGCCACACGTTAGAGAACAAGTCATCATCTCCGCCAAAGCCACCGCTGGGCTTGGCTGGACCACCACTGCCACCTGCAGCAGGTCCACTGCTTGTCCATCCCCCAAACTCCTCATCGGCCGATACCTTGGGCGATGAGATAGGGTTGAAACCTCCAGATGTTAACCCTCCAGATGCTCCGGGAACGATAGGAGTATTAGCAAAGGCGCCTCCGGAGTTGCCCCAACCAAATTCGTTGGCCGCGGGCTTTGCTACTTCAGGGGCCTTCTGGACAGGGGCAGGTGCAGGAGCGGCAGGGGCTCCCCATTCATTTCCACCCCAAACATCAGCACCAGAGAAGCCGCCCATAGAGCTGTTTGTGTTGGTGGTCGTGGCGGTGCTGGTAGGCGCGGCAGCAGGAGGGCTTTGAGGAGACGAGAGGTTGAATACAGAGTTGGTGGAAGCAGGTGCGGCTTGCGGTGGAGGAGGTGATGTGGTCACAGGGGCAGATAGGTCAAAAAGATCACCCATAGCGGAGGATTGAGCGGGCTTGGGAGCGGCACCGGCAGCAGGTGGCGGAGAAGAAAAGCCGCCGAAGTTAGAGAAGTTGGAAGATTGCTGCTGTTGAGGAGGAGCGGCTGGCTGAGAAGGCTTGTTGTTGAAGAAGCTACCTCCTCCTAGGCCACTAAAAGCATTGTTGCTGCTCGATGTGTTCCGGCTCGCGGAGCCAAGGCTGGCAAAAGGATCGGGGGCAGCGGGCTTAGGCGCGTTCGAGATGCTGAGACTGCCAAAGGCATCATTGAAGCCACCAACGGAACCCTGGGGCTGGTGGCTAAAAGTGGGAGAGGAGAGACCACCAAAACCACCTGTGGATGATGGTTGCTGAGGTTGAGCAGGAGGTTGTGGTTTAGGCGCAGTAGCATATAGAGAGAGAATAGACTGCTTCAAATCGGGACGAGACTGGCCGCTCGGAGCGGTGCCAGTTGTGCTGGCTGGTCGTGGCGGAGCCGCAGGTTCACCAAAGAAATCGAGCCCGAGTAGTGAGTCCTTTGTGCTCGTTGTCCTTGGAGGAGCAGGTTCCGCCTTGGGAGCAACCCTGGCCGCCTGAGGAGCGGCGCTGTTTGATCGCACAGGAACGGGATCTCCGCCGATAAGATCTCCCTGGGGCGCAGGGATCTGCTTTGGTGCCTGTGAGTTGCCCAGGGATGCCTTCCTGATGGACTCCTTGCGCTCTATAACCTGCTTCTCCTTGACAATACTCAGGGGAACATCGTCGTCGCCATCAGCATCAAGGGTCGCAGGGTCGGGCATGGGGCCGTCCATAACCCATCGCTTGAGTTCGTACTTCGTTCGGATAAAGTTCTCGATCTTGGCTTCAGAGGGGGCATGGCCTGACGCAAGCTTGGCCTCCCAGTACTTATTGGCGCGGGCATTGCCCCAGCTCAGAATGCTCTGGAGTTGTTCGTCGGTCCAGGAATCGAGGTCGACAGACTTTACTCGGCTGATGTGAGTTCCCATGCCACGATGGATGCCCGAGCATCGGATGCAGATAAAGACGCCCAGGTTCCAACTAGCCCATCGAGGATCTTGGAAAGTCAGCATGATGCGCTACTCAACTCTCAGACTAATACATACGCTTGTTTCTTTTGCAATCGGAGCAGACCTTATTGGCCTCCAACTTGAGGAGACTCTTGATGGTAGCTTGGTTTTGCGCCGCCCGCTCAGCAGCGGGGTTCGGGGCTCTCCTGGACATGATGATATTTTAGTAGTATGTGCACAATAGGGTCAAATTGAGTCGGGACGAGATTCGAGTTGAGAGAATTCGTGATGTCACTCCTGAAGAGCGCTGTTGCAAAGTGGCAACCTGTTCGAAAAAGGTGTGCCTAGAACTGGATGAAGGTTGATAGGGAGGTGCCAAGGTGGTCAGGTCGGTGATGATTTAGTCGGGTCCCTTAGCTGCCCAGCGGAATTAATGCACGGGCGGGTCTGAGTAACCTAGGTTCCATCATATGGAGGTACCTGGCCCCTGGAATTGGCGGGGGGTTACGAGATTACACCAGCCACTGTGATGTGAGATCGAATCTTTTACCTGAGGTGGCTTTCCATGACATTTCCTTTGTGACGGAAGATAACCTTATCGTAAAAGCATATTAATTACCTCGATTGAGTTATTGCATCAAAGAAACTCAAATTCTGAGCACGAATTTCCTGCAATTTTTATGACTTTTGTCTCACGTGAACCCCATGACTTCCATGTCTTATAAGCCAGGGCACGAAACATGGGGGGCTGAAACAGAAGCCTTAATATGGAGTGTCAAGTAATAAGAACTTTGGTTGCAATCTTCTCCTAATGAATTGATGAATCAACAAATTACCTTATTTGGTATTTTACCAGCGTATTCAAGCGCAAAGCTCAAACCATTGGAACTCAAGCAGCGTATGCGGATAACTAAAGTGTGGCTGTGGTGGGCTTAGCAGCAATTACTCGATGATGCAAAGGATTCCACAGCTCGCAACTCATGATTTGTCACATTTGCCTATCTGTTGCCACCAAGACCCTAGACTTATAACTTCTCTTTGAGGTCATGAATGGTAACTCGGTCTTCAGTTAATTATAAATATTGACACTCAACTCTACTCTCAATGCGCTTCTCTCCACTGCTATCAACATTCTTCTACAGATTCTCAAACATTACCCGCTTGAGACACCCTCTGCCCTCGCACTTCGCTTTTCGACCTATTCCTCTTCGATCTATGTCTGGTATTCCTTTCTTGGGCGCTCTATTCGGCACTTCATCTAAGAATTCTTCCAACATGTCTTATCCCGACCAACGTTCAAACGACGAGTGGCGAGCCGTCCTCAACAAGGGCAAGTTTGGACACTATCGGTTATTCTACTGTACAGTCCGCTGACAATCACAGAGCAATTCCGCATCCTGCGTGAGAAAGGCACCGAACCTCCTGGTTCAGGAAAGTTCGACAAGCACTATCCTGAGCAAGGCGTCTACACATGCGCAGGCTGTGACGCGCCGCTCTACAAGGCCACTCACAAGTTCAGCTCCGGCTGCGGCTGGCCAGCCTACTTTGATAGCATCCCTGGTGCCGTTGTCCGTCATGAGGATCGCGCTTTTGGTATGGCGCGAACAGAGATCGTGTGTGCCAACTGCGGTGGTCACTTGGGACATGTGTTCAAGGGTGAGGGCTATGACACGCCCACTGATGAGCGCCATTGTGTGAACAGTGTCAGTTTGAGCTTTTCGCCTGATGACAAGACTGTCAACGGTAAGCCTGAAAGCAAGGCTTAATTTGAACGGCCGGTCTGAAAAGATGACTGATGAGATTATGGGGTCATAGGGTTATGAGCGGCCACTTGTATGAATGAGGAGTATCTGGCGCAGAATGTCGTGGTGCTGTATCCAACTGAAATTGAAATCTAACGATATTTATCAACGAATGGATTCTGCCTGACTGGTTTCACACAAGCCCATTATGTGGTACTGACTACATATAGCCACTATCACGAACCTTAACTCATCTACACCTCATTGAATCACTTCAGTCAAATCTCTCAGGGAAGCATACCCATTCGCCAAGATCTCCGTCCCAATGTCTGAACCGCTGAGTATCTTGGTCCCATGCCCAGTAATTGTCTTCCATCTCAGGGTCTTCAGAGAACTCGATCTCGGGTGGTGTCAGGGGTTGTCCCTTCATATATGCTTCCTCGATGTCAGAGCTAACAGCTCTCATGGGCTCGTCCTCGAAGGTGATAGCCAAGCAACGTATCTTCTCTTCCAGGTCTTCTACTCGAAAAGCTTTAGCTCCTTGGTCTATACTTTTATGAACGTATTTACTCCTCTCCGGGCCGGGGTCAATTACATTGTCCTTAACTGACAACCCCTCGTCCCGAGTTCCGTTATGTCCTGAAGATGTGTATGTCGAACATTTCCATGTCTTCTTGGGTCGGTAATTAGGAAACATCGTCGTGTTGGTTCGAATCACTTGACCATTTCCGCAACCGGACTTCTGCTGAGGGTCATTCAACTGCCTCCTACGGCATTTTATCCTTGTGAAGGGTTCCACGGATCGGGTTATGGTATGTATGTTTCCTCTTCCAGTATGGGAGTGTCCAGGTATGGAGATCTGAGAATTGTCAGCTTAGTGCAGTAATGCAAAGCTTTGAGCAGCCTTACTTTGACCGGGGCATTACAACAGCTCTGCTCATTGTTTTGTGGGATATCCTTCCTGCCTACTGGGCAGCGCATAGGTGAAACTGTGAAGGTAGTGCTGGGGGTCATTAAATCAACGAATCCAATTTTTTCCCTGGTTCCTGAGTCAAATTGTTCTGGGGTGAGTTGTGATGTGGTTTCTAGGAGTTAAGGCCACTGTCCGGGAAACCTTTGATTTAAGTCAGAATGTGCACGCTATGAGATAGGTATTCAAAACAACAATATACTTACTATAGTCTTTCTAGTAGCTACTGATCTTGGGAGTCTTCATCGAATCTATTCGGGTGCATCTACGGACAGGTTTTATGTGAAAAGATGCTCGGAAATGGGCGGCATTCAGCTTCTTCAAACTCGTTACGACGACAAGGCGAATGTGCTATTTCTTGAGGCACGCTGCGTCGTTATCCTTTATTGTGAATTTGGTCATCAGAAGTTGTTTTTTGTCAGAGCCTGACGCCCGAAGAGTATGTATCTACGAGGCGCAGCAGCCTGACAATACTATATGCAGCCGCCTTTGGAGAATGAGGTTGAAAAGCCATGGTCGTTATAAGGCGACGCAGAGGTGAATGTAACTGTGATTTAAATCCGCATCCGCGCCTCGTAAAAAAGTGATATAAGGTGCAGTTTCAACCATACCTGGCCAGTCTCGGTTGTACAGCGCACTTGACCGAAGCGGCTCTTTATTCACCGTATTTGACCGTCTTAGCACAGCCCGCCTTGTAAATAGAGGCTGTGCATAATAACAAGCACCGCAGACCACTCAACAGCCTTATTCTTTAGAGGTTGAACGGGAAATAGGATCGGGGCAGACTGCCCAATGGTCTGCCTCGGGGTAAGGAAGCTTGCTGATCCAATAACTGGGCACAGATAATTGCATATTGGCTGCGCTGCCTGTCACGATGTGGAGGAAAACCTAGCAGAGGTGTTTTCACTCAGACTTGAAACTTCAGATACTTATCACATATATCCCAGTTGAAACCAACCCAGACTTCACTACACTTCATCGTGTTTAGCTCCCATTTAAGAAACAGGTCCTATCTTTTTTACAATATTCCTTTTCTACCAGGCACTATTTATCTGCCTAATATCCAGTTCTTCGACACGACGATAAACATCCATCCATGACTCCGCCGAATAGACAACGGAACCCGGCTCTGGCTTCTCGGCCAGGCCGTTTGAAATTAAACGTGATCGAAGATACCCTCAGGCAAGCTTCGGCTCGCTCACGGTCACCCACAACGCTCAGTCCTATTTCCAAAGATCGAAGACGTCGCAGTAGTTCATCCACTGCTTCTCACGCGGCTGAGTCGTTTCGACGGCGAGTTAAAAGTGACAGACAATTTGATCCCTGGGGTTTTCAAGGCCAGTTGAATCAACCCGAAACGTCGCTATCATTTCCGCCTCTTAGCTCTCAGGACTCTTCGCCATTCCCTAGATTATCCATCGATGAGTCTGCCGTATTCACAGATGACGAGCTTCCAAGCCAAGGCCAGTCTCCGATTACACAGCCATCTGGACCCAACTGGCAGAACCCAGTAGCACAGCCCCTCGGAACTACTCCAAGAGCCCAGTCAGCACGGGTCAAAGATGGTCAAATGATACGAGTTACTCTCAAGACTAAAACCACCGAAGTACCGTGTATCGCAAAATGTCATCTCACTCGCGAACAGAGCGTCGTCGATAACGACTTTGCTCGCAATTGGGGTGTCAAGATACATCCAGTTCCTAAACAGCGCTGGAAAGACGCCAGACACTGGTGCGTTCTGGACGTGATCGATGTGGAAACGATTGGGGGTATTCAACAGCAACTGAAAATTCGACTTGGAAAGCTTCCAGACCAACGGTTCAGCGTTGAACTGGGCATTGATGCGCTCAAGTCTCTGCGCCTGGTTGATGAAACTGGTAAGTAAAATGTCGTCCTAATTAGCTTGCCTAGAAAAAAACATGACTAACCCCTGATGCAGAAGCCATTTCGCCGTTTTCTAGGTCCGCACCTCCTAGCCAATATCTTCCATGGACCGGTGTCAGCCCTTCTTACATGCCGCAACCTCAGGACATCCTCGCGCCTTACGTGCTGACGCCTCCAGCACCACAGCAATTCACAACTGGTCGCAATCGCGCATTGACGGTGCCTTCGATGATACCCGCTATCAGGATAGATACGTCGTTCGACACTTCATTACATGTACCGGTGTCTATGGGTGACTCAGGTTCTGGCGAAGATTCCAGTTCGCCTTGGGATGCTCTTTCGACAACATCACAGTCATACCAAGATGATGACAAAAGCGCATGGAGCCCAGCCGTTTCCGACTGTGGTGGCCTTTCATCTTCGTACGACACGTGCATGAAATAGAAATTCGGGTCTGAAACCTGCCTATAAAACTTTGTTTGCTTTCCTTGGCGGCATTTGGAGTTCACATTGTATCAAAATTCCGATGTTTTTAACTTGTTATGGATACCCAACTTGGGAATAGCGGTGTCATGAATCGGGTTCAGTTAGACAATGGGCGTCAGTTATTTTCCTTGTGATAATCGGGGGACCACGTGCTTATCATAGCCAGGTCAACCCGTCATTTTTTGGAGTATTCCTTATTTTGTAAGCCACCTTGTGACGCAACAGTGAAAACAGTTGGAGATTTCCCCCGCGCTGAAAGCTGGGGAAAAACATGTGATCGGACACTAACTACTAACTTAGAAGAGCCGCTAAAAACGCCAAGACCGGGGCAACATGATGCCTCGGTACGGTTTTGAGGGCCGTCGCTAGTCTCCAATCTTCGGCCATTCTTTGCCATCTTTCTCCTGTGACAACGCTTACCAAACCCAACTCTCTTCCTGCACAACATCCGAGGTCTAACAAGATTTCTATCTGTATAATAGTCCTCACTGGAACTTGTTCTCCCCCTCAACCCATCTTTGCCTTTGTTTTGCGCATTATACCCAATACTCAACTCCTTCACAAACCTACCCTTACATCATAGCAAAAATGGGTGGTATGTCGCGTCGCCGCACTGCGCTTATCGATTTGTCAAGCTAACTTCTTCTCTAGTCACCGACAGAATCATTCAGATTGGAGGCCAGATCTCTGGTAACCCGACCGCTGGCGGTCGTGAGAAGATCCTCCAAAAGAACCCCGACGATGTATGTTTGCAATACTGTATGTGCCGGATAGCTCATTGACCCCAAACAGATCGTCGTCACTGCCGCCTGCCGAAGCGCATTCACCAAGGGAGGCCGTGGAGGTTTTAAGGACACTCCTGCCGCTGATATCATGGCCGGAGTCCTCAAGGCCATCCTAGACCGCTCAAAGATCAACCCTGCTCTTGTCGAGGACCTGTGTGTCGGAACTGTTCTCGCCCCCGGCGGTGGCGCAACTGAGATGCGAGCTGCCAGCTTGGTCGCTGGTTTCCCTGAATCAATCGCCGTCCGAACTCTCAACCGACAGTGCTCTTCTGGTCTCCAAGCTACCGTTGATGTCGCCAACCAGATCAAGACCGGCATGATTGATATTGGTATTGGTGCTGGTGTTGAGAGCATGTCCCTAAACTACGGTCCCGGCGCTGTCGCTGAGTTTTCAGAAGCTTTTGAAAACCACCCCGAGGCCGCCAACTGCAAGGTTCCCATGGGTGTCCTGTCTGAGCAGATGGCCAAGGACCTCAACATCAACCGAGCTACACAAGACGCATTTGCTGCCTCATCATACCAGAAGGCCGTCAAGGCTCAACAAGCGGGTCTCTTTGACGAGGAGATTGCTCCTCTCAAGGTTAAGTTTGAGGACAAGGAGGGTAACACCAAGGAGATCACCGTCTCCAGGGATGACGGTGTCCGAGATGGCATCACCATCGAGTCTCTCGGCAAGATCCGCCCTGCCTTTGCCAAGGACGGCTCCATCCACGCTGGTAACGCTAGCCAGATCTCCGATGGTGCTGCTGCTGTTCTTCTCATGAAGCGATCTACCGCTGAGAAGCTCGGCCAGAAGATCCTCGGCAAGTACGTCTGCGCCTCGGTCGTCGGTGTCAAGCCCCTCCTCATGGGTCAGGGTCCCTGGAAGGCTATCCCTAAGGCTCTTGACCTTGCCGGTATCTCCAAGGATGATGTCGACATCTGGGAGATCAATGAAGCTTTTGCCAGCCAGTGCTTGTGGTGCGCCAACGAGCTGGGCATCCCTCAAGAGAAGATTAACCCCAAGGGAGGTGCTATCGCCTTTGGCCACCCCTTGGGTTGCACTGGTGCCCGACAAGTTTCTACTCTGCTATATGAGCTGAAGCGAACGGGACAGAAGGTCGGCGCGACATCTATGTGTGTCGGAACCGGTATGGGTATGGCTGCTATCTGGGTGGCAGAGTGAAGTTTATGTACAAGTATCTACAGCATATATTAGGAGCATTTATTTTTTTTATTTCAATTCACATTTTGTTTAGAATCCCTCTATGCGAGTTCCTATGTTCTTTTCATTAGCAACCTCGACCATGTGCGTTCCCACAACAAGGTCCATCAGTCCAAGTCCAACGCTCTTGTACACCACAGTGCCGTCTCGTAACCACCGACACAGGTGGTCTTCTGATTTTCTCTTTTCTTTGTCCAGAGAGCTGTTAGAGTTCTTTCGCGAATGGAAGAAACCACTAGACCTGCGTCCGTCTGAATCTACTGAGCCAGTAGGGCTGGCTGGGGTTTCGCTGGCATTGCTGCTACCATAGACAGTTGACATGGAGCTCCTGCCATGAGTATCGAACTTATCCATATCTGAAGCTACGGACGCCTGGCTGCTGGACAATCCGTCAGACTCCTCTATAGCTAGGCGCTGGAGCATCACAAGCTCTCCGAGCCTGATGCGAAATGTTAGCATTTCTTTTTAAGAGGTTGGGTGAGGACCTACTCTACAAGTTGGTGAGGACCAACGTTTGCCGCAATGATCTCGCCTGCTTCTTTGAGCACGCCTCTGATATTATCAACAACGATCACTCCGCCCTCAATTGCATGCTTATGGAAGTGTCTATGAGGCTTTTCGTCCCTCTTAACAGCAAGCTGGATCAGATCATCCGGCAGTTCCCTCATCTCTGGCGTGTAACTTCCAACAGCAATAATGAGTCGCCCTTTCTTGCGGCCTTCGTGAGATGTTAATATGGACCCATCAAAGAGGTCTTTTTGTGATGCCGTGCAGCAATAGATCACATCGGCATCTCTTATCTGCTCCTTCACCAGACGCCTATATTCGTGAAAGGCGGGGATCAGGAGACCGAACTTGGTATCTGACCAGCCTTCTCGTGCCTTGGTCTCTGGGGAGATGCTAGCGAATCTCTTTAAGATGCCAGTGGCTTTATCGCTCCACCTATGATTTATGACATGGACGTGTTTAATGGTGCTGCCTCGCATCATGAGAGCAAGTCGGATGTGCCAGTAGGCCTGAAGACCGCTACCAAATACGGTCAAGGTCTTGACATGATTGCGGCGTGCCAAAAGACAAGTTGATGCCAGGGCAGTTCGAAACGCGGTTAATGCGGTCGCATTTATAATGCCAAGGGGCGATCCGTCTGGTCTGAATAAATTGAGAACGCCAGTCGGGCTGATCTGCTCAGCATTTGGATATTGAGCTGCTTCTGTGCTGGTCAAAGAAATCACTAACAAGTCAGAACAATTCCTTTGTCTTCACGAGATGGCTGCCTCACCTTTGCAGCCCATTCCACACGGGGCACAGGAGGGCATATAGAGCGTCTTGGCCATTGTCTCTGGGTGCATTGTTGAGATGCGTTCTGGTTGCTGGAAGGCTTCCTCGAGAGCTGGCACTCCGGTGGAGAACTCATGAAGAGATGAAGCCAGCACATGACGAAATTCGTCAAGCTCGTCGACAGTGAGCCCTTCCAGGATGGAGTTGACCTGATTGTCAGACAAAATTGTATAAGTCATCTTCCTTCAAGTATCATCTGGTAGTCTGGAGGTTGGTTTAATCGAAATTAATGGCGAGAGCGTTCTAACAGGATCGTTGGTGTGATGGGTTTGTGGTTATCTAGTTGTCTAGCTGTCACAGTCAGATCATGAGACTGAAGACAAAGATTGTTGCTTGATAAGCTACGAAGACAGAGTTAAAGAGTGTTAAAGATGATGTAATGGTGTAGAGGTAGCGCAAGTACCTACCAACCTATTTATAATGTTGGCACTTGGCAGATCGCTTTTACAGTAGAAACCACTCCACTTGTGGTAAGGTTACGATCTTGCAGACTACCTAGACTATGGGATGTTGTGCGTTGTTGACAGGGCTGAGCTGAGGGCATCCAAATGACAAGATCTTGATTATGGTAGGTCTAGATCAGGCCCTCATGGGTTCGCTTATCCATATAACATGTTTGAAGTCGGTCCATTATCATTTTAGCCGATATTCGACATCCAGGATCTAAGTTGCTGAGAGTGTTGATTCGTGGGATTACCACACCCACCTAAAAGGGTGTCCAGAGGACAAGTTCAGCTATAACCTCACATTTCAGAGTCTTGCTTTATATCTAAGTAATATCTATGGGGCTGCCAAGCCTTCCACAGGCTTCTTGTGAATAGCCTTGGCAGTCAGTTGTAAGCGACAGCTCCGCATCACTCGCTCTGGTCTGGACGGGGCTTGGCGATGCCGCGTAGTCAACGTACGTCACTTGGCTGTGCAGAGAATAAAGGTGCCTAAACAAAGAGTGAATATATGTCAAGGGAAGAAGAACAAGGGAAAAGAGACAGATAGAAAGATTCGTGACGTCCGAACCATACGTTCTTTTTGTTGTGTCTCAGAAACCAAACCCAAACCTTTGTCTCATCTTAACAACCTACCCGACCGGGCTATCAATAGCGCACCATCCATCCTCCTTACAGGGACCCTTTTCCCCTACAAACACAAAACAACCGCTGCCTCCGCGGAGCATCCACTCATCTTCCCTTCCAACCTACCGTATCCATTCAACTTGCCCGCCCGTATTGACACTTGGAGCCAAGCCCTCTGACCCTGCACCAGCCTCAATCAAAATTGGGGACCAGACCACCTCAGCAACCGTCCACATCCAGCCTGCGCCTAAGTTACGCCTGCGCCTACCAAGAGGCTACGTTCATCATTTCAAACTTCGCATCCCCGTCGTCACAACAATTCAAACTCACCACCTCTCGATCTAATCCCCATCGCCGTCGCAACCATTGACAGCTCGCAATACTCTCTATATCAATCCGGTCGTGAATTGGTTCCTCAAAACACAACATATCAGTCACTTTCTCCCTCAGCTAGTCCAACCCCGAATACGAACACCCGCCCGACGTAAGCTGGCAAGATGACTCTCAAGGAGGAGTTCCAGACACGAAACTTCAGTATGTCGCCCTCGACGCATTGCGCTGTTTTTGGCTGGTACTAACAATCATGTAGGCATTTATGGGCAATGGTAAGCTACCGAACCACGGCTAAATACAGCTTCAATAATAGCTCTCGAGCTGCTGAGTCCTTCTTTGCGACATGGCCCATATCGAACGAACTACAACATAAACAACCCACTAATACTACTGGCGTACAGGCTTGGAATTCTGTCCATGATCATCTGTCTGGCTGTTGGAATCGCCAACATATTTTCGTTTAATGTTGTTCGCATCATCTTCTGCGCCTTTGCCATGTAGGACCCCCTCTACATCATGATGAAAGCATCGAAACTGATCAAATACAGCGCATCGGCCTTTGTCATTCTGTTTATCGAGGTCCCTCTTCTTCTCCGAATCTGCCCAACCTCTGGCAAGTTCGACGAGGCGATTCGCAAGATCTCGACCAACTACATGCGCGCGGCCGCCTACGGTGTCATGTCTACTCTGCAGTTCATCAGTAATGTCAGTGGTGCGAGCAGTCTGATTGCCGCTGCTGTCTTTCTGCTGCTGACTGCCTTGTGCTACCTGCTCGCAGGTATCAAGGGCCAGGCCTTTGTCGGCAGCAAAACCCTCGGTGGTCAAGGTGTTGCGCAGATGATTGTGTAAGCTCGTCAACTGCCTGCCCTTTCAATTGCGTGGTTGCACCGTGAAGCGAACGAGCCACTATTAAGACGGCATCTTACATTGGGGAGTTCGCGGAGCACAGAAGGCCTCTGTAGCTTTCGATGGCTCGCAGGTGGAGGAGAAGGACAGTGATGATGGAAAATCCGCTTATCTCGACGAGTTAGGACCCTGCTAAGAGCAGCGTCCTGTATACCCAGCTGGATTTGGCGTCTGGGATGAGGAACGGCTCATGTTTTGATTGAAGTTGACGTCTTTTCGTGAACGAGTTTCAACGGCTGCGTTATTCGAGCTATTTCGTTAAAAACTGATTTCATGCGTTGTATCCCTGCTTATGGATTAGTGATGTTCGTGATGTTACAATGTAATTACCTATGTTTACTCACATTTTCATGGAGCTATATATAGGTCCATATCGGTATCGCCCGAGCAGTTTGGTTCCAGTCCATCCATCTTCATCATGTGATACAACCTGTAACATGCTCGAATTAGCTCTCTATCAAATGCGGAATTCAGTGGTCATAGTGTTGGATAACGAGCATGACATATTACATGATGCTCAAAGCCTTGATTTCCTCGTGACATCTTACCCAGTCTTTGTGAGCTGGATGTTAGGTTGAGTTTGATTGACTTGAGAGTGAGCGTAAATCCACCATAATTAAGACTTCTCCATACCCCAACAGTAGCTGCAAGGAATTTTTGTTTTTACCCCAATGAGTTTTACGCCACAACGTTCCACTTTATCTCTACAAGAAGAAAAAGATAACAAAAATCCATTGCCACTGTGGAATGAGAAAAAAATAAACAAACACTGGGGCACTACAGGAGATACCTGAAGGTACATACCTCATAGTTAAGTTGTCATGTATAGGGTAACCGGACCGGTTCCTATTTAGACTCCCGTCAACTGGAGCTCCGTTTGCAAGTTGCCAATAGATGATGGCGTCAGAACGGATCTTTTTGGGACAGCTGCGGAAAACCTCTCGGTCTGATGGCATCATATGCCATACAGTTCAGGGTGGAGGGGGCGGATGGGATGTGATTCGACTGAAGGATCGTGATAAGATGACCAGGTCCAGGGGAATCAAAGTTTTTTTCTGCAAGGTGGGCAATCACTCAGCCCAGGTTGAGGTTCTATTTGCAGCGAAAGCATAACTAGAACTTCAGGGAAACTCTGGATTTTCAGCAACCATGAGATCGTCGTTGAGCGTTGACTGATCTGCATCGAGACCCCGGTCTTACTCGGTAACCACGATACCCTACCCTGTATAGTTCTCAAAGTAGGTACTCAGGTACTGACTGTACATATTGAAGTTGCTCGTGGTCTCCCACCAACAACGTTTCCACTTGCAATGCATGCTTTGATAGCTCCGTCCCAGCTGGTCAGGCGACCATCAAGTTTGTTCACCATGCCGTCCAGTAGCACGCCGTCGAGTAAGCGTCATTCTCTTGACCTCTTATGGACGGGAGCGTCAACATAGCAGAGTATATAGCTAGCTGTAGCATCGATCGGTTGGTGGGGAATACACTGCAGGAGTTCCCCGCCATGGTTCATCATGGCGGGTCGGCTGGAGCGAGGCGTTGAGAATATGAGTGCCGTATGTCTGTTCATTCTCATGATGGATACAAAGAAAGACAAGGACATGCGTTGTTTCAATATATCCAGAAACAATCACCTGCATTGATCTCGTTGTCGCACTGCGCGTCTCAAGTTTGATCATTGGGATTGGGCAGAATATCATCGTAGATTCATGGAACCTGTAGGTTCAGGGACGGGACTGGACCGGGCTGTGGCATCATTGTTATGCGGGGTGCACTGTACCAGGGGCCATGAGCGACGAAAATGCTGTATTGGGAAGCTCTGAGGTATGCTTCCAGACAGATGTTGACGTTGGGATGAGGTTATAACATGTACTCAATTCATGTTTCAACACAACTGGAACACATGATTAACAGATGAAACTTGAACGAAAACCTCGACAAGAGGATAAGCATCAGAAAGGACTATTATTGCATTCTCTGACTGATCATCTCTTCAAAACAACCCACGATCTAGTTACAGTGTTGATCATACAGGTCTCGCACCGTCCGGCTTGGCGCCATGAATCCCTGTTTTCACAACCAGTGACGACGAGCAAAGTCACCAGCTCCGGTGGCCCTTCCTGCCTGTCACCTGGACGTTTCTTTCTGTATTGTATTGAGGTCGGAATCCAGCATATAAATAGACTTGTAAGGTCAGGGCAGTCACCCGCAGATTGTGCACATAGCTCTTATATATATTCTCTTATCTTACACCTCGAGTCCTCAACCAAACCCCGTTATTCGTACGAAGGTATTGAACTACACGGCTTGTTCCTGAGCCAATCAATACCAATCACGGCAACACCATTGGTAAGTTTCTTCGTCCCTGGCCCAAAAATCAATCAATCGGTGTGCGACGGGCGCAACGCTGGTGGGCGCAGTAGGTTACGCCGTATGTGGCATCCGATTTCTATCGCTCTCCGATAGCAATGGATCCATTCATAGGCGCCGCCGCCTCCAGCTCGTGAACCGTGGATCCGATAAGCCAGGGGCTGGCCGAGTACTGGAGCTACCTAGAGCTAGAACCGGCAACAGGTACAGGCACGGTACGGGCACATGGAATCGTTGATGGGGAGGAAAACTGGACAGAGGACACCGACAAATGCATTTAAATACCAGTCTCTCCCCTGTCACGGATAGTGCCAATTCGTGCTATACCTTCCAATTGCCTTGGTCCTACACTGCTTATTTGAACTTGATACTAATTGCTTAGTCCTGACCTATTGTTGGTCGTTTCAGATTCCCATCACACAACCATCGTCTTACATGAAATCAGACGTATCTCTCTTGTTTTGTTTTTTCACCGTTTTATAACCGCTCCCCCGAGCATCTAAATATCAACAATGACCGCTGCCGCCATGCAACAACCTCCCGTTATCCCCCCTCGTCCGGCTAAGGGCCAGGACAGGAGCGATTCCCCCGGTAACGCTCCCAAGATCCCGCCTCGTCCCTCAACAAAACGTTTCGACCGTTCGATATCTCCCAACCCTGATCGATTTGCTCCTTCGCCTTTCAACGAGGGCATTCCTCAGAAGAGTCCCATTTCTGCCCGATTCAATCCCAACGATGCTCAACAGGACCCCATCAACCGTCCAACCAGCGTTTCGATGCCTTCAATTGGTCAAGAGGGCGCTGAATACAGTGCCGTGACCCACGAGGTCAAGCCCGAAGAAGTCGAAGCTGCCGAGGAAACCAGAGCTGCGTCACCCGAGCAAACACGTACCATCGCCGAGGACCTTAAGCTTCATGCACCCAAGCCTTCTCTGCCAGCGCATAGCGCCAAGCAACGTGTACAAGCCGTGACCCGTACCGACTCTGACAAGGCAGCACAGTTTGGCATTGGCCGTCCTGGATCTACTCAGGGCAATAAGAAACAGTCAAGCACCAATGTCTCGGTTAGCGACGGCCGCCCCGAGATCGAGGACGAGCATGGCATCCCCGAAATCGGCCAGCGCGTGCCCATGAACCCTCATCTTGGTGATGTTCAGGCCCCTTCACCTGGACCTGGTTCTGAGGAATTCAAGAAGCACCACCACCGTAAGCACAGCTCTCGTGGTGGACCGCCGGGCAGCTACGGCCTTCATGGCCATGGCATTGCGCCTCAAGACAAGCTTGAAAAGGATTACTACGAGAAGCACCCTGAGGCCCTTAAAAGGGAGCACCAGACTCCCCTGCATGACCGTCAGAATGACTTTGCTATGAGCAAGGATGACCTGAACAAGCTGGTCAGAGATACGCGATCTCGAGGGGCTGGCTTGGGTAAGTTGTCTATCTGCTTGACGCAACACTAGCTAATGACTGTAGGCACATCGGGATATCAGTCAACCCCCACTGATGAAGTTGGTTTCCAAGCGAGCGAAGAGTACACTTCTCGTCTTTCTCCTCGACCCGAATCTGCCAGTGCAAGCAAGGTTCAGCCTCTTTCATTCAAGTCGGAGATCACCAGCCCAGAGGGCGAACATACTGTGCACGTTGATGATCCTAAGCACCCCGAGTATCGTTCATATGGCAATGAAGACCATGCTGTCGATGACGAGGACCACGAATACACAGCGCCCATTCTAGCTGCTGACGAAGTTAAGAATGATGACCACCCTTACAGTCAGCATCCTGCTGTTCACCCTCCTCCTGACCGTCGAGGTAGCGCCGATTTGGAGGAGTCGACAAGTCGGCCTTTGAGCAGGGCCAGCAGACCCAAGAGCAGACCCACTAGCATCTACAAGAACAACGACTCTCAGGAATTCGCTCCCACTTCTCTGGATGATGTCGAAGAGTATGAACCTCTTTTCCCTGAGGAGGGCAAGAAGGAAGCCCAGAAGCCGGCACCTGGCAACAAAGCCCGACACTATTTCCCCAGCAAGGACATTTGGGAGGATGCTCCAGATAGCGTGCATTACACCGTTGAGGTTTCTACACCAGACCAGGCGGATCAGACAGAGCAAACGGGAGAGCCGCGACGACGATCATCTGCTATGGATCGTCCCAAGACCCCTGCTCATATCTTTGCCCAGAGACACGAGGAGCTTGCCGAGCAGGAGGCAAATGGCCCCGTGGATACGCAGCCGCCCAAGAGCCATGATAAGCCTATCTGGTACGAATCAAAAGATTCTGATTCTTTCCTCAATGAAAACAAGAGGCCTTCCGCTGGTCAGCGATTCCCTAGTAAAGATATTTGGGAAGATGCTCCGGAGAGTCAGCTCTACGAGACCACTATCTCTGACCCTCCTCCAGTCGAGACCAAGGATGAGCCCAAAGAGCAGAGCAGGCCTGCAATTCCTGAGCGGCCCGCTAGAAAAGCATCTGAAGATCGCCCTGCGATTCCTGAGCGACCTAAGCCTAAGCACACACCAAGCGATGAGGGCAAGTCAAGGCCTCCTGTTTCAGATAAGCCAAAGCCTCAGATCCCTCCTCGACCTACAAAATCCTCACCAGGGGACTCAACAGAGGTGAAGCAGAAGCCCCCAGTACCCTCAAGACCGGCCGGTAGCAAGATTGCCGCCCTTCAGGCAGGTTTTATGAGTGACCTGAACAAGCGTCTCAAGTTAGGACCCCAAGCTCCTAAGAAGGAGGAGCTCAAACCAGAAGAGGGTTTGAAGGATGAGAAGGAGAAGGTCCCGCTTTCGGATGCTCGCAAGGGCCGGGCCCGGGGTCCACAACGCCGTGCACCAGCAAAGAGCCCCGCTGCAGCACCGGCACCCGCCGCTCGACCTTCAGTTCCTTCTTTGACATTCTCGGTTCCCCAAACTCTCTGGTCTATTGACCCTGAAGGCTCTCTGTCCGTATCCGGAGAGCAAACTCCCGTTTCAGAACCAGAGCCAGTAGTGGAAAAGACTGAGGAGCTGGTCGATGCGCCAACAGCATCCCAAGAACCGCTACCCAAGCCAGAGCCTATCCTAGAGCACAAGCCGGAGCTCCGATCAGAACCTGAGTCGGAATCTGTTCCAGTGCACAGAGATCCTGAGCCTGCAGCAGGCAAACTGCCCCAGGAAGCTGAGCCAGAGCTTCCTGCACAGCAAGCTGCTGTGGAACCCGCCCCAGAGCCTGCCCAGGAGGAGCCTTCAGAGGAGCCTGTCCTAGAGCAAGAGCCCGTCCAGGTAGAAAAGAGCCTTGTTACGAACACCGCTGGTGAGAGTATCCTGGAGACTACCATAAATAAGAAGGAGGGGGGTGACACAGTTGAGCCTGTTGGGGTGTCTGATGAAGTCAAGCAGTAAACAAAAGGACGACGATATGCGAGTTTAGTCGGGTTATAGGCACATCGTAGACGGCCGAGCCGGCAAAATAATACGGGACTGAGTTTGTTTTCAGCGGCTTGTTAAATCAAAACGAATCACAGACACAGCGATGTTACTGATTATGGGTTTTGTTCACTTTGTGCTTTACAAGAAATAGCTGCGGGTTTATATACACATACATCATTTGCTCTACTTACGTCCCCAAGATTTCTCCTGATCCACGCCCTTTCTTTCTCTTTCAACAAGCCGGTCAAATTCATCTTGCGCCTGTTCTTTGGCGCCAGCCCTTTCCTCATCCGATTTGCTGAATGAAAAGCTTTCACTGGAGCTACCGGCAGACCTACTGCCCCAGCCAGACTGTGAATGTGGTTGAGACTCGGGTTGGGAACGGGCAGCCCAAGCCCGGGACTGGTAATCTTGCTGCTGGGGAGCACCTTGCGACTGTTGTCGAACTCGCTCCCATGCAGAGCCTGCAGGAGCAGAGGCAGGTTGATTGCGAGCAGAGGCAGCGATTGGAGAAGTATCATCGTCGTCATCGAGAAGACCCCAGTCATCCCTTGGCTGTTGGCTTTGTTGTGTAGTGGTGGAAGACTGGGGTTTGTCCCAATACTGTGTAGGGGTGGACTGGTAGGACTGATATTTATTTTCAGAGCTGGCGTTGCTTGCATCATTACTGGCCCAAGGATCGTCCTCGTCACTTCTATGCGCGTCACTCCCTGTGAAGGGTACTTTTGAAATGGTAGGATTGCTCATGACATCCTTGACACGCTCGGCAGCATCCTTAGTGAACCGTTTTAACCGGGGGTCATTTGCCATGGCTGCGTCGGTTCGGATGAAGTTCACAGCTCGGAAGGCGGGCTCAACCATAAGCATTATGACAGCAGAGTAAGCTGTGAATCGAAGCGTATGCCATGTTGCACGAGGGTAAGCCCCGCGGATCTTCTTGTTGGTGAATATGCTGGTAGCCTCGTTAGGGTTGAACCGGCCACCAAGTTTAGGCTTGTAGAAAGGGAATTGCCAGGTGTGACGACCACGATAGGTCATGTAACCAGCGAGCGCAATGCTCAGCCACTTTAGACCGGCGGTTGTGTGGATGTTGTCGAGGGTATATTCAGCAATGGCTTTTGCTTCCACGTCTTCTAGATCTCGGCCGAGGGTGGCAGCAAAGCCAGAGACTCGGGATGTCGCAACGAGGAGATTCCATTCGCGACGATATCCAATTACCGAGGCATAAAATGGAGGAGAGTATTCTGGAAATGTTCGAGTGACTTGTTCTCTGACGCGGGGTTCATATTGGTTGCGCTGGGCGAGTGCAGACTGGCGCCACTCTTCCATTGAGTGTCTGTAGTTCTCACGGGACTGGGCAGGCCCAGCGCCATTGGGTTGAGGATTCATCGCAATTAGATTTTTAGGTCGGAGATGCAGTGAATCAGAGCCCAGGTGAGTGTTGTGTGGTGTTGTTTCAACGATTGATCGACTCAGAGATCATCAAATGCCGGAACTTGGCGGGACCAAAAATGGTGACGCTGTGAAGCCTGGTCCACTGACGCACATGTCCGTTGATGGTGGAGTCCGAGCTTGGAGCTTTGGGGATGACATCTGAGCTGCAGGTACTGTATCCATACCTACTGGTTTCTGCACGTGATCTGGTAGCAACATCTGCAAGGGTCGTGGATATCGCGACGCGTTTGCCCATTAAACGCGTTCTCGTTCCTCCACTCAATTCAAATGTCCCACCATCATCATACTTCACAGGCTAGAAAGTCGGAATGTTCAAGCCTCGTAAAGTATAATGCCTCTTCAAAAGTCCTACTCGGATCAAGTTGGTCGAAATAAGGTATGATACAAAAACCGTTACTTGAGCGTCGCTAATAGTTGCAGCGCTCGCCATGGCAGCGATCGAGGAGCAACCCCATTCACCAAACACCGAGGCCTCGCCCACTCCAGCCTGTGTCCGAGGTAACGAAGAACAAGCTCAATAAATTCCAGTACCACCCAAAAGACAGCGAATCAACTACGGAAAGCACAGAAAACGAGCACAATGCGTCGACAACTCAAGCCCAGGGCGATACCCTGACCACGCCTGCGACTCGATTGACTTGGCGGGATCTTCTGGAACCCTCTGGCGCCATTGAAGACGACACGACTACCTCGCCAAATGATCGAATCCTCTGGGACAACAAAAAGGATTCTCTATACATGAATGCGCTGTCTCCCATGTTGGCTCGCAAAGGAAGAAAGCGTGCAAGGAGCTCGTCACCTGTGTCGTCTCCGATCGTGGACAAGCCCAACACACCTTCAGTCAACGTCAAGAAGCTTGCACAAGCCCTCAAGTCACCACACGCGGATCCAACACTGGAATTATGGGATCGATACTCGCTGAATGGACCCAATAATGCAGATAGCCCTCTAGGACTTGCAAATCCAGCACTCGCGCAGCTGATGGTGTCGTCTTCGCCACGACCGACGAAACAAACAGCTAGCGAGTCCAATCTTCGACGAGCGATAAGTTGCGGCTTGAATTGGCCTAAGAGGAGAAGGGTCGAACGATCAACTTCAGGCAGTCGCCTGAACAGTGAGATGGAAGAGATGGAGGCATCCAAGTCTTCAATGGTGACAGCACTGCTCGACACGGTGACTAGTAGCATCAACGGGCCAAGTGAGGAGCCTCAAGATGCACCGGAATCTCCTTCTCCTAAGAAGCGATGGATATATACTACTAGCAGTGGCTCTCCACGTCAACTAAAACCCCAGCCTAGGCCCCAACCCTCAGCACAGCTCCCTGTGCAAACTCCTTTACAACCTCCAACTCGAACTCCAGCTCAGCTGAAGGCTCCAGAGCCTGCTTCCTCGGACTATGGTGATGATGAATTTGATGAATTTGACGATGATACAATAATGCAACTGGAAGCGAGCATCAACACAACCCAATTGGAAGCGAACCTTCAACCAGAGGCAACGCTACCAGAAAACAAGCTGCCGGATCAGATTGGGGACAAGTTACCGGACAAATTTGATGACGCGCTGGACGAATTTGACGACTTGGACGATGATTTCTTTAACGAGGCAGAAGATCTCATTCCTACGGAGTCTCAACAAGGACCACAGGCTCCACCAAAAACAAAAACCGATGACCTCGACGATGAGTTTGGGGACGTTTTTGGGGTAGACTTTGATTTCGAAGCCGTGGAGTTGGCAGCCACCCAAGCAGCGCAGAAATGCCCCGGAGACGTACGTCGAAGAACCTAGGAGGATCCGCCATATGCTAAGTGACAGGCAGAGCCGGAAACCAAAAACCATCCAACGATACCTGGTGACGAATGTTTTAGAGGGCGAGTACTCGGATCAGTATGGACATGCACGACCAGAAAAGGTAGGCCGAGCGACGAAATTGCCCGAATTTTGCTTATTTACGATGCCAGATTCTTCTTATCCAGGCCGACAACTTGAAAGATGTCAAGACGGTTCACCTTAGAGGCTCATGGTTTGACACACCAGCTCACGCAGAGTCCTACGTTCACATTATAGGCGACTTCTCTGTAAGAGGCCAATGCATCATTGACGATGCTCAAAATCTCCTTATCCTACACCCTGACCAACTTATATCCGCAACTGTAGTCGCTGATTCGTTCGGTTGCATGCGCCGTGCTGTGCTCCAAGATCGAGTCAAGGCTACCAGTCCACCAACACCACCCCTTATTTACGGAACCATGCTACATGAAATATTTCAGGAGGCACTTCTTTCCAACAAGTGGGATCTGCCTTTTTTATGTACCGTTATCGACCGAATTACAGAAAAGCATGTCGAGGATCTTTACACTATAAAAGTCGGCATACCATCAGCTAGGGAACATCTACAATCGAAGATGACCGAACTGAGTTACTGGGCTGGCGCCTTCGTATCTTCTCATGCCAAAGAGGATGCGGTAATTGAAGACCGGAACGGAAAGAGTGCCAACATGGCTGTCACCAAGCTTTTGGACGTCGAGGAACACGTCTGGTCCCCGATGTACGGACTCAAAGGCAATATCGACGCAACCGTCGAAGTTGCGATGAAAGACGGGAGGGATGTTCGGACTTTAACTGTGCCATTTGAGGTGAAGACAGGCAAGCACGCGAACAGTAACCACATGGCACAAACTGCACTTTATACACTTCTCCTATCGGATCGGTATGACATCGAGATTGCATATGGGATTCTTTATTACATGGAGACATCCAAAACGATGCGCATTCCCGCAATTCGACATGAGCTCCGACATATGATTATGCAGCGGAATCAATTGGCATGTTATGTCCGAGAACGAAGCGTTCAGTTGCCGCCAATGCTCAAGAGCAAACACATGTGCGGAAAATGCTACGCTAAGACATCGTGTTTCATTTATCACCGACTAGCTGATGACGGAGATGGAGAGTCGAGTGGAATGAACGAGAAATTCGATGAGCTCGTTAAACACTTAAGCCCTCGACACCAGCAATTCTTTATCAAATGGGAGAACTTACTTACCAAGGAAGAAAAGGAGAGCCAAAAGACCAAGAGAGAACTATGGACAATGACAAGCGCTGAGCGAGAAAAGAAGTCACGGTGCTTTGCAGATGTTATTATCGAAGAGGGGTCGGCTTCAGTCGACACGGACAACCCCAGAATCAATCGATACCACTACACTTTTGTTAAACGAAACAAAGTATCAGGCTTCTCATTCCTCGAGTCTGAATTGACAGTCGGCGAGCCAATCGTGGTTTCTGACGAAGAGGGCCATTTCGCTTTGGCCATTGGCTATGTTACGGCAGTCAAGAGGCAGCGAATCAGTGTGGCAGTGGACAGGCGATTACACAACGCTCGAATTCGACAACCTGGCTTTGATGAAAACGACAACCAGACTTTTGCCAGTATCATGGACGTAGCTCATGAGGGGGCGACGCAAGATGAGGCCAACGGCAAAATCAAGGAGGCCCCTATCCGATATCGACTTGACCAGGACGAATTCAGCAACGGAATGGCTACTGTACGAAACAACCTCGTGCAGATGATGGCAGATGATATTGTTGGAGCACGGCAAATTCGACGACTGATTGTTGATATGGAAGCACCCAGGTTCAAGACAGCGCCAACTCAGTACACCGTATCAGACCGAGACAGCCTCAATGTTGACCAGCATCGGGCAATCGAAAAGGTTATGAGTGCTCAGGACTACGCACTTGTTCTTGGAATGCCTGGTACTGGTAAAACAACAACCATTGCTCACATCATCCGCGCTCTGACATCGCAAGGGAAGAGTGTGCTTCTCACCTCTCATACTCATACAGCTGTGGACAATATTCTGCTTAAACTCAAGGCTGACAAGATCCCCATTCTTCGCCTTGGCGCCCCTGCTAAAGTCCATCCCGATGTCCAAGATTTTGCTATTCTTGCTGGCCATCCTATGAAGTCATTTGAGGAGATCAAGGAAGCCTGGCACGGGACGCCGATTGTTGCCACCACATGCCTTGGTATCAATCATCCTGTCTTCCACGAGCGTTCATTCGATTATTGCATCGTGGACGAAGCCTCCCAAATCACTCTGCCCATCTGTGCTGGCCCTATCAGAATGGCTCGCACTTTTGTCCTCGTTGGTGACCACAACCAGCTACCCCCTGTGGTGAAGAATGAAGAAGCACGTGAGGGTGGTCTCGATGTCAGTTTGTTCAAGCTATTATCTGATACTCACCCTGAATCAGTTGTCAACCTGGAGCACCAGTACCGCATGTGCGAGGACATCATGACCCTTAGCAACACCCTGATTTACGATGGGAAGCTTCGATGCGGCACGGAACATCTTCGAAAGAGAAAACTCGACGTTCCGAGAATGGAAGCCCTCATGCAGCGACATTACGACGCTTCCACCATCAACTCGGCAACGCCCCGGTCTTTATGCTCTGCCCCCGGTCCGAATCGATGCTGGTTATATGATCTTCTCGACAGTGAGGCTCGCGTGCGTTTCATTAACACTGACACGATCCAGCCGCCCGTCCGCGAAGAAGCTCAAGGCAAACGTATTGTTAACTCAGCTGAAGTTCGCATCGTTTCTCAGCTTGTTGACAGTCTTTTGACAGTCGGAGTTCCAGACTCTGAAATTGGTGTCATGACACATTACCGAGCGCAGCTATTTATGCTCAAGGACAAGCTCAAAGTGTTTTCTGGAGTAGAAATGCATACGACAGATCGTTTCCAGGGACGAGATAAGGAGGTCATCGTGCTTAGTCTCGTACGAAGCAATGAAGCATGCAACATTGGAGACCTTTTGAAGGACTGGAGACGAATCAATGTTGCCTTCACACGAGCAAAAACGAAACTGCTCGTCGTTGGAAGCAAATCGACCCTCAAGGGCAGCGGTAGCGATAGCATGTTGAGCCGGTTCATCTCTCTCATGGAGGAGAGAAATTGGATCTACGAAATGCCCGCCAATGCACTTGAAACCCATTATTTTGAGGACTTTGGTACACAAATCACAGCTACTGGCCCTACACAAAGGACCAAATCACCACGAAAGAAAGCATCTGGAAAGGAGAACCGTAGGCATTCACCCAAGACAGCTAGAATTGGCGACAAGGCTCTATTGAAGGGAAAACTTATTACGAGGGATATCTTAAACGAAATGACCAACGGCGCATATGTTTGATTAGCAAACCTGGTTTAGCATTGCATGGATAGGATAAGGCTAAGAAGATAGGATCAGTCAATGCCGCTCAGGCGATACATCACTATCTTCGTCATCGTCTTCCACGTGTTTTGAGAATTCGAACCTGTTCTTGTTAGCATTGACCGTGAACTTGGTGATTCGCTTACTTTTTCTCTCCTACAATGAGTTTCGTAAACTGCTCCAACTCTTCCAGCTGAGCAACGCAGCCAGTAAGGCTGGCATTATATGAATAGCTATATATATCACTCCACGTCCTCTGTCGCTCAAGCTCTAGATTCTCAGGGTCTTCTGCCATTTCTCGGACGACCTCCGCAGTTCTGTGGAGAAGTCTCTTTCTCGCAGCAGCAGCACTCGGGAGATAGCGCTTCACGTCATGTCAGCTGGTGTTAATATTTGAGAGGTTGTAACTTACAGGAACTTTCTTCTGAGATTTCAATGCCCCACTGAGGATGTACAGGTTTCCGAGGATAGCTGCCACCGCATCTCGTCGGTACGTAAGCAGTTTTTCAGCTGCGACGGGGTTGTCACGGATGTAATTTGGGTTGTAGAAGAGAGCGGACTGCCGAACAGCTATGAGATATTCGAAGAAACGCTCACAGGAGGCAGCGAGACAGGAGTAAGGAATTGGATCGAAGGGGGCTCGAAGGCGAGGTTCGTGACGTGCCATGACGAGGAGTTGTCGGATTCTAACAAAGCCTTCACGCATTCGACTCTCAAGCATCTCGGATTGTCGGATTATCTCAGGAGTGGGATCTTTGCCTTCGTCGAAGTAGACGTAGGTTGCAACGACATCTGGTGTTCAGTCAGCATAGTTCGATGTAGGGCGAAGTCAACCCACTTCTGTACATTATACTCATGTAACGAATCATAAATGAGAGTGACAACCGGAGTTCGTGCCTGGCGATGAAGGGCCATAATACCCAGTTCATTATGATGGGCGTTGTGGTTCCGACAAAGAATGCTAAACCCTCGTAAACTCCCACCAGTGTAAAAGATGCGCTTCCTGAATGGCTTCGTAGGCTTAGGGATATGACGGTAAACGAGAGGCAACCAACGAGACCAGATCGCTTGATTTTAGTTAGGAATATTCTCAGCTTCAAAGATAGACAGACATACCGGATGAGTGCTCTGAGTAAAACGATATATCATGGGAATCATGTATATAGCAGCAAACACCGCCAGGACATAGGGATTACCACCACTCACTGCATGAGCTGCACCACTCCATGCAGCACCCAAAATAGCTGCAGAAGCACGAGTGACGAAGTCCTGAACGTTACCGCCTATTCGAGGATGTATCATGATCCAGGCCATAGCCACAGCCCACCACGCCTGATAAGCATCCCACCATACCCGTTGGTTCTTCAGCCAACCAGGGAGAGCTAAAGCCGAAGTTAGAATGACAACCTTGAGTGCATATCTGCCTCCAAACCCCTTCTGCAGATGGCGCGTGTGGGTCCATATTCTATATCCCAGCTTGTCTCTGCGCGAGGCGGGCTGCCCACGAATGCTTCGCTCGACCATTGTGCCATCATCTGGTTCGGTAACTGCCTCGTAGTTCTCGCGAGGGTGATGCTTCCCACCCGTATTTGTCGTTTTTATGAGGCTTTCAATCTCTTTAAACGTCGCTTTGTACATACCAGCTGTTACGCCGCCTCTATCGTGCCTGACTTGAGCGTTTGTTCTGTACAAGGCTTTCCCGACAGGAACTGCCGGGAAGTTGATGCGTATTAGATTGGAATTGGCCTGTATGTCTTGAACTCTGATCATGAGGTTGAAAATAGTCGCTGCTGTTTCGCGGACATGTCTTGCAAAGACGAAGAACTCTACAGCTTGCTCATGATCTGTATACATCTCAGGTCTGTCGTTGGATCCTAGGAGGCATGTTTCTGCTGCATCAAAGACTGCGAGGGCGCTTTGCATACGCAACTGAATTTGGACGATATCCGAGGAGACGTCAGTTGAAGGGCCGAAGCTTTTCCGCCAGCCGGTTAAGTCCATGAGCACAGCATGGCATCTCCTCATTCCCTCTGACATACAGGCGATGACTTCTTTGGTAGGCCCCGAAAGAGTGCGAGCCACCTTATGGCCAGGGTCTTCAATCCCAGTTTCACTCCCTGTATCGTCTGCAACAGTGATCTCTACTGTGTTGGACCAATCCTCGAAGAGATCTGTGTCTGAATCCATGGAGAGAAGGGCTCTTACTACGCCTTGCACTTCATTACGCAGCTCTCGCACATCCGTTGGTCGGAAGTGAGTGATGGTAAAGTCGATTTTCATGTCTCGATATGCGAGAGATATGTCCATATAGGCTTTGGCAAGGCGTCTTCTGAGTCTTGTATCTCTTGGCTGAGGAATGACGAGAGATTCCTAAGAAGTCAGTAACATTGCATACAAAATGTTTAAACAAAACCCACCTGCATGGTGTTGAATGTCTTATCAAGAGCAACTGCTATGAGGCGGTTACCGGCATCTGGAAAGACGAGACAGTTGACCGTGAGAGCAATTGCTTGACCTAGAAGCCAAGGAACTGCATAGAGCCGAAACTTGTACCACGTCAAACCTGGATAACCTGCGTCGGCCAATGTTGCGAATGCAACGGCTATGCCTGCACATAGCACAGCCTGGTAGAGGCGAATGAGGAATGAACGTATGAATGCAATGCCCAGAAAGAATGAAGCAGTAAAGAATGCCAGAATAAGACCGCGATTATTATAGGCATCAGCACTCTTTTCAGTGGCCAAAAGGCCACAAACACCCCAGAGAAGGCCAAACCCAGTACCGATACTAGTACTTACTGCACCCTCAATTTGAGAACCAAAAGTGCGACCTGGATGGTTCAGGATGGCAGATACTACCATGATGTAGTCATACACACCAAGCCAGTGAGACACTGGACCGATCAGACATAATATATAAGCGACGAAGAAGGCGAGAAACGACTTGAGAAGCTTGATGCCGGCTCTGGTAGTCACCACTTTGCAAGCCACTGACTTAATCTCATGAAGCTGCCTTGGTATGAAATGTTTCGCGGACAATGGATGGCTTTTTTCGAATTCTTTGGGCAGCGTAGCTTTAGATCGTTCAGCAATGTCCTCTGGATCTACTGGGACTGGCTTAAGGAACAGAGCGTCAAAGAAGCCATCCCGAAACTCGGAGATGCCGTACGTCTCCATGTTGATGCGGTCATCGGAAATGATTTGATCGATCTGCTTTATGCTCATGACCGAAGAGCTCCTTTTGGAGCTGAGGCTTGGCCTGGCAAGATAGGCTGGAGCTGGCGAAGTAGAGCGCGAGCTTAGTTGCTGGTCAAACAGTGATCTCGATCTCACGTCTAACCCGCTCGGGCTTAGACTTGGACTTGGACTTGGACTTGAACTATCATCCATGGATGACTCCGTGGTAGTTTGACTTCCATCTCCATATTGAAAAGGCACCGCGAATTGGATACGTTGACGGCCTCGTTGTTGTTGTTGTTGTTGTTGTTGTTCCATGTTGTTGATTATCTGATTGAGCACTTGATAGGTGGTCGAATTGTTCTGGTAACGACTGGTTGAGCACCCCTCAGATATAACGAATCCGAATTGAAGCAGATACTGGAGAAAAGATCAAGAGCTCAAGTCGATGAGCTAAGACTATTATCATCTGTCGTTCTGTGCGTAGTTTTGATGCCTTCCATAAAGGACTGATTTCGTCATAGCCTCAATTACTCCCCGATGCAATGCTCGATTTGAAACAGAAGATATAAAATGTGCATAAGGAACACGCTTTTTAAGATAAATGCAGAAACAAGCCAGCTCCCGAGGAAATGAGTTCAAGGTGAGAAAACCAGAAAATGATGGAGGATGTAACTATAGCGGATCCAATAGATCATGCTTTTGGGCATCCACGAGGACGTGCATCACTGTTGCCAAGGCTGAGCCCAAGACGAAGAGTTTTGGGCATTACTCAAAAGGGGGATAGTCGAAGTATACTTAACATAGGCATTTTATCCAATTCGAACAATCATTTTCGTCTAGAGTTGAGGATTGTGCGATGACTCTATTCTGTAGGTAGCTCAAGTAAGTACTTTAGGTACCTAGAGAAGCAGGATGAGCGGCCATGTTGTTGAGACCACAATTGTTCAGGAATTCGCTAAAGCAGGAATAACATTCGAAAAAGAACAGAAAAGGGCACTAAAACTCGACTATACATCATCATAATCGATTGATTATACCCAATATTTCATTCCTCCTTCTGTCCGTTCAAGTTCAAGCACAAAGGTAGGGGTACAGGACTAGCCCAACAGGGGTAGGGACATTTATGACTTCCGCGTCACGTGAGCCTATCAAATCATCGACTACCTTACCTACCTAGGTACGCATCCATTCAGAGCAAACAAGCAGCATCAAGCTCAACAACGTCACTCAGCCATTGACCTTCCCCACGCCATCTCATCGCCGAATCTCCCTCGACATTTCGACGATACGATACACCATGGTCATTATCCGCGCTGCTGTCGCGCCCCTGCGCGCCGCACGCTGCCTCCGACAGCCCCTCTCCTCCAGAGGCTTCTCGGTGTCCACCCGACGAGGAGGAGGTGGCGGCGAGCACCAATTCGATCCTCCCACCGGCTGGCTCTGGGGTGTTAAGCCTGGTGAGAAGCCTGAGCCTGAGGGCTGGGAGTGGCCTACCTATATCCTTCTCGGCAGCCTTGCCGCCACCGCCGTTGCACTCGCCTTCAAGCCCGATACTACGTGAGTGATTTGCACTCGGAGGATATATATCGCAGTTGGACCGACTCAGCCTCACCAATAGCGAAATTGTGGCCGATATTTGATGCGGGACGTCTACTAACGGCGATGCAGTGTCTCTACCTGGGCTCTCGAGGAAGCACGAAGAAGGTTAGAGGAGGAGGGAGTCCTGCCTGACCCATCCAAGCAGGACAAGAAGAACTAAGTGGAGGTTACGACATACTGACAGAGGGAGAACTGGTCAATTGTACATGTTATTTTGCATTTGAAGAATGGTATTGCTAGAGGTTTTGGTCTTGAGGTATTACTGTCTGTCCAACCGAGGCTGTGACATAACCTCTGACCTTTACTAGTATCGCTGATTGTGAGCCTGAACAAGCAATTGTGGCAAAGCAGATAATATTCTCGTAAAACCTGAGCGTGAGCGTAATTATTTTGATTCTGATTTGTCTATTCCCAGCCGCTATATAACGCCATACACATATTCACTTTAGACAGTGTAGCTCCACTCATGCTCTTCATCGCCATATTGGATGGCCTCAATCCACTCCTTCATTTTGAGAGCAATCTCACCAGACTCCTCGATCTCGGACAGACCGCAGTCAACAAGCTTGCCTTTCCATGAGATGGATCGGACAGGGCTGACAATGGCAGCAGTTCCAGCACCAAAGGCCTCAAGAAGGCGGCCCTCATCAGCAGCCTCAGCAAGCTCCTTCATGGTATACTTGCGTTCGCTGATCTTCCAGCCCTCGGGCTCAAGACGCTCCCGGGCGAGAGCGAGCACAGAGTCACGAGTGACACCCTCAAGGATGGTACCGTCAAGGGGAGCAGTCACAAGCTCCTTCTGACCAGTCTCCTTGTTCTTGAGAGCGACAAACATGTTCATGGTGCCAACCTCAGTAACGTACTCCTCCTCACCAAACAGCCAGAGGTTCTGCTGGAAACCACGGCTGGCGGCCTGGAGCTGGGGAACGATGCAGGGCGCATAGTTGGCACCCAGCTTCTTGTCACCAACACCACCGGGCCAAGCACGAACAGCGTAGTCAGTCGCCTCGAGCGAGACAGCCTTGAAACCAGTAGGATAGTAAGGGCCAACGGGCGAGGCAATGACGTAGAGAAGAGCAGATCCGGGAGGGCCGACTCCGAGGGTCTTCTGGGTTCCGATCAAGGTGGGACGGAGGTAGAGTGAGTATCCCCGCTGATCGGGGATGAAGCGGGAGTCAAGCTGAGCAAGCTTGGAGATGAGCTCGGTGAGAGCCTGAGGCTCAAAGGTAGGAAGTGCAATACGGGCAGCAGACTTGTTGAGTCGAGCCATGTTCTTGTCGGGTCTGAAGAGTCGCACTCTGCCGTCTTTGTCCTTGTACGCCTTCATGCCCTCAAAGCACTCGAAGGCATAGTGGAAGACACATGTCGCAGGGTCGAGCGAGAGGTTCTGGTAAGGTGTAATCTTGGGCTCTAGCCATCCTTCGTCTTGATTCCATTCGATCGCAAGCATGTGGTCTGGCAGAGTTTTAGCTCGTGTTGAGGGCGCATTTGGTGGGGGTTTGTGTACCTGTGAATTCCCTTCCAAAGACAAGGTCTTCATTCTTGCTGAGGCCCTTGGGCTTCCCCGTCTTCTCAATGGTGAGTTTTGAAGCATCAAGGCCCAGAGGCTTAATGGTAGAGGCAGCCTCAGCCTTGATGCTGAAGCGTTGCGTCTGGCATAGCGGTCTTAAGCTCGCAATGCGAGCGCTCCGTAGAGCGGAGCGGACAAACAACGGTCTCATCATTGATGCGCTTTTCGAAGTCAATTGCCGACAAAAAGTTGGATTGGCGCAATCAAAGGTTCAACGTGCACAGAGGATCAGAAAGGCAACGTTTTAAGATGGGGAGCAATAGTCTACAGTGTTGAGGCGAGGTGGGATATTGACTTAAGTACTAGGGGTATTTATTTGTCTATGGTCGGAGTTGTATCGGAGCTCTATGCTAGAAATCAATTGCAAATTGACCGACTCGATAGGTTGGTTCGCTGCAAAGTGCGCCCGAGGTACTTTGCAGGGACAGCCGCCTCCAGGCGTTCACAACCGTATTGGGCCGTAGATGACTCGCCTGGAAAAGTCACTTAAAGTTCCGTAAACGCAGCTGCTGGAGCCCTATCAGGTTAGCGATGACAGGGATTTCTTGTGGGCTGAGCTGACCCTTACAGTAGCTGCCCAAGCGTTCCATATCAGCTTATCGTGGGGAAGCTCCGTGCCAAATGGTAAGGATACGTATTATTTGTCAACGCGAGGCTACCCCTACCTCATGCTTATGGAGAATGCGCATCACGAGCAACGTCATTTCCATTCCATTGCGGCCTAAGCGAAGCGACATCGACAAGTGTATTTTGTCTTTCATCAACAATTGTATCTTATACTCCGAGCCTCTGACCGTAACAGCGGCTACGCGTAGCACTTGCGACTCCTGAAATTCGATTCGAGATAGACGATCCATGGAGAGCTGCCAACATGTTCTCCTCGGCCTTTAAGTCCATCTCTGCCACCAACATCACAGGCAATTACTCCATCTCCTCAGCACCGACTTCGACGGCTGGTCCCTGGAAGATATACGATGCGAAGAAGAAATCCACGGGCAAACCCCACAGTGTCTTTGTCTTTGACAGGAAGTCATTAGACAGCCATGGCAGCTCCTTGGGCCGCTCTGGTGCGGCATCATTCAAGAAGACAGTTGAGGAAGTTGTCGAGCGATTAAAGAAGGAAGCCTCGAGCCTTGCGAAGCTGAGACACCCCAACATTCTCGAATTGGTGGAGCCAGTGGAGGAGACGAGAGGTGGAGGCTTGCAGTTCGTCACGGAGTCTGTCACGGCTTCGTTGTCCAGCCTGTTACAAGAGAAGGACGATCAGGAACGATCAGGAGGGCCAGGCGGAAGGTCTAGCAGATTCGTGACTGAGGACGCGGATGGGACAAAGAGGCGACGAGAACTTGAGATTGATGAGTTGGAGATTCAAAAGGGGTTGCTTCAAGTCAGCAAAGCCCTCGAATTTTTGCATGAGAATGCTGGCATTGTGCATGGAAACCTTACTCCTGATTCGGTTCTCATTAACGCAAAGGCATGTCATCCGAATCTTGTCCCGATAATTCGACTAACAAACCATAGTCTGACTGGAAGATCAGTGGATTAGCATTTGCCAGCCCCCCTGAAGGGTCTGACAAGCCAACACCTATCCAAGGAATCAACCTCTATGAAGTCCTCAATATGGACCCACGATTACCAAAGGCGGTGCAACTAAACCTCGATTATTCTTCGCCCGACTTCGTAGTCGACAATAATCTCAACTCATCTGCAGACATGTTCTCTCTCGGACTCATGTCAGTCGCCCTGTATAATTCACCTCACAGGTCTCCTTTAGAATGCCACGGCAGCTTGTCTACATACAAGCGACTGTTTTCGTCCTCATCTAGCGTTCCATCTGCCAGCAATAATTATCTTTCATCACGGCCGCTTCCAAGAGAGCTGTCCCATGATGTTCTGCCTAAGCTGATCACGAGACGACCTGCTCAGCGAATGACGGCGCGTGAGTTTCAGCAGAGCGAGTATTTTGACAACATCTTGGTGTCGACTATTCGATTCCTCGATTCATTCCCCGCCAAGACTGCAAACGAAAAGGCTTCGTTTATGCGGGGTCTGAACAAGGTGTTGCCTTCGTTCCCCAAGTCAGTCATGGAGAAGAAAATTCTACCGGCCTTGATAGAAGAGCTCAAGGACCGAGATCTTCTTTCACTCATTCTACAGAACGTCTTTAAGATTCTTGATCTCTTACCGTCAGCGAAAAGGGCTTTCAGCGAGAAGGTCCGCCCATCTTTGAGGGAAATCTTTGTCATCAATGCCAAGCAGACGCAAGACAAAGACCCGGCTAGGGATGCTGGTCTCATGGTTGTTCTTGAGCATATTTCCTCTGTTTCCAGTAACTGCTCTGGAAAAGAGTTCAAAGATGGTAAGTTCGCTCAGTAGAGCGGACCAACGCCATGCTAATTCTCTGCAGACATGCTCCCTGTCATATTGGCAGCAATTGAATGCCCGACTCATTCCATTGTGGATGCTGCTCTTCGCAGCCTACCTGTCGTGCTACCAGTCCTCGACTTTAGCACCATTAAAAACGAGCTATTCCCAGTAATCGCCACTGTTTTTAGCAAGACAAACAGTCTTGCGATCAAGGTTCGTGGCTTGCGGGCCTTTGTGATACTTTGTGGCGGAACAAATGACAACGGTGAAGATGATGGGCTCAACGGCCTCGAGGGCAGGAAGACATCCTCTTCAAGTGCCCTGGACAAGTACACTATGCAGGAAAAGATCGTACCACTCATCAGGGTTATCAAGACAAAAGAGCCTGCCGTTATGATGGCGGCTTTGAACGTCCTACGGGTCGTGGGCTCCATTGCCGATGCCGATTTTGTGGCGATGGAAATCCTACCAATTCTGTGGAGCATGAGTTTAGGCCCCTTGCTCAACTTGAAGCAGTTTCAAGGTTTCATGGAACTCATCAAGAGTTTGTCTCGAAGGGTTGAGGATGAGCAAACCCGGAAGCTCCAAGAACTTGGAGGCGGCTCGAATGGTGCCATGGCCCCTAGCGAGGATTTCATGGCCTTTGGCGGTGTAACTGGCACGACCTTTGACCAGAGCAACGGAGCCACGGAAGACGATTTTGAAAACCTCGTCAAAGGACGCGTTGGTAGTCCAAGGTCAAGCACAGCAACTCCTAGTTGGGATGACCCGGCAAAGTCAAAATCGAGCACACCAGCGCCTACATTCTCATGGTCGACCCCTCCTCCACCTACAAACAATGCTGCAGGCTTTACTGCAAACAATACTGCAGCAAAGCCTGTGTCTCAAAAGGCTCCATCTTTCAGGACTGTCACGCCGGATCTCGGACGGTTTGAGGCTCTTACACCGTCAACTACGCAGTTCAGTCAACCACTACAACCCACACCGAGCCAGCCTTTTCAACCCCCGGGCCAACTCCAGTCAACACAGCCGCTGGCTCCACAGCAGCCTCTGTCTTCTTCAACTTCTGGATCTGCTATCAACTGGTCAGCAGCTGCTCAGGCTACATCAAGTCCATGGGGAGGTCCCTCTGGGTTCAGTACCAGTGCATCCACAGGCAACATGAGCTCTTCGATGGCAAACATGTCTCTTAACTCGACCTCACGTCAGCCGTCTTTTACACTTCCTCCGCCGCCAGGTAGCACTTCTACTGCACCCTCTTCGTTCTCCACGGCCCCACCACCAACGAACTGGGGTGCCATGGGCTCGATGAGCAATTCGACTTCCAACGCATCACAGAGCAACACGGGACAAAAATCGGGGTTGGATAAATATGAAAGCTTGATTTAGGGTTAAGGGTTTTGATAAGATTTGTGCTTATAGCGTGGGTACAAACGGCTGGAATAGATAGATTTGACTTTGTTGTATAAGTCATGGATAGTATGAGGAGAGCATCCATGTGGTACTGGCATAGCGGAACAAGCAAAAAGGCCGATCAGTGGCCTGGCCACCAATGTAGGATAGAAATTCGATGTATTTTGTTGCTGCAAGCGTTTTATCACGAGTATTATCAGGCCTCACCGGATCAGCTTGACTGTTATCTCAATCGTGATCGCGACTTTCTCCTCTAACACATGCTTATTCACCAAGAATGCTATCACGTTGAACGTCTCCAAGATGGACAACCGGATAGAAGGGGGGGAAATAAGAGTGGTAAATCTCGGTTTTTATTCTTCAATCTCTGCATTATGCTATATATATATTCTCATTCTTTTATCCCAGCTGCTCTGCCCCAACTTGTATCCTCTCAACCATAATTCTTCTGACTCTATCCGCATATCTGTCTCCCTGGTTGGCTTTTGAATATGGACTTTGCCAAAAGCTAGAGGTCAACAAAGAAACAAAGCATAGAAAAAGAAATACGCAATTCTAAACTCTGAGGAAAGGCAGAACAACAGTCAGACTCTGACATAAAAAGGGGAAAAAAGCGGTCGGTTCCGTAAACGCCCTTGCTCCGTCCGTGTTCATCCATTTTCGTTGACATATCCGTTCCTCCAGACGCCATGCCATCCGCTTGCCGCAGAAGAAAGCAACAAACAGCATAGTAAATTAAAATAAGCAGAATACATCTTTCGAAAGTTATCGGAGATCCTATTTCTTAGACTTCCTCTCCTCAAAAACGTGACGGCTCTTGTAGCCGGGCTCGGTGCGTACATCGACGTTTTGGTTCTTGGGGACCATGTCGTGCACCATGGGCCAACCAAGGCGGCGGCACAGTTCAGCAACAACAACGTCGCAGTCTCCCAAAAGGTCAATGTCAAAATTGATGTGGTTAACAGCCTGGCGAGACACATAGATCTGAGGGATATGAGCGGGCAGCCAAGACACAATCTCAGACACAGGCGTGACCTTGAGAGACGTGCCAATGACGATGACTAGATCAACCTTGTCACGGTCGTGTTCAGTAAGACGTCGAGAGAACTCGTCAGGAAGAGCCTCGCCAAAGAAGGTGATGTCGGGCTTCATGACACCAGCACTAGGAATGTCATACTCGGACTCATCGGAGCTATCGGCACTCCAGCGTCTTCGCTTCTTCTCTGTGCCTGCAGACCGCTTACGCTTTGGTGCGCCGCCTGTAGTGCGCAGAGTCTGAATGCAGCGCGGGCATCGGGGAATTTTGTCAGCCTTGATTTCAGGGAAAATGGTCTCTCCTGGGCATTGATAACCACACTGGACACAAGTGGCGGTTCCGAAGGAGCCGTGACATTGGATGAGTTTGTCCTTGGGAACACCAGCCTTGACTTCGAGGTTGTCGATATTCTGAGAGTAGTTGGTTAAGAGCTTGCCCTTCTCGTGGAGCATGGCAATGAACTTGTGAGTTGGCGTGTATCGGTCCGTGCTCGGCAGAATGTCTTTGGCCACCGAGTAGAAAATGGTGGGATCCTGACGGAAGACACCAATGTCGAAAACCTCCTGAGGGTCACTGAGACCGAGATGCTCCAACTTGGAGTAGAGACCAGTTCCCTTGGAACGGAAATCGGGAATACCCAGCGACGTAGAGATACCAGCGCCAGTAATGAGAACAATGTTCTTGCTCTTAGCGATCAGATCAACAGCATCGTCAACAGTGTTGTGACGCAGAAGCTTGGCGCGTTTGGATAGCTCACGCGTGATGGCAAGCGACAATAAGCTGAAGTAGGCATCATCAGGCTCGCCCTCTAAAAAGGCAGGAGGACGAATGCCAAAGGCACTCAGGAGCTTTCTGGCGGTATAATGACCAGCATCAACAGTTCGTTGACAAAAGACGGCCGGACCATACTCTCGGAGCTCCCGACGAAGTCTGCTAGCTTCTTCGGGTGTGCAAACTTTGGGGTCTTTTTTGGAGAAAGTGGTTAGTTAAAGGAAAATGAATAGACTGGCAACTAGACAACTCACCATTGAGGGCCACAGTATTATCGGCATTCAACTCCTCAAAAGCGTCCTCGAACAGAGAATCTGTCTCCCACGATTCTCGCACATCGGCAACTCTCTCCTCAAGTTCAGCGAGTGCCACGTTGGCAGCGGCAGTCTTGATCTCATCTTCTGTTGGGTTATCACCCAGCTTGTCAAGAGCATTTGGTTGGGCCTTTCGCTTGGAGAGAGCAACGCTTCTCCCAGAGCCTTTTTTCGTGTTCATTTCAGAAAAGGTGAAGGTTTATAGAGGAATCAATGAAGAAAGAAACGGAGGAAGGAGGAGGAGAAAGAGGAGAAGAAGAGATTAGGTTTGTCAGTAGTTGACAGTGAAAGTGATAAATGGAGGATGTTCTGCTTCGCTTCGCTTCGCTTCGCTTTGCTTTGAAAGTGTGTTGTAAGGAAGAAAGCGGGTCAGGGAGACGAGGGTGGCATCTATTATCAACCAACCCCCAGATCGAGAACCGAAACAGCGTGTCTGGTTGGCTTGGCTTGGCTTGGGCTTCTGGATAAGGTGCAGTACCGAACTCAGGCAAAAAAAAAAAAAAAAGATAGCTACTCTTAGTGTCTAGCTAGGTGATAGATTGCGCGAAAAGCCAACAAGTGCGTGCGAAAATTAGGTTG
>JAWDHB010000029.1:0-144662 GCA_033439405.1 Fusarium sp. NFCCI 5145 | reverse complement strand
TCCCCCGCCCCGCCCCCCCCCCGGGGCCGCCCCCGCCCCCGCATGAAGAGAGAATCGTTTCAGTTGCAGTGACGAAAGCTGATCTGCCGAAAGTGGGTGTGTTGTGCGAGTTTGGTGTAATGGGAAAGGGTAGAGAAGGGGTTACGATGCAAGGACAATAGGTAGTATCCGGGCGTAAAAAGAAGAGGAAAGCTGGATCTGTTGAGGAGATAAATGACAGGTGTAAGGTAGATGAGGAAAGAAATTGAGAGAATCTTGTGAAGTCTGCCTCTGCTTGTTGATATGAGCAGAAAGATATCGTGATCAAGCCGAACAAATTATGAGTGATGTGATTCGATCGATACGCGTCTTCTTTCTTTTTTTTGCCTCTGTCTTGTATTGAATAACCTCATCAATCAACCCGCTAAAAAAATAAAATAAAAGACAAAAGGGGGGGTTCTTATTGCTAAACGCGTGCGTTAGATGATAAGTTGATGTAGGTAGGTACCTAAGAAGAGATAGAGAAGAAGATAGAACAAGAAGAAAAGGAAAGGAACGAGAAAGGAAAGAAGCTTGAAGTACAGAGCACACCATTGGAATGGAATGGCAGCGAGCACTGCAGAGCAGGGATATGGTGATCAATTACCCAGCGCACCGAGAACAGTAATAGGCAGCTCAAGAATACCTAATTTGAACAATCCATAACTCATTAGGATCCTCTGTCAAGTAGAATCTCGTCTGTTCTTCAGATATATCTTAGCCCTTCTTTTCTTTTATCTCCTCTCCTCCCCATCTTATACACGTCGGTCGCATCATGTGGCAGATTATCTGGGCAAAAACCCTCCGCCAAGTACGTATCGTCTAAGTTACTCAAGTTGTCCCCGTCCCCTCGCATTTTGACTCTTCCTTATACTGCCTATCTCCTCCTAAGTTAAGTACTGCACAACACAGTACAGTACATAGCTCCTAGACAAGTTGCTAACGGGAGCAGTCCCAACAACTAGACGAGTTAACTCGCACCACCCCCAGAGAAAATTTTATTATATAGTAACTGTCCTTTATCCTTCTAGATCTTATGTCAGACTTTCCAACTGATTTTCTCCTTCTCTAGTATGCGTGGTATCTGTGCTGTCTAGCATGGCATGGTTGGTTGTCACTATTTTCGCTGATTGGCTGGCTACATATTGCCTATCATGCCTCTTTACCGACCTACCTGGGTAATCACCAACTCAACCACATTTTTCTGCTTGTGCCGTACGAACAGCACTGTCCTTGAGGAATCATCTATTGTCCCCTGTTGAATCCTAGCCTTTTCTTGCTGCAATTCATATTGCCTGCCTTTCTCCAACTTCTAATTATGTATCGCTGCAGGCTCTGACAACATCTCAGTCCCGGACTAGTTGATCCTTGATCCTTAATCTATGACCACCTACTGAATCATCCAACATATTAGCTTCCGCCACATTCAGGCTGATCCTGCCCTCAATTTGCTCACAACCTAATTGTGACTCACAATTACAGAGTACACTCGGCTGCCTAGGTCACATTTTCAGAGAAGCTTATTCATATTGGTGCTCAATCGCTCGAACTCTTCCATTTGTTGATTCCATGTTAACCAGTTCTACCCGTACCCAAAGTAATAAATACTATAATAAACAATACCTCGCACGCACTAATACAAATCATTCACGCACACGACGGCTTCTATTTTGGTGAGTCGCTGTGATCTCCATCATCGTCTGGTCGCATCTTTGGTTGCCAACCCGCCGCTACGCCTGCGGCCACGATGCCCGCCATGACCGTGGGAGCTCCAAGCGCAGAGTTGGACCGTGACCTTGTAGATCGAGGTCTCTTGCTTGAGTTGGGTGTTCCAATAGGCGTCCCCTCAAAAGGATTCTCTTGGATCGGCGTTTGTGGCGCATGGAGCGAGTTTGACCGAGAATGGGACGGGCTTCTAGACCTGACCATCTCAACAGCCTCCTTGGGATGCTGAATCGCAAACTTGAGATTGTTCAACCGCCCACCCTTCATGCGTCGCATAAAGTTGAGCTCATCGCGGACATCCGCCAAAGGCTCGGGGTACATGCTCATCTCCTCATCCGACACTGTAAGGCCAGGCACCTTCTTGGCACGCTGCTTAAGAAACTCGGGAACCAAAGCCAACAGGAAATGATCGGGAATAAGGCGAATGATGATACCGACAGGAATAGAAAGGAACCCAAGCACAATGGCAATGGCCCAGAGGGTTCCGGTTTGCTTCTCCTTAGCGATTTGGAATGCTGCGCCACCCACAAAAATAATCAGGATTTGACCACCACACATAATGGCACTAATAGTAATGAAGAACCAGTTCTTGGTAAGGCCCTCGAAGATGTTGAACTTGTTGTCCAGACGGCGGTTACTGTAAATGTTAGCAAAGCTTCAGTCAGCACAAAAAGGGTCACACTTACTTCCATTGATTGAAAATCTGCATCCAGACAAAGGTGTTGAACACCAGTGTCTTGATTTCCGAATCCGATGGAATGTTGTTTGTCGGCAAGATGCCTTTGGAGCTTCCGTAGTAAAGCAAGAAAGTAATGGCGAGTTGGTAGACAGATTGTCCGAGTATCATCTTCCACATGGTGACAGATATGATGCTGGATCCCTTGGGCTCAGGCTTTCGGTCCAGAACACTGTCGTGGGGAGGATCAGTGGCGAGGGCAAGAGCAGCAAGAGTATCCATAATCAGGTTGACCCAAAGAAGTTGCACAGCTGTCAAGACAGATGCTTCTTCGTCGTTGGAGACAGCGGTAACAAAAGTGAGCATGACAGCAGTGACGTTGACTGTCAGTTGAAACTGAAGGAATCGTTTGACCGCATCGTTGACCGCACGACCCCACTTCAAAGCCTTGACAATACTGTTGAAGTTGTCGTCCATTAGAATAATGGCCGAAGCTTCCTTCGCAACCTCGGTACCTGCAATACCCATTGAGAAGCCGACATCAGCCATCTTGAGGGCGGGCGCATCGTTGGTACCGTCACCAGTAACGGCTACTGTCTCATTTTTATCCTTGAGTCTCTTAACCAGGATTCGCTTGTCTTCAGGGGAAGATCGCGCCAGAACGTGCAGCCGAGGAATGATCTCCTCTTGTTCCAGCTTGGAAAGGTTGCGGAACTCGGGGCCCTCCATAACAATCGAGTTAGGCTGGATGATGCCGCATTCTTTTGCGATGGCCTCGGCTGTGATCTTGTTGTCGCCAGTGACCATGCGAACAACGACGCCAGCCTTCTGGCAGAGCTTCACGGCTTCCGGGACGCCCTCACGAAGAGGATCTTGAATACCGACGACACCGATAAACGCCATGTCCGTGAAGAGATCGCGAAAGACAACTTCATTACCACCCTCCACGCGACCGGCATTCTTGGGTGGCCATGAGGGGAAATCCTTGTAGCAGATGCCGATAGTTCTGAGCGACCTTCTCGCATAGCTCTCAATGAGCTGCTGAATAGTGCTGATGTTATCATCGGACAGGGGAGCAAGAGAGTCGTCAATGGCAGGATCACGAAGAACCTGGGTACACTTGGAGAGAATGATTTCAGAAGCACCCTTGATGTAGAGACGAGCGCTGCCGTTAGGGCCTTGGGTGACAACACCCATGCACTTGCGACCTGAGTCGAAAGGAATAAGCTGCAAGACCTTGGCGTTCTCACGCTCTTCACTAACGGGACCCATGCCAAGATGGGACTTGGCGAGAATGAGCAGGGCAGTCTCAGTCTTGGAACCAATAAAAGTCTTTTCCCCGTCAACCTCACCCTCGAAAGCGGTAGAGTTGAGTGCAATGGACTTGAGAAGAAGATCCTTAACCGGCTTGCTGAGCATCTTGGCAAACTCAGAAATGCTGATATCACCACTAGTGTCGACAGGGGTAGAGGCACCACTGGCATCACCTCGTGATGAGCCACCAAATCTGAGGCTTGTTCCAATCGTTCCAGAGACAACTTGCATTTTGTTTTGTGTCAAAGTACCGGTCTTGTCAGAGCAAATAGTGGATGCATTGCCCATGACTTCGCAAGCCTTGAGGTGTCGCACGAGGTTGGCATCTCGAAGCATTCGAGTTGTCGCAAAAGCCAAGGCTAGGGTAACAGCGAGGGGTAGTCCTTCGGGAACAGCGACCACAACGATGGTAACCACAACGATGAAAATGTTGAGGAATTGCTGTCCTTTTTGGGCGGGTGTGACGGAGGGGGGCTGCTTGGGCAGGCCAACAAGAAACTTGATGAAAAGAACGATGAAGAGCAGAAGACCAGCTGCGCTGCCAAGCTTAGCGATGTAAGTGGCGATAACATTCAGCTTCGCCTGCAAGGGAGTCATTTCGGGATCCTCGTTCAAAGACATAAGGGTTTTGCCGTAAGAGGAGTAAACACCGACTGAGGTTGCCATGTAAGTGCCGACACCTTCCATGATACGGGCTCCAGACTGGATGAAAGGGTCCATCTTCTTAAGGTCTTCATGGTTCTCGATGGCATTGTAGACAACTTCGGCAGATTGCTTTCGAATGATATCCGACTCGCCAGTGGCCTGAGATTCGTCACATTTGACATTGAAACCTTCGATGAGAATGCCGTCAACTGGTACCAAGTCTCCAGGCTCGAGGTGAACCACATCGCCAGCCAATATGTCGTAAACTGAGAGTTCGATAGTCTTTCCTGACCTAACCACCTTGACTAGACGGTCTTGCTTTTTCTTATTCAGCTTGGTAAATTGGCGTTCCTTTTGGTAATCGTTCAGAGATCCGACAATAACAACAATGGCGATGGCGACAATAATCGCAACACCTTCGACCCACTCGACCTTTGGCTCACCTGGCTTATGTTCTCCGCCAAAGGTTTGATATAGGCCAACTGCGAGACTGATTACCGCAGCAACGGACAGCAAAATCAAAACCTTGTCGTTGTAGGTAATCCACATAAGTTGCAGAAGGCTCTTGCCTTTCTTCTCGGGCAGTCGGTTGTCCCTGTAAACGCGTAGCCGGTCGGCAAAACTATCGCCTGGTTGTGAGCCAGCATGGTCGTCGCGAGGAACCTGTTTCTTAGATGTTGCATCCTCAAATGAGACATGACCGCTCAAGTTTTTCTCATCCATACTTAATCCAGCCTTTCGATCAGATCGTAACCCCTTTTCTATACCATCGATGCCACCCAACTTATAAAAGGCCGAAAGACTTTTGGGGTTGAACATTTTGTTTAGTTGGCCAGGCGTAAAGGCAAAAGGGTTGTTTTCTACCTCGAAATCATCTTCGGTGCCGGCGTCTGGCTTCAAAGCGGTCTCGTCGTTGATGATCTTCTTGTGATCATAATGGGAACCTTTCAGTGTCTCCGCCTGTGTCGAGTTGGACGCCACAACAGTCGTGTCTCCATGTGAAGAAACAGATCGTGACATGTCTTCAGAATCGACTGAATTTTGCCGCGATCTATGGTTCATCGGTACTGACAGGAATCCAACACCTCGTTCGCCTGATCTCGATGTCACTGGGCTTGAAACATTATGAGGACTTGTTGGTCTGCTGTCCCTATTCTCAAAGGCCATGGAAGTATCCAATTCAGGTCTCGAAGGTCGTTGCGACATGCCGCTGGTCGATACAGGGTCTGCTGTTATTGTAGGGCTGACTGCGTCGTCTTGCAGGTTGAAAGGTTGTGATTCCCGGGGAAGTTCGGTAGAAGTATTAGGGTTGACAGCAGTAGTGTCAATGGTGATGGTCGGACTGGAATAATCAGCATTCAACACTTGATAAAGATTTGAATCACTGGCACTGGAGGCCCCTCGAACCACGTACGCGCGACGCCTCATGGGCGGATTGTCATCGTGATCAGTCATGATGGGTCGGGCAGTGCCGTCGCGATGAGCGACAGCCTAGGCTCGAAGCTGGGGAAATGGCAGCAGACCAGATTTGAGGCTATGCAGAGGCAAAAGTGCTGTCTGTCGGCGGTAAGGGAAGTAAGGGAAGGGAAGGTAGTGTATGTATTATGTTGAGTGAAAGGGAGCTTCAAGGGAAGAAGACCAGAGGGCGTGAAGCCAAGAAGAGCGCATGGGGCGATGTTGTTTAAGAAAAGGAAACTAGAATTAGAGAAGGCCTCAAGGGGCAGAAAGAAGTTGAATGATTAAAGGTACCTATAGATTAAGCCCTCGAGAACTCAATCATGACCAACAACTGAACCCTCAACCTTGTTAAGGGTAACCAAAGGAAAGGTTTAGTTGAGGTTTGAATTGGATTGAATTGAATTGAGGAGAAATGCATCGAGTGGACGGGATGCATGGGCATGTTTTTCGCCTCGACCGAGCTTGCTTCCCTCTCTCTGGTCCAGTCTTGAAAGATTGAGGCAGTGCAAAATAGATGGCTATCGCTGATTGGTTTGTTGACATCACCATGGGGGTGGGTGTAGTAATACGTACCTAGAGAATACCCTCCTTAGTACCTACTAGGTACCTTAAGGAGATGCAACATCTTAAACTCCTCGGGGCGTCTTGTCCTTCCTTCACCTTCGGGGCAGGAACCGGGCAGGCTCACTCGGGATAGAGATTGAGTAATAGCACCTACTCCGTATTGATCAGACCAGTCTCTTAGGTAGATCATAGAAGTCATTGCTGGTTAAGGTACTAAAGTATCTTAGGCGCTGAATCTTATCCCCGGAGACAAGCTCCCGTCATTTTTCGATATACACTGTGCTACGTACTTTCTATCGCTGGCAGATTAAGTTATACTACCTACCTACCTTTACTTCAACCTTACTTTTTAGCCCAGAGCTACCAAGATTCTATGTACGGCTAAACAAAAACTGCGTAACATCGACACATTTGATTTGGATCTTGGATCATGCTTCAGCTCGTTCACTGCCAGGACTGCATAATCAATCCAGTCATATCCGTCAAGTCTATGCGATGCTGCCTCTTAGCGGACCTTTGCTTGGCGGCCTCGCACCTTTAACGCCTTTTGACGCTTCAAGAAGGAGGCAGTGTTGGGCACATTAGCTCCAAGACTAAAACTCAGAATCCCAGAGTCGCGCGACCAAAGGCGAAGGTGACGTTTATTCAGCTTCGTTTGTCAGATAGACACGCTCAACAAATTGTTTGTGAGGCAGCTCACCATCCCATGTCGCCACAGTGCACACACGCGAGGATCCCGCCTTGGCAGGTCTAGAAGCTATGGAGAGCCAAGACTCTAGATTCTACCAGCGCGTTGCGTTCCTGGATTTGACTTGTCCTGAGTCGTCGATGGCATGGCTGGGCGCCAAGCCCACACAATTTTTGAAACAGCATTTATAGGGAGTAGCATAAGTTGTCTTGATTGGTGGCCAAACATTGCTGAGTCGGTGTTTTTAGAGAGCGTTTCATAGCATGTTTTAACGCCGTTATGTTAGCTGCTGCTCTTGACTCAGTCTTTCGCGCCTGCAACTGAGCAGACAAAATTATCTCTGGGACAAAATCTGTTCTCATTTGTTCTGGACTGCAATCCTCAAGCACAGACAAAATGACGTCTCATTCCGCATGTCTGCCATCGCTGGCAGCGAGATGAGCAAGAATAATGGCATGCACAAACCCCAGTTAGTTCAATGCAATACCGGAAAATCCTACAATACGCGCTGGGATGGGCATGGCAACATGAGGACGCGATACTGTTCTTGCTAGCTGTGGATCCTGTCTTGGCCCAGTTTTCGTTCGCCCCTATTAACCATGAATGAATGTCACCGAAGGCTGCGCGGCTAGTCCATGAAGCCAAGAGCCCCGGCTCTTTTACAGCCAGAAATATCTTCAGCTTTCAAGTACCTAAGCAACTTCCCTGGTGAGACAAAACATCACGGCGCTGAGAGGCATATACGAATAGAGCCCGGGACGGAACATATAAAATCTCATGGGCAATTTCCTTGTAAATTGGATCCTCCCAATCCTTGTTCCTTAGCTGCGGGCTACTTACGTAGTCACACGGCTGGTGAGCTTATTTGCTTAGGTAGATTGCTTGACCGTGCATTCCGGCTTCATCTCTTAGATGCTCTTCTGCAATTGCCATGCCATGTAAAACTTGGCCATTAGTGTGGATGCCATCCCTTTCTTCTACTTTCTTACTTAGACAAGTCCTCCCAGGGGAAGTTTAGTTGTTACATCAGGGTTAAGGCTCGGGTTTAACCCTGTCCAAGTAACCTTCCAAGTTCCATCGGCCTTCAGGCTTCTGCAAGTCCCATAACGCTATTCGTGAACTATCCAATCATAACCCTGACAAAAGCCCACTTCTTGGGTCAAGCTTCGTTGGTTAATCTTTGGAGACGAACAGCCCCAGTCATAGGCCTTGTTCTGGATGTCACTAACGGTTGGAACCTAGCGAGATTGACTGGAAGGAACTTTACTAGGGAATGGATGAGCCAACTGCGTGTTCTAAATGACAAACTAGACACACACACAGTTGAAGAAGGATTGATTTTATCGCAAATCTTAGATCTTTCAGCTAAAGAAATCAAAGCATGACAAAACAGTCTTGGCATTACTCTACCGAAAGGTTACCTCTCGTATGTCCCCTTTATGCCCGTCGCTTGTCACATGTCGATCATGAACGAATGGAGGTCTTAGTCCCTTAAAACACGGGACTTGGCATGGCGCAAGGCGAGGTAGTGACGCCACTCTTTCAACCAAGAAAACAACACTGTAGATTTGCTCTTCCAATGGTTGATGCCTACTGAGACATTTTATGGGGATTCATTGATACTGTGCTGTAATGGGAGGCCTTCGGGGTCTTCTTCTGCTTTGCCTCTCAGTGAAACTTTGTAGAACAAAACTTGAAAGTGGCGGGTGTCTCACAGCACAGCCACACATCCGCCCAATAGCCAGGCTGCTCGGACTCATTGGAGCCGATCTTGTTGAGCAAAGCAGATCGAACATTTTCTTGACAAGCATGCCATAAACTACAAGTCAGCGATGCTATTTACTGAAAGCATCACTTTCAATAAATCCTCACAATGCTGGATCTATGCGAGGTGTCTGGAGCAGAATCAATTGTAGTTGAAAAAGAGTTGACCACGTCTCCTTTAGGTAACCAATCTTCAATCCAATAGCCAATCAGCTTTAACTGTCGAGCTTTGCCCAGACATCTTTTACCCGGCAGCTTATGCAGCAAGGATCTGGAGCATCTAGCCAAGATAAGCCAAGACGAGCCAAGCCAAGCCAAACCTGAACTGAGTTTAAAAGTCCCGGGCTGGTTCAAGAAAGCATGCACTCTGAATATCGATAGGTATTGAACAGTCACCAGATGAGTTGTCTAGTATTTTATTGATGAGACATTACGCTTGGTGGCATTACTCAGCCTTTGTCGGTTGACATACCTTACTTCTAATAAGACCAATGATTGGTGAATACGCCGGTGAATAGCCTTAGGGGATTGGATCTCCCTTGTTTATCAATTTCGGCCTGAATAGTATTCGCCTTAGCTCTACGGATACTTCACAAGATATGATTGGGCCTCTCTCTCAACTCTTTGGTAGAAGCCCTATTGCTTCGCCTCCCTGGTTTGCTGAGACCAGGGCTGATAGTAACGTACGAAACAGGTGCGCGGCAAATCTAGCGATTGTCTTGACAGGCTCAACTCTCACAGCAAAGCCGTCAACTATCATCACATATGACCCAGGAGGCAGTGCTTGCTACGTTACCCGCCTAGGGTCCCAACCAATTATACTTCGACACCGGTTGATTCTTTCGCTACAGACAGTTCGTTGGCTCGCACCAAGCTCAAGCTTTAGCGTTGGCTAAGCCACATTCAACAAGAACCCCGTGCTTGATACTGAATTTGAAGTGCGTCACTACCAACCCCAGTACCTGGCTTAATATTCAGCTCAACATGGAAGCTTGTGCTTTGTACCGAGGATCGTTATCATAGTTGCAGTGGTAGGCCGTCAATACGTATTCATTTCGCTTTCTATACCAGAATATTGAAACGCGGAATCCACGGATCAGTATCTTATATGAACATCCATATTTGAGAACGAAATCTAGTTCCATGTCTATTGTTGCCCATTTCGCCAGTGTTCACTTCTAAGTAGACTGCGATTAGACTAAGGGTATGTCGCCCCAAGTAAACACAAGTTGAAAACGCCGTTATCTATCTGCATTGGCACCGATTTCCAAGCGTCATGTCCCAAAGGCTGGCTGATTCCACATATGTATCAGATTTCGAGTCGGGCACTAACAACATCTAAGCCCAAAGGCTGACGGATCATGAGTTGTTTAGTAATGGCGATATTCCTCTACGCTTAATCGCCGAATGCATCTTACGTTATCTAAGAGCATATCGACAGCCTTGTCAATCTTCTGGCTAGCTGTTGTATGACTGTGCCTGCATGGATGTCATATTTCACGATCTTGATCTCACGTAAGTAACCAGCTCATAGACCATATCTAACAAGACCCCTGGCTCATTTCACATGATACTCTCCGCACTAACATTCACAGTCACAAAACTCAACCGATCCGGAATCTACGGCTTTATTACACAAATGAAGCTTTCCTCTGTCACATTATCTCGTCCAACTATCACAGCACAGCCTCCTCTCCACCTAAAGATCCCTGCTTCACTACGGCACAGCAAACCACAACTGCCTTAATGATGAATTTCCACAAATTTGACCTCTGGTGATTTTCAAGACGTATGCTAAGAGAAATGGCTCTGGGGACAATCCTGCTTTCAACTCCACCATCGTGGCTGTGTATAACCAACACCAATTAGCGGCGGTCTGGTCTCCTCTTGGGATAACACTTTCCTATACAATAGACTTTTAATTATCTAGGTAGGCCAGAAAATAATCAGCATATTAAGAAGGCTTATAGGCTAATATCGATTAAAGAGTACCTAAAATTATATAGAGGTTTAGGTAAAATTTAGGTAGTTCTTATCTAATATAGTTAAAGGAGGTGTAAAGTATGCTGGTTGTTCTCTGACCCACCTGCCATCAACTTACGGTAGAATTTTTTGCATGTTCGATCCAGCCTTGGTCAGTTTTCTTTGTGTGGAGTTCGCAATAACGGGATCTTGGTGTTCCGAGAGGGTTGGGCCATCATGGATGTCAAGAGATTAGCAAAGCATCGAAAACGGGCTATGCTGCACACATCTAGATTATAGTTTACTTTGCCGGTGTTTGTACCGTATAATATTCTCCATCTTACCAAGCATCACGGTCGTATGATAAGTGTAAAAAGTGCATGGCGTGTGTGTAAAAACAAAGAACTTTTCAACTCCCCGAGTGGAAGGTGGTGACAGCCCAGCCCGCGACCTTTTTGTAACTTCTAAACAATCGGATGGATGCCATTATCGTCGTCCTAAGTCCACCTTACGAACAGAAACCATGTCCTCGGCACCCTCTTGATCCTTGATTGAATTCTCAACTCCAAAGAAAGGCGCAACTCCATGCCTCAACACGCCCTTCCAGAACCCCAACACGATTTCCTTCAAGTCACCTCCGGTCTGCTTAAAGTCGGGGAACGCATTGATCTCAAGCAACCACGCGGTGCCTTGGGCATCCACAAGAAAATCTAGACCGTAAACCTCGAAGGCATTGGGCAGTGTCTGGAAGTGGATGGGCATAGCCTTTGCCGCAGCCTCGAAAATTTCTCCAGTAACATCGCAGATCTGACGGAAAATGTCCTCGCGCATGTTGTTCGGCAATGGCAGGTCCCAGAAGCGACGGACTGTGTTCTCGTTCGGTGAATCTTGAAGGCATGTGTTGGTAAGGAAGGACTCGATGTCTTCTGGTGCATCTGCTGGTACGGTGTAGGGCTTTCCCGCAAAGAGTGCTAGCATATGCCTGTAAACCCAGACATCAAGGCTTCCGGTGCACAGCACGTAAGTGCGGATGTGGAACTTGCGCTTCTCATCGTCGACAAGTAGAGGCGGGTGAATGTAGGGCTGCGCAACAAAGTGTCGTAGATGTGAGGTCGTAATGTAATCACCATCATCGTCCTTGCCGGCAGCCTCCTCCTCTTCATCATCGGTGCCAGGTTGATCCTCCTCCCAAATGTCAAAGATATTCTGGAGCTCATCCATCGAGCTAAAAAGTCGAATACCTTGGCCGCGATCACTCATTCCTGGCTTCAGGATCCACCACTCCTTGTTTTTAGGATCTGTCTTCTCCTCGTTGCGTTCCATACTCTCTCGGAGATCAAATGCCTCCACTAGGGCATCGTCCAGAAACTCTGCAAAGTCGACCTCGAAGGCCTCGCTGCGCTTGATGTGCGACTTCAGGACGGACTCGGGATGCTTTGCAACCCAGTGGTCCACGGTAGTGGACAGGAAATGTTTTCGGATGAGGGCTTTGCGGATCATGTAGCTGTTGATAAGAGTTGTACGCTCATTGCCGGCAGCATACTCAAAGTCGATAGTCTCATAGGCGGTGATCTGCAGAACATTCCCACCTGATGGAACAATCTTCGCAAGAGCTGGCTCGTCAGACTCCGGTACTTCAGTGATTAGATTGAATACACCTTCTGGGAACAGTGAATTCAGGGCGGAAAGAATAAGTGGCTGGACATATGAGTCTTCGTAGGAGATGACGGCTTGGACTGAAGGGCCCTTCTGCCTCAGTGCCACCTCATTCTCGATTTGATTTTCCTCTGATCCAGGGTCCCTTTATCAAAAGTAAGAATATGTCTATTGGTAGTCTTGATAGAATACAGGCATTGTGCTCCTCTCCTAGCCCTGCCCGTCACATATCATTCAATCAAGGGTACTTACAGTTCAAGCTCTTGCTGATTCCATTCTCCAGGGCCATGCATGAAGTTCGCCTTGAGGGGTGTGATACTAAAGCAGTCAGTAATGATGTCTTCTTATAGTAAACAAGCATACCTTGTCAGGCCCTCCTTGACAGTCCATCCGTCGTTGCCGGGGCCGGACTCATCCACGCTCTTGTATACATCAGTGAACTTTGGCGCCCACTTGAAGTGTTTGTGGGTATGTCCTTTTCGTGAGCTAGGTGGGTAAGCGTCATCCACCTCACCTCCAACTCCCTCACGTATCCTTTCCTCTTCTTCATTCTCGTCTCCTGCCTCACCTTCGATCTCCTGGAAACAACCGCCCTCTCGCCAGTAGTTCTGCAAAACATTGGTCCAGATAGCTTTCTTGTTCTCCAGACCTTCAACAAGTGGTACGTTGACACTGTAGAGGTCTGCACTGCCATCTGTAGGCCATTGCTTGTAGAGTGTCTCAATGACCTTCACACTGCGCCGGCAAGCTGCCTCAATAATGACTGGGTCATGGTTTCGAGTGAAGAAGGCAAAACTCAAAGCAATGGACTTCTTCTGGCAAACAGCAGCCTCCAGAGCGGCACCTAGCGTTCCTGAGCTCAGGGCAAACACTGCAGTGGTGTTTCTACCATAGTTGGGTCCGCTAACGACAAGATCGATAGGTCCTCGATCTTGAAAGAAATGATGAAGACCGATCTGAACGCAAGAAGCCGGTGTGCCATCAATAAGAATCCATTCCTCGACATCTCCTGAAGGAGAGGGACGATGATGAGTGGTGCCTGGAGAATCTTCACCATGGATAATCTTTGAAGGACGGTAATACAGAGGCTTGAGGGTCTGTCCGATCATGTGTGCCTTTCCGATCCATGACCTCTGGGTATGAGGCAAGCAGACAGAGACGGTGTGACCGGCTTGCTGGAGCTGCTGAATGAGACAATGGACGTAGGGAGAAGAGTGTGGTGATGGTGGCCCATCGTCATTGGTAACAAGGATATGCATCTTGGGCTAAAGTGAGCAGTCACGGGTCGATACAACTGTGTCAATTGTCAGTATGCTTCCTTTCTCAACAAGGCGAGCACAAAACAGAGGAGAGAAGACGCAACTCACTTGTAATGCCCGTGAGATACATAGAGTACCTATTTGATGGAATGGATGTCAGGGCGAAATCGCAGTGAGGGGCACGTGGGGCACACATGCCGACTGAGAGAGCGCTAAGCACGCCAGTACGTCACAGAAAGGTTTCCAATTGGGCTTACTACTGACAGATGCAGACACAAGGGGGGAACTCGGGTAATTATCATGAACTTGTCTGTTCCTCTATTCGACTTGATCATGAAAAAGAAAAATCTACCTAAAAACCGGGACTCATAGAATCGAAGACGCGCGTAGGAAAACCCCTCATCGAACCAGGCCAGCCGATACCAAACCAGAACCATCCATACATGCCATCGTCCCTACCAGCCTGCTAGTCCTTTTAACGCGCCAATTCCATCCAACGCCTTAAAACCGGTCCGAATTTCCATTATAAGGCGAAAGGTAGAGATAAACCATATGCAGAATTATCAAATGTCGTGAAACAGCCACTCGACTGTGATGCGAGATCGTAGTAGAAAGCAAATGCAACGCCTATGCATGGGGATGGGTTTCCTAGATGCGGGTGCGCTTGGATTCCCTAGTGCCAATGCTATCCCCGGATCGCTTACGAGATGGTGACTTCGGGACGCCCTCCTTTGTTCGTCTCCAAGAGTCGAAGGGACTTCGTTTGCCAGGTGGCTTGATGGGGGTGCCCTCATCAGGCAACTTGTTGGTGGATCGAGTAACTCGTCGAGTAGAAGGCGGTGAGGCAGGAGCAAATCTAGGCGCTTCAGGGGTAGATGCGCGATCTTCCTTGGACGCTGATGGTGTCGCGGGGAAAGCTAGCTCCTCGTCATTGTCCTCGACGTCAGTAACGGCCTCCTCTTCCTCGATCTGCTCATCCGTCTTCACATTCTGGAACAGCAAGCGAGGTTTGATGGAAGCTCGAGTAAGAGGTCGATTGAGGTGAACCTGAGGATCCTCTTCTGCGGCTCGTAGCTCATCCATATCCTCGATTTCATGCTCAGACCACTTGCGAAAGAATCGCTTTCCACGGCTGTTGAAGTTAGCATTTGTGCGTATAATCTTCCGAATGAAAACTCACAAAGTGTAGACCATGCCATCTTTGCGGTCAGCAAGATCGTCAACTGTCTTAATACCCTCTCCAGGAACCTTGACCTTGCGCTTATCGTGGCGCTTAGTACGTTCAGGTCGCGGTGCATCACTGAATGATGGATTTTCCAATGTGAGGAAAGGGTTGTCTTGGCTCTCATCGCGAACGGGCACTCGATCACGGGTGTCGGTGAAGATCTCAATAGGTTCCTCAATCTCCTCCACAGAAAAGCTCTCCATCGAAATGCCGCTATACTTCTTGTGAGCTCGCTTCCTAGGAGTCAAAGTCGCTTCATCGGCATCAGAGCTGAAAAGGTTACGAGCAACTGATTTGATGTGTGCGTTTTTTTTTTCGCTGGGTGGCTTTTGAGGAGTCTTTGATGGCGTGGGAAGCATGCCGGCAGCGCCGGTGAGATAAGTAGATGGCTCATGAGAGCGGCGGCTCGCCCCATCTCGAGAACTCTCAGCTTGCATGTTTTCTGTTGCGCGACGAACAAAATCGCTGGCGGGCATGCGCCTCTTATGCGGCATAGGAGAAGCGATGGTAGCGCTCAAATGGTTGTTTGACTTTTTAGCGGTGTGTGGTGACTGAGCTTGGCGATGTGATGCGCCAGGGGATGGAGTCCTTGTTCGTTGTGATGAAATTCGTGCAGACTTGCGGGGAGTAAATGGTTCCCAGTTGTCCTGGTATCCGAGGCGAGGAGTTGGCGGAGTGCGGATGCGGGTGGGTGGTGGAGGAGTGGTAGAGCCGTGTGCGTCGGCCATCTTGACAGCCGGTGTCAGTGCCTCTTATCGATTCCGACCGTTGGGGGCTTTTTCTCAAGGTCAAGAGCTTAACCTTCAAGAGATTATCTTGACTTAATTTCAGAAGTATATCCTCGATGGCTGCCAGGTCGGCCTAATAGGATTGCTTCGAATTGGCCTCGGTGAGTGACGTGATAAACAACGCAGTTGACTCGGTAGTTAACAGTGGTCGTCCTGAAGAAGGCGCGATAGTCTTAGTGTATAACAATAAGAGAGCGCAGTGATGAAAGTCGCTTGCTAATGGTTGATAATGGCAGATTCAGAGATGGAGGTTTGTAGGGTAAGATGTTTACATTTGAATAAAGAGAAGAATCAATCAAAGCGAGCAAAGTGGCTGGGACAATTACCCTGGAGCGTGCACCAGCCTCCCAGCCTCCCTATTCTTGGTTGTGCGACCAGGTTTTACCCACTAAAAGAGAGGTCCACTTACAACCTAACCGCGTCCGTCGTGTCAGCAACCCCTCCCAGACGCGTCTGTTACGCGACGCATTACAGCCAATCAATGTGGAGCCACGAGCGATAAATTAAATCAAAGGTGGGAACAATAGCTGATGCCCCTCATGAATTAAACCGAGGCTCAGGTGGGTCAGAGAATAACCAGCACACTTTACACCTCTTTTAACTAGGTATATTAGATAAGAGCTACCTAAAATTTACCTTAATCTCTATATAAATCTAGGTACTCTTTAATAGATATTAACCTAAGTCCTCTCACTATGCTGGTTATTTTCTGGCCTACCTGAGGCTGTTGCTAGAGAGCATAGCAACCCATGACAATCTAATCAACAAGCGCCCACATTGACCCTGCATACGCCACAACGTCGTCAATACCATATTCGAAACGTGGCGGCCTCGAAACATACAACCTCGCTGCGACCATAGCCCGGCGCTTCCAACTTCGTTACTGAGACTGTTCTGAACAGGCTGGACCCGCTTCTAAACTGTAGCTACCTACCTTATCTACGACCATGACCGACGACACAACCGAATATACAGAGTCGGATATTTGGGAGTCTCCATCAAACGATGATGGCCCACCGACATCTCGCCCAAGGACTCCAAGAACCCCAAGGACTCCTAAGACCCCGACACAAGAGCGCCCAGAGCCCATCGATCACGAAGCTGCTTTGCGCAAGGAACTTGAAGGTGTCCGAAGCATCAATGAGTCCATTGAAGGCGTTATCTCAACCCTGGAGCGCGCCGGGGGCAATATGAACGTACGTCTATTACCGTATCACCAATTTAAATACATACAAACTGAACAGCCGTAGACTGTATTGAGCACAGTGAACAACGCTTCCGTTCTCCTCAACACATGGACACGAATATTATCACAGACTGAACATAACCAGCGATTGATTCTCAACCCTGCATGGAAAGGTGCAACCGAGGACATTGCTGAACAAGAAGCTGAAGCCATTCAAAGACAGCAGGCGGCCGAACGAAGGGCTGCCGAGGAAGAAGAAAGGCGTGAGCAGTTGCGGCAACGCCGCGAGGAGGAAGAAGAGAGACGAAGACTGGCTGCTGCTGCGCCGGCGCGAGGAACAAGAGGCACCAGAGGAGCTCGAGGGTCTACACGTGCACGAGGTCGGGCCACCACTACGAGGAGCGTTAGCTCTAGCTACGCAGCTGATAACACCATATCGAGTATACCGAGCACTCGCGGAACCTCCAACATCGGTAGAGGATTTGGTGCGCGCCGAGCTAGAGGAACTAGATAAGCACAAAACAAGCTTATCTCACGTTTTCATGATAGATACCCAATAGACATTTCTCTTATTACTTCTTCTTGAAAAAATCACTCATCTTTTTCATGCCCTTAGTGTTGACTTTCTTGAGGTCACGAACTCCCTTGCTCTCCAACGATTTCTTCTTCTTTTCCTCCTCCATCTTTCTCTTCTTGACAGAGGCCTCATCTTCCTCCTCATCAAGGCCACGCTTGCGAGAGTAGTCGATAGAGTGCGCAGCCATTGCCTCAGCGCGTAATTTGGTGAGTTTAGTCAGATACTCATCCAAAGGTGAGAAATCCACCATGGCCTCCTTTTTGAGCAGATCTTCCAATTGAGAAGCTAGAGACGAGGCAATGTAACCCGAACATATGAAACTAAATGCGACTCGTAATCTTTGAAGATCCAGGATCTCAGCAGATGCCTCAATGGCACTGACAATGTTTTCTGTGACTTTCTCTTCTGCGAGAGACGTGGCTGTGGTGGAAAGCCGAGAAACTTCGGTTTCTGTCGTTGCGGTAGTCGATTGGGAGTCGGTCGAGCCAGTAGTTGATGTTTGAGATTCAGTTTTTGTTGTAACCGCCGCCCTTTCTCGCTTCTGTACGAGGATGGGTGCTTCAAGGGCTTTCTTCACAAACTTCTCCTCCATACTTGGAGTAAGTCCGCCCTCGCGCATTCTCCTTGCCTTTTCTAAGACGACCTTGACAAGCTTATCCTCATTTACGCGGAACATGTTCTCGTCTCCCGCCTCGACTGTGTCGCAAACATCGGCCATTCGGCTCTCGATGAGCTTCCGTGTCTTGTCGCATCGCAAGATCTCTGATAGATGTGATGATTCTTGTGGCAGCTTTTCAAAGTGATCATCGCTAGAAAGAAAGAGTCGTTTGCCTTCGGAGCTTTTGGATCGAGTTTCAGTCAATGCTGGAAGAACAAGAAATAGAGGGTCGATTAATGTAGCCAGATAGAGTTCCTGTGCCATGGACACCCCAGTCTTATTGGCACCCTCTGTAGGAGAGTCTGATACAGATTCGATCAACCAGCTGCGAGGCGTTGTCTTTGGTGTTGCAACTTTCGTAAATTCGTAGATTCCCGTCTCTGGACACACCAGGTATCTCGCAGGTCGGCCATGTCTGGGATGAGGGAGAGTGACAATGCGCGCTTCGTTTGTCGCTTTCGAAGGAAGAATAAATATTTTGGAAGGGTTTTCTGATCGAGAAGATAGACTAAATTTAGATGCAGTGGGTTTGGGTTCTGAGGATTTCACATCTGCTGGGGCAGCCTTGGTTGATCTTGTCCTTGCCATTATGAGGGTTCGTGTTGAAAATAATTAAAAATGAATATGAATATGTGCGGAGTATTTGTGAACAGAATCCAAAAAGAATAGCAGGGATAGAAGAACGAAACCTCGATGCTCTCCAAAGCAAACGGCCTTGTCTAATTTAAAGATCAAGAAGAGATCCAATACCAAGCAATATTGAATTAAACACGCCGAGACGCGTCTGTACGCGACGGTTGCAGGGGTTACGGATGGCGTCCAAATCGAGTTTAGTGGTTCTTTGATCAGACCAGCATAGATGGAGGCTGGCGCCAAGACCAAGCCAGCGCAGCGCAAAGCTCTTTGCGCCCGTCTCCAATGGTATTGGGTAAAGTAAGGTACCGTCCAACACCGCTGAAACCAACATAGGTTCCCTGCATCAACAACCCAAAATTTGCATTTTTTAGCATCTATTCTTCTAGACAACGACCCTCAGCCGTTCAGTTGAATGGCTGCTGCCTTATCTAGGCTCTACCTACCGCCCTAATCAATCGGGAATATGCTACATGCTGTAGGGCAAACACTTACACCCAACCCTTCAAAGTGACTACATACCAACGGGGTCGGTTTCTGGGTCACCACCAGCTTGAAACCTACTTGCTGTCCCGGGAATCGCCATGGCTCCAGGTGAGACCACAATAACTGTAAAATGTTCCTTTATGTGACAACATACTGACCCTACATACCATAGCTTCCCCAGCAAAACAAGGAAACGACGCCCAATGGCCCCCGAAATCTCCACATGAAGCTCTGCTTAGCACACCGCGTGGACGAGAGCGATACCGACAGATGATGACATCGCCTACGCCTTCGCCGTCGAAAAGAGGTCGCAACTTGCCGTCAATGAATCTCATGGCCGAGATCGAAAACGACGATGAGGACGAGGACGAGGAAACCCTACAACTTAAGCTTCAAGAGATTCAGGCGCGGCTTAGGTTGAAGAAGCTGCAGGCCGCCAAATCGAAAAAGACGGAAGAGAGTGTTGAGCATTTACATGCGCCCACCTCGGAGCTCGTGATATCCACACATGTCCCAAGTCGTTCGAGGCGCGCAACAACTCCCACCAAGGAACTGCCAGCTCGACAACAAAATAATGTCGAAGTACCTGCGTCTCCGGTCAGAAGAGTCCAAGAACCCTCAATACAAACGTCGCCCAGTCGAGTATTGCTGGGCATCGACAAGGGTCTCAAAGCTCGAGATATCTCGCTAAAGCGTGCGCCCAGTTACAGAGACTCGCAAACATCAACGGAGATTGGACATACGGGTTATCTGAGATCGAGGTCGAAGACTACAGGAAGTGCCAACTCTTCATTCTCATCTGAGAATCGGCCTATGAGTTTCAATGAACGTCTTGTATCAGCGAGGACGGATGAGGCTGCTCGAGCTCAGCGACAAAAAGAGATCCAAAAGCTGAGATCAAATGCCTTTGGTATTAGCCAGGATGAAATGGAACAGTACAAGAAGAAAGCTGTCGATATTCCAGATGAACCACTTCAAGCTCCGTCCTTCTCAAGAGAGGAGGTGATGGGGAAAACTAAACCTGCTGGCCTGCAACGAAGTTACACTGTGCCCAATGTCCAGGCTTCCGATAAGAACACACCAACCTCAACTTCCACAGCTTTGACCCGGAGAAAGAAGATACCCCCTGGAGAAGTGTCTGAAGAACAAGCTGCTGGCTTTGACCCGTATTCGAGTTTTCACTTATCCAAGAGGATTCTACCGCATGGTGTCCTTGCGCGACATGTTTCCGGCAAGAAAGTCTACACAATCAAGGATTTACTTAAGGTTGTTAAAGCGCCGGAATTTGCTTTGCCAGATATCGAACAGGATATTGTGGTTTTCGCCATTTTGGCAAAGAAGTCAGAACCTCGCGCTCATAAGCCAACGCAGAAAAACGGGAAGACAGAGGACCGTGGGAAGTACATGGTCATGACCCTCGTCGATTTAGAATGGGAACTGGACCTTTTCCTCTTCAACTCTGGATTCACGAGATACTGGAAGCTTACTGAGGGGACTGTCATTGCGATCCTCAACCCTACTATTATGCCACCCCCACCCGGCAGACATGATACTGGCAAATTCAGTCTGGTCATCAACTCAGATGATGACTCGATTATCGAAGTTGGCACATCTCGGGATCTGGGGGGGTGCCAATCAGTCAAGAAGGACGGAGATTTGTGTGGTGTCTGGATCAATAAGAAGCGAACTCATCATTGCGAATTTCACTCCAATGAAGCCATTCGCAAACAGCGATCGACAAGAATGGAAGTGAATGGAAGCAGTTTTGGCGCCAGCAAGAATAATTCTAGAGAAGTTTATGGCTGGGGCGTCGAAAAGAAGAAAGAGTCAACAAGGACGTATGACTGGGAAACGAAAACGCATTGGTTTGCTTCGCGATCCATGAGCGCAGCAGACCTGATTGATGGGAAGGATAGAACTCCAAACGATCGAAAAGAGAGGGCAGAGTTTCTGAAAAGAGATCTGAAGGCAAAGGAAAAAGAGCGTGAAATGATGAAGAAGCTTGGCCAAGTTGGCAACGCAGCTGGAAGGGATTATATGCGGCAAGCTGGTTCAAGGACGACAACACTACCAATAGCAGGTACTTCTACCCAGACTTCGAGCTCTGCACATCCGACAGACGAAGTCTACAGGCCGGACGCAAAGTCACTCGGTCTATTGGGAAAAGACTCCGCCATCCATCTAAGTCCTGTGAAACGGAAGCGCCCCGACAGCTCCCAAGCCGGCTCACAAGCCGGCTCAGTCGCGAGTAGCGGACCATCGGCTTTTGGCTGGGGAAGTAATTTAAAAGATAAGCTCGCAAAAATGAAGGAAGGAGAAAAGCTGCGCAAGGATGAGCAACCGCCAGTGCGGAAAAAGACTCGCTTCGTGACAGATAAGGGTATCCGTGAAGCTGGGAGGGAGAGTCTGGGGAACGATCTCCACGAGCGGCAGGTCATACTCGACGATGACGATGATGACTTGGTTATTGTATAAAATATTCATTTCGTTTTTCTCTTTTGGGCACCTACATGGCGTACTGGCAAGCATGAGGCTGTGGTTTTTGGCGTTGTTACAGATGCCTCGGGTATGGTTACGAATGAACGATTTTGGTCAGAGTTATCTCGATATCGCTTGAATCAATGCAGATCTTATTGATTGCGTCAACTCAGACGATGATGACACCAGGAGTTCCTATTTTGATCGAGGTTTCGTGCTCCTGTTCGATTTCAAGGCACGACGTCAACAACATGCCATCTTTAGGGTACCCTCAATATGTCTCGGTGTCAGCACAGCCTCCCTCACTGGGGTTTATTGCATGCATTGTGAGGAGAGGTTGCAAACGATAATGTGCGTGGCCGCACCTGGGCGGCGCAGTGCATGGCATAACCGAGCGGTCTTGGATGTCGATTGTATATCAATGACTGCGTGAAGATGGAGTAAGAAACTCATGTATCTTTCCGGTTTCCATCCTTGTCTGCTTAACTAGTAGGAGTATGCAAAGTTCCGTGACCTCATCCCTCTTGTGAACGCTTGGTTTGTCTTTCTAAAGAGTCGCTTGGTGCGAGAGGAGCGATATCTCCAAGTTAAGCAACTGCATTGACTTGCTCGATTGTTGTCCTATCGAAACAGTATAAGTGCTAGATGGTTTCAGCAGGAAGAGGCGCGCCTTGAGTCCCTTTACTATTGTCTGGCGGAGAGAGCCAAGTCATAATTCTGATAACAAACATTTGAGGCTTAGATCTCAAGTATATTTGTTTACTTGTTGACACCGCCGTGCAATTAGATATCAAAGTTCATTATCAACCTTACTCCCGCTGTTCAGCAACTGCCGCAGAGTTTAAATTATTAAGTTTTGATCCGACCTGATCTGCCCGTTCAAGCTTATCGACCTTGCGCTTGGGGATCTCCCCGCAGATAGGATAGCAAGGGCAGGCTACTGAGTGTATTATAGTTTTGGACGTGTGTGAACTATAAAGCATTTCAGCCAGGTTCAAGTAAAAGGCTCTCGATGCTTTTATTGTACCGAGAATTATCGTTGGGTTGCAATGGCTGAAAGGTTTGTCTGTGACGCAATGTTTGGCACTTTGTGAAGGCTTGATATTGGACAAACTTGTTCCGTTAAGCACACATGACGCATCATGGGTCGTCGAAGCTGACAGTTAAATTAAATTGACTAAAGAATGATACCCATTTCAACCAACGTGATTGATGGGGGGGAGGGGGGATGTCACGATGCTTGGGGTGGTTACAAGAAATTGTTACTGGGGAGTAGATATTGAGTATCCCGATGACTTTGAACGACTAATCATCATTTGATCCGTATACAGTTTGCGCTGGATTATGCTCATTGAATTATCCCCCTAGGTGCTCGCTGATAATACATATCCTCTTTTGTTCAATGACAATAGATTAGCCTAAGTGCAGTGTAGTGTAGCTACAAAGCCGGCTTATTAAAGTTAGGTTCGCAGGTATCTTCCTCCTTGAATGACACTCTTTCGAGGCGCAGCAACTGTGCTATGATCCTTTCATCTCCCGGAACCTTCCCGCAATTATTCCCTCTCTCCCTCCCCCCCTCCCTCGAGAAGCCGTTCAAGGGGTCAAAGTCACCGGAAAGTTGACTGGCCTCAAATTGACCCCCACGCTCCAGACTCGTCAAGCAGCTTTGGACCCTGAATCTTGGTCCCGTCAACCCCGGATTTTCTGCAGGAATAACCCCAAGAAGCGACTCCCGTGAGCACTTCCCCTCATATCGAGATGCATCCAAGCGGAGTATTTATTCGAGCCTACCAATCTTATAGCTGCCCATTTCTCTGACCGGTCTACTCGTCCTCTCGGAGTCGATGCATTGTATCAGTTGACTGGTTGTGACCCCGCTGTGAAGCAGCGAGGAATTATGAGTGATCAGCTCTGAAAATTGGTGTCTAGAGAGGCTGTCATCACTGAGCCGCCATATACGATGAGAGAAGGAGGAACGTTGACTCCTAAGAAGAAATATAAAGCATACCTAGCATGTCCTCTTTCTCTTTCTAGGAGCGTCAGTCACAATCGTCAGTTTAGATCAACAAATCCGAACAATCATCTTTCTCGTTGATCTAATTCAACCTTGCAGATAGTTCATATACTTCCAAGCTATATTATATCATGCCTCCTCATAGTGACGCTCCCTCGCCAGCAGGGTCCTTCGGCAACCACATATATAACCACAGCCAATGGCACTCAAGCAATAGAAATCATAACTTCATACCCGATGCTTCATCACACGCTTCTGCAGACGATCGCTCGGATGGTATGCAGTATACAGCACGCTCTCTAAAACCAGGCGTCTATGTCCCAACCATGTGTTTCTTCGACCCAGATACAGAAGACGTCGACACTACCGCAATTGCCGCCCATGCTGTGCGACTCGCTCAGGCTGGTGTAACAGGTCTTGCGACGCAGGGTTCCAATGGAGAGGCCGTTCATCTCTCTCACTCGGAGCGGCAGCTGGTCACCGCCACTACAAGAGCCGCCCTCAATGACGGCGGCTTCTCGCAGGTGCCCGTAATCGTGGGATGTGGAAGCCAGAGCACGCGCGAGACCATCCAATACTGCCATGAGGCTTGGGAGGCTGGCGGTGACTATGCGCTTGTCCTGCCTCCGTCCTACTATGCCACGTTATTTGCCCCGGCCTCGGAAACCATCCTGGAGTATTTCACAAGAGTCGCTGACAAGTCTCCTATCCCGATCATCATCTACAATTTTCCTGGTGCTGTGGGAGGTATGGACATGTCTTCGGATATTATCATCACTCTTGCACAACATTCAAATATTGTAGGTGTCAAGCTGACGTGCGGCAACACGGGCAAACTCAACAGGGTGGCCGCCGCAACTCGTAAGCTCTCAAGATACAACCCAAAGCAGCCAGAGTTCCTGGTGCTCGCAGGATCTGCTGACTTTCTGATCCCTTCTTTGGTAGGAGGTGGTCACGGCATCCTGGCAGGCTTGGCCAACATTGCCCCGAGTGCATGCATCAAGACCATGGAACTCTATGTACAAGGCAATGTTTCCGAAGCACAAAAGATGCAGGAAGTTGTCTCACAGGGCGACTGGACAGCAATCCAGGGCGGTGTGGTCGGTGTCAAGGCTGGACTACAGGCGTGGATGGGTTACGGAGGCTTTGCACGAAGTCCCTTGCCGAGGCCAGGCACAGAGCAAACGAGGAGGTGGAGGGAAGGGTTTCGAGACCTTGTGATGCTGGAGAGATCCCTTTAAGTCCGAGTGTAAGCCTGAGACGATGACGGGCATGAAGGGCCGGCCATGAGTGTCACACCAAAGTGAAAGAAGTGGAGGATACCTTACAGCTTAGCATGGATGAGCCTGTGAGGGAGCTTTGACTTGACAACGATACACTTGTACGTATATCGTATTCTTTTTTCCTTTCAAAAGTGGGACAGGGCCAGAGTAAGCAGCAGCGGGATTATCCTATGATGGCTTCATACAAAGCTCAGTGTGCTGTATCTATCCCGGGACCTGCATGAGCCGAGTACTGGAAGGGGCGTGGTCAGCATCGTATTAATGCAATATATGCTTCACAAGCGTGGCATTGTGCGATGACTGCTTTTTAGTGTTGCGCCATATATCGATACTGTACTTGATCGATGAGACATTCTGTGTCCAAGAGGGACTCCGCCCGTGATATGGCTGACGTGCAAGACTGTCTTGGATTTATCCTCCGTGGTTTGTTAGTTATTAATTAGACTAGTACATACTGTACATAGTTGCTGGTGTTTTCGGTTCAGTGTAACATACGTGGGTCAACCATGTTCCTAGCAACCCTTTATTGCCAAGATGATCTGCAGGATCCTAGAACCACTAAATCTGGCAAATTAAATGATAATCCCACCGTTCTCCAGTCTAAGATTGGAAATCAACAAAGCCATCACAACAAAATTCTGGCGAGACTATTGAAGAGATCAGCATCCATCGAACCGGAGCAATTTTCTGAGGATCGAAGGCTTAGGATCTCGATTCATTAGCAAGAGTCATGTAAGCAGAGTTCAACCCGCAGCCTTGGTGCATAACGAGCTGATCTTATGCCAAGTTTGTTAAGGGACTAGTAATGGATTATTGGATTCGCTGGCAGACATATATTGGAAATAGTAAACCATTCCACCGTAAGCATTGGTCTTGCTGTAAAGGCAGTCCTTGGCACCGAAGTTGGCCCAGATGCAATCGACACTCGCATGGGTTCCCCTCATTCATCACATCATAAGAATGGGTCTTATGGGAGGATGGGACTGTGCTGCATGTCTAGTGGTAGTCAGCCGCGAGGCTGGTTTAGAAGGGTAGAGGGGTTGTAAAGTTGCTGACAATAAGCTAAAAAATAACTTTCATATGCTTTCTACGAGCCTTGAATGTGAAGCATTTATGCATCATGAGAACAGCCAACTGTTGTCTATAAAAGCCTCCTGTCAATGTCAAGTGATCTGTATGTGTGCTTCAATAGCTTCATCAAGCCATCAAGCCTATAGCCACCAAAGAAAGACAAACTCCAGGATCCAACAACGGTATCGGTGTTGCATTTGTCTGTTGGGACGCGGGGATGCACGAGGCAAACGCCCGGTAAACGGCTCAAACTCTGATCAGATCAGCCCAACTTTAGCACCAGCATCTCGAGATGCCATATTTGGATATTGGGTTGTGCATCTCTCAGCTCTGCTTGGCTAGAACCCATAGGGCTCGTATCGGCAAGTTAATGGATCGAAAGCCTCATGCAGGCGTGCCAGACCTCATCGGCGGTGTGTAGGTTAACACGAGGTTTGCCAGCTAAACAGCAGGATATAGTCGGAGTGATGAATGCATCAAGTTACATGAGGCGGACGCCTACAGACATATAAAAATACGGGATTGGCTTCTGCATGCTGTTTGTTGATGCAGGCTTGTCAGGTTCTAAGTGGCTGAAGAGTTGATCCATGTATGGAGGCTTACGGCAGAACACCATCTTTTTTTGTCCGTTGGTTATGGGGAAGCAACAACATATGCAGCAAGATATGCAGCATCACGAAGCGAATTGGTATCGTAAGAGATATAATTCCAATCCTACGCTTACAGTAGCATGTTCAATAGTTCCAATCGAAACGAACCCACAAGAAGTGCAATCACGCGCAGGCACCATGAACTAGAGCGAGCTAGAAGCTGGAAGGCTGGACAGCAATGGTTTTAATTCTCCCTTAGTGCAAATTGCCCCTTACTACGTAGTACTGAGACATGGCTTCACGAGCAAGACAACGGCCCACGGCTCTGGCGATGGGTCTGGTCGAAGGCTGTCGCCTCCGCCCCTTGGCCAATGCAATGACTAGTTACTAGTTCCTTCAGCCGTCTAGACTATTGCAGACAAGGAGGAAGCAAGCCTTCATGCACAAATTGAGCGGGTGGCTGTTTCATGAGTGGATGGACTTCGAAGCTTGCATCTCACTAGAAGCCGCTTGGGAGAGATTGGGTCTAGCTTAAACGGTGAGGACGAACCACGAGGACCGAGACCGTAATTAACCCGTCATGATGCTAAAAAAAGGCCAAAGGCATTTCCATCAATGTCCAACGACCGACCAAATAGGACTGCCTCGGGCAGATAATGACCTGAAGAAGAAAGAGGGCCTTTTTCCCGTTTGCACTGAACTGACCAAAGAGATGTATTGCTTTCTTTTCCCTTCTTTTGGAGGTGCACCAGCATCAGGTAGACCGTATACGCACCACAGATGAGAGCCTCGTATAACTTAGCCGATTCTTCCCTACACTCTCGTCTCCCTAAGGTACCCATCGAATCGGCATCTCCGTCAAGATCCGGGGCGTCAAGTTCTCTCTTTGTACAGGACCTAAATCCCTGCCCCAAAAAGATGCTTTCCATCAGCATCAGCAGTAGGTAACGGTGATTGCTGTGCTATGAATAATTGTTCCGAATAATCACCAATAGTGCCTGACGTAGGTTTGACGCATTGTGAGTTGTTCCCAGGAGCGGCTGAGGCCCCGGGCTGCCAATCATCAACTCCAAACGCAGCTGCATCTGCGATAGGCCAAGCACATCGTGTTGATGATCCTTTTTTAGTATCCTCCGAATGTCAAGCAAGGCCTGGCTTCGCAACCTGGATGCGCTCGTGGTGGGTATTCCGGCTACCGGCCTCTACCTAGACGTAGACCCAGCCGGGCTGTCAGCGACAGGAATCCATGCTGGTTAGATAGGTCAGGGCGGCTTCACGCAACCGATCATCTTGGCATCAATTTAATTTGAAGTCCCTGGGTGCTACGTTATTGACAGCGCGTTCAGCGGTAGGCTAGGAGCTAGCCGTGGCTGTGGCTGTGATTATGGCCTCATTGACTGGGCGTTTAGAATCCATTGCGATTGTTGTACTTAGGCCAGCTCTTTTAGGAAACAATTCATCCGGTCATAATTCTTCACATCCAATCCATCCTCAGATCATTCGACATTCACCCTCCACAGGCCTACCAATTTAGTCCTGCAAGCCATGTTAGAATTTCAGGTACTGGCTGTAAGCGCGCTAGGGGATCTCAATTGGGCGCTACGCTTCAGCTTGTGTGAGAATGCAATTTACGTATGGTACCTCGGTACCTCACATTAACGAGGTGATTGAGCGAAGTACCTCCTGGCAACAATCCTTTGTTGTGTGTCGTGCCGCTGAGCGACAGACCCACTACCACTGTACCCTTAGCGGACCCACTCACCAGGCACAACAACTCCAATTTCTAGCTTCCCCAACCGCTCAAGGAGGCCAGAAGCAGGTCAGGGTTGGCAGTCAAGGGACCGCTGGGCTGGGCTGGGCTGGATCTTCTTCCCCTGTTATTTTTTGGTCTTTTGCCTTTTTTGCAACGACGATGAATACTACTATTCTCATACGACGGAAACAATTGCTTACCATCGTCAATGGATGATACTGTATGATATTAGCTGCTTCTCCTTTACGTGCAGACAATTTGACAAGACCAGGCTTCAGGGACACAGACGTACGTCAATCCCTCCATCCAATGTGGCGTTACGAGCGAACAAGCTACTAAGCACAGAAAAGAGTCAAGGCCAGAGAAGAATGACCATGGCCTTGGCTTGCCCATGTGCATGGGCCATACCCCATTTCACCCACACCTTCTGCTTGCTCCTTGCAACTGCTCTCGTCAGTGGATACTGTACGGATACATCCCATGGAATATCGATCTTTGCCCTACCTGCGCACCCCCTCCCCCTTGTCATCCAGGGCCACTATGAGGGGCGTTACGAGCCCCTTTGACGATGATTGACAGCTGGGACGGGAAAGACGGAGATTCGGATGCGGAGAAGGGATCATGACCTATTTCCATGGTCAAAGCCATCAGCCCTCTCCTCGCACCCCCCGTCTTGCAGCCGTGGTCATTGCTGGGCTGAGAGACTATATCTCGGACGATTTCCCTCTCTGTCAATCACTTTCGTCCTCGTCGATTTTGTCCTTTCCTAGAGCAAGCAAAGTCGTACATTGACGCACGACTTCTGTTCAAATCCATTCGTTTTATATTTCAGGACATTAATCATGCTCGGCAAGTTCCTGGTTGCCGCTCTTGCGGTTGTTGGCGGTGTCAACCCCGTCGAGGCCCAACAGCAGAACATCTTCATCACTGGTGTCCCAGTCACCGGTGGGCAAGCTGTTCCCTCTCGAAAGAACATCAATGACATGCAGAGGGCTGGAGGTCCCGCCTGGTAAGTCTGTTCTATGATTAATAGTCCCGCCAATGTTAACCGTTGTACCAGGGACCTCTACATGCGAGCTGTTCGCACCATGTATGACGCCAAGGACAATGACTGGCAGTCCTACTTCCAGGTTGCTGGTATTCACGGCAAGCCCTTCATCCAGTGGAACGGTGGTGGTGGCCGAGCTGGCAATGGCTGGGCCGGATACTGCCCTCACGGTGAGAGCATCTTCCTGACATGGCACCGTCCCTATGTCCTGCTTTATGAGCAGATCCTTGTCGGACACGCCAAGCGCCTGGCCGCCCTCTACCCTTCGAACGTCCGCAAGCAGTATGTTGACGCCGCCAACAATCTGCGAGCTGCCTACTGGGATTGGGCCATTGACGGCATCCCCACCATCCTTACCCAGCAGAACGTCGCCGTCAAGGTTCCCGATGGCAGCAAGCTCAAGACCATCAACATGAAGAACCCTCTTTACACTTACAACTTCCCCAAGGATGCCCTCAACAACAAGTATGGAGATTGGGATGATGAGCACCGCGTCCGCATCTACAACTGCCCTGCTCCCGATAGCTTCCCCGCCAGCGCCAACAAGCTCCTCCGCCAGCGACCCTACAAGCAATGGGTCTACGATGTCATGACTCGACCTACTACCTTTGATCAGTTCGCTTCCACTGGGGCCAACGGTGCCTCTCTCGAGCAGATCCACAACGCCATTCACTGGGATGCTGGCTGTGCTGGCCAGTTCCTTGCCACCGAGTTCTCTGGCTTCGATCCTCTCTTCTGGCTGCACCACGCCAACGTCGACCGTCTCTGGACTTACTGGCAGTTTATGCACCCTAGCCAGTCGATGTTCTCTGGCTCTTACTCTGGTGGCGCTCGCTACTCTACTCCTCAGGGAACTCGCATCTCCGCCAGCTCTCCGCTCAACCCCTTCTACAAATCCAGGGGCAACTTCCACACCTCCAACTCCGTCAACAGCGTCAGGAACTTCGGTTACACCTATGCTGGACTTGAGTACTGGCACATGTCTTCCAGCCAGCTCTCCAGCTCTGCCAAGACCACTATCAACAAGCTCTATGGCAGCGGTTCTAGCCGTCGCGACCTCTCTGAGCGTGCTGACGTCAAGACCACCCGTTACTTCGCTAACGTCCAGCTCGATGTCACCGAGATTGAGCGTCCTGCCCAGGTCAACGTCTACGTCTCTGGCAAGCTCGTTGGTGGTCTTGTCGTCATGCGGCAGCCTGCTTCAGGAATCATCCACGGTTCCTTTTCTGCTGACCAGGCTGCGGACACCCCTCAGCTTCTCAGTGCCTGCTCTCCTACCAAGGTTGCCGATGCAGTCACCAGCGGCCTCCAAGTTGAGATTGTCAAGCTCGACGGCTCCAAAATTGACATCAGCACTGTCCCCAGCTTGAAGCTCAGCCTTGACGATGTTGCCTACACTCCTCCTGCTGCCGAGGACGATCTCCCCACCTATGGCTCTCCTCGCACCCAGCCAGCCAAGGCTGTCGCTCTCTCCAACACACGGCCCTCTAAGGCCCTCAACGAGTGTGCCAAGAAGCTTCCTTCTTTCAACCCTCCTGTCTAAATACCCAGCCATCATCGGCGTTTCATTTTTGTATTATCTCGATCGTAGGCCCGCTATCATGCTCGCCCACGACGCATCACAAGGGACCACCAGCAAACCGCACGAATTCTTTTAAGTAATTTTAATCCCTGGTCGACTCGAGGAGTCACGATTGTATTTTTTCGCCAGACTAGGTCTATAGTTGCCAAATAGCGGCCCCTTTTGTCTTGTACACATCAAGTTCTAGTTCATAATGTGACAATGTGTGATGGATAAAGTACCTGCCTCAGGGATCAGTATACGTATAGTAGCTGACAGGCTCGCCAAGTTATGTCCCGTAGCTAGCCCTCATAGATGTACTCCGATCTAAGAAAATCCTTCCCGCATGTTACCAAAGTATGGTAGAGGCAACAAAAAGATGTGAAATAGTATGCCGGTTTGTAATGACATTTTGGTCGCCGTTGCTGATGTAGCTGAAAGTTGGATATTGGCATTCGCAGAACTTTTGGTAGCATGAACAGCTGGTATGGAACGACAGGGAGTTCACTTGTGCCGTTGCAGTCGAAGGATTGACCGTATATTTAGTGAATTTCTTTGCGATTCTCTAGAGCGTGAGGTCGACCCCTTGGCGAGGCTATTCAGTAAGATAGGCAAGGTATATATATATACATACATGGCTTCTTGGCTGAACTCGGCGAGAAAGCCAATACACTCGATCGATGCTTTTGCCCATAATGTATCAAACTATTCGTCCTAGTTCTCAAAGCTCAAAATTTGGCATACATTGTCCATGTGGTTGTGGTTATGGTCAATTCGATCTCTCTGTGCCTGATTGCTATGCTTTCGTTGTGGAATGGCGGAAAATAAGTCCCAGCAGGTGAAGACACGAAATTTAATTTTTCTTGTCAGTCCTGTTACAGAGTGAAATGCATGAATAGTGAAGTGTGAACTGAAGGAGAAACTAAAACTCCCTGGACCAAACAAGTATACGACATGTAAAATGATTCGGTTCAAGAATATGTGTATATTGATCAACTTCTGTCATCAGAGCTATGTCAAAGATCGCTATCTGGGCATAAGATCACGATTGGTTCTGCACTTGGCTTCTTCTTGAGTGGATGAAGGATGGTCGATCGAGAGTTCTGTCGTCAGAGCGAAGCGAGCAATATATCTTTCTATCTCTCAAGCTAAGGCAATAGGTATCATGGCGAAGCCTGTGTGAGACTATTAGGCTCCGCTTTGGAGAAAGAAAAGTGCAAATCACCTATACAAAGTCATGAACCTATCGAGATATAATAGAGGGTTGCTATTAATCTGAGAAAAAAAATACCACCACGAGTTGAAAATCATTCGCTATGTGAGGCTGTGGAGAAGGAGTGCAGAATTGCTTGGACCGTTGAACAATTACTCGATAAATAAGTAGCCGACCTCTGGTATGATCGATCACTACTTCTTCACCTTGCATTACTAAGAGATCAAGAGTGCACATAACTACGCAAGTTCCATTCAAGCTTCCTTACTACCCTTATAGCCCCATGAGTATACCCTGCAACCTGGGTCAATATGTGTGACATTTTTACTGGCTTCTTATTTTTCTTCCAGGTCTTTAATTTTCTCCCCTTATGAGTGTTGAACGTCCTTCATTTTCACTAGTTGCCACCTTTCTTGACGTTAGAGCACACAACTCGTATTACGTCAAACGCAATTCACAAGGATAGAATATAGGCACTCGGGATACAGCCGATTATGCCAGGAAATTTTCGAATGACCGGGACACCTTCATTTAATGAGTTCGAGACACGTTGAATTCAATATGGAGTCGCTTCGGTATACGCTGTCACGTGCCCTACGTGTAGCCACAACTGTTTATCGTGAGGTTTCTGGTTGGTGGATTTCGACTTTACAACTTCAACTTATATGACTTCCGCCGTTCTTCACTTCAATATCGCGGCATAAATGGCATTCGAAATTGTCGTTCCCTCGGAGAAAGAGGCTCCTGGTGTAGCCGACACGTTCTTCGCCTCCATGGACATCAACCTGCTGATGCACGCGCAATTTCCTAGTCCTCAGAGCAAGGACTTTTTCCGTGGCTGGATTTTCAGAGATACTATGGATCATGTCCAAAGTGCTGATAAGGGTATTCTCATTGCACGCGACCCGGAGACTGGGAAAATAGCGAGTTTTGCCAAGTGGAACATCCAGCGGCAACCGCGGCAGCAAGAGGAAGAAGACGACGATGAAGAGTTTCCAGATTTCTGCCGGCGTCAATATCTTGGTCCATACGCAGCTCTCACAAAAAGTAAGAGAGACAAGGTCTTAGGCGAAAAACCGCATTATCGTAAGTATTTCAGAGTCGAGTGGGCGTTGGAACGGCATTAACCGCCATATATGGATCTGCAACTCCCGACCAGCTGCCTTGTTTAGGCATCACTCAGCACTAACGTTTCTTAGACGTTACATATCTCTGTACTGATCCTGAATTTAACTGTCAAGGGGCTGCATCAACTTTACTTCGTCGAGTCCAGGTCGAGGCGGCTAAAGAGAACGCGCCAGTCATTCTCGAGGCTACCATGAATGCGGTGTCGTTCTACCAAAAGCTGGGCTTCCAAATTCGGGAAGAGCTAAACATGATGCTACCAGTACGAGGCTCAGACGAACCGACTGAATTTTATGAAGAGAGAGTCATGGTCTGGACAGAGACTGGGAGCCGAAAAGAGTTACACCCATGAGACCATCACGCTATCGCTAATCGACTCCACACTCACGTGGCAAAGCGTTGGACAATTTAACACAGAGCTTTGACTCGACATCTTCAACATGACATCAACAACAAAGGTTTGCAAGTCGAACCAGAGCCTCGGACTGGAAGAGGATTCTGGGCCGGTGTCGCTTTGCGTAGTGGGTTACATAGTGTAGTTGGCCTTACATCTTAGTTGCGTGTCAACAGTCATACAACCAGGCCTGTCAAAATCTCCGGATCCAACGATGACGCTCTCGCTCATCAAATAATTATCGCTCGCTCTAGAATCAGTCTTTATTATGGATCTCGACAAACTGGCCCGTGCGTAGCGATGGGCCGGGACAAGACCGCCGGCGTTTCCCTGTAGCCCCCATGACAAGGGTCGAGTCTCTGTTGAGCCAAGATCAGGGACGGGACAAGGGACATTTTCGGATCCCGATGCTTTTCTATGGACCAATCACAGAAAGTTTATTTGCTCCAAGGGATCTAAGTTATCTATCGATAACTACTACGTGTGTGCTATGTAGTATGAGCTGATAGATCTTGGATGAAGCTGTCGCGTGCGGGGACCCATCTCTCCGTCTTTCCAAAGCTTGTCTTCTGTCAAAGTCTTGTGGAATGAGACTGGAGAATGCATGACTAATGTTTGTTTATTCCGAGCATTGTGACATTTGCTATCCGAGAGAGACGAGAAGATCGTCACTTGGCACCCGGAGATAACTTACTGATGACAGGTTAATGTTGACAAGCGCTTCGCCGAGTTTACAGGTCTTAAACCGAACACCGGAGTAATTCGGATTGGCAAAAGTAGCAGTAGCCGGCGGAGGCGCCGGGTATGGCAGTAAGTATAGAGCCGGTGGTGTCAAAAGTGAGCAGATAGATAGGGGAGATTTGCGGTGTTTTGGAGCTGAGGCAGATCACCGACGAGCGAATCCAGTAGTAAGGAACCTCAGGAATTTTACCAATGAGGTGAAAAGGCTATTTTAGCCGCCAACAAGAGCAGCGAGAGGGTCTCAGTGAGACGTCTTTGTTTGAGTGCAGCGGTAAATGAACCCCGGACGAGCCATTACGTTAAAACAACTGCCGGACCATGCAGAATGAGGCAAGACAAGCTCACAGATGGTTTTCCATTTGGTAATGGGCTCAGAGAGACGCCCTTGGTCGGCTGGTATGAGATACTTGGTTTCCACCAGCATCTACGCGAAGGTCATAGGTACACTGTACATTTCGAGCTCTAGATTTCCTCTCAAGATGGTGTTCAAGCTGGCATCTGTGGTAGTGCAGAAAAATGTCTCTCAAGGCTGGGGTTCCTCTTTTCTTGATTTAACTTATCTTTTGCCATTATGTATTTCTATCTCCTCTGCTTTTCTAGAGATAAGCTTGCTCGTCCATTCAACTCTGACGGTCTTCATCCTCACTCGTTCGGAAGTACAGCACACAGCAACACGACTCTAGTCCTCGGGGTTATTCATGATGCGGCCCATTTCTTTCCTCGGGTTGAAGGGAAAGTGAGCAGGTCTTTGTCTGGGCATTTGGTAACAACGCCGTTGCCGAGAAAATCCCCCATTGCGCTGCGCTGGTCTTTGTCTATATACATGACTAGGGTCTTGTAATGGCTCAAGGTTGGCCATGATTCAGGAAGGGCTGGGTCCCCGCAGAGGCATGTCGGGTCAGTGGCATGTTCCTCTGCTAGAGATATCGGAAATTGGAAGCGACTTGCTTGATATCGGGGATATGATTTGCAGCAAGTGGATATCTTTCTACGAAAGGGCTCAAGGTTTGATGTTTTATTCAGTCTGTTGAGTCATTGATGACCCTTACCCATGCCCAAATAACCACTCAAGTTGAGGGTAATGTCCCCAGATGTTGGATATTGAGATACCTCACATTATTAGGTACTGAAGTTCAGTATCTCCCTTCCTAGTCGAAGACGTTCCCCAAGTTCGAAATTCCCCATTCGGTACATGCTCCGGGCCTTTCAAATTTGGGTGGACGCCTCTAGACACCAATTGACAAGGCTTATCCCGAAGTCGACAGACGAGAACTTGGGGATTGGATCTGGAGAATGGACCTAACGGGGACGGACGTCCTGGTCAGGTACTTTTGGCGTTGCGGGGAATACCATCAAGCCGGATGTATCTCTTGCTCTTTCTACTAGTACCTATAGTACCTAAAGTCAGGCTCTCTCTCACATGCCCGTCGTTTTGCACTTTCCCCGTCCCTTACCCAAAATCTTCCTTCATTCAGTAGCAGCAACTTTGCTAGTCTCTACTCCTCAATTTCTTTTCTTGTCCTCTTCCTCTTCCTCTCTTCTCATACACTTTCGGGTACTATCCAACCACATATAAGGCGTCTCTTATTTTACTTTGATATAACTAAGTAACTGCACGTCTGCGAAACCTGGATCGCGCCACCGTCGGGCGACTAGGTAGCTGATTTTGGCCCAGTCGGTCGTTTTTTTTTTTGATGACGTCGAATCTGATAGGCTTGTTAGCTTATCTCGCAGTTAGCTGAGAAAAAGACCAGGCTCATACACTCTCTCTCTCCCCCAGGCCCTCCGCTGTTTATCTTTGCCTGTTATCAACATCAGTCGCGTGTGCAGTACATAGTACACACTGCTTCTCCGGATTTATCTCTTCCCCAAGCAGGAGAGGGAAGAAAAAAAAGTCGATATCGAATCAGGTCAGAGGGAAACGGCGCATTGAGATTCAGGACCCTGGCCCTGCATTCCATCTAAACCCAGTCCAATCCAGTCCAATCTAATCCCCGGTTCCCCAGGCTTTGATCCCCGCCTGCAACATTTGGCAGTGGGAGCGCCAAATCAACCAGCCAGAGCATAGCTGACAGCTCACAACGGGCGTACCAAGACCAAGCAACTTGTCATCCAATTGATTTTTGTACTGCCCCGTTATCGCCCTGGCTCACGATCCGACAGTACTGTATCTGTATCTGTGCATCGTGCTCTGTCCTGCCTGACTGGGCCGTCGATTGTTGGGTCGCACCGCATCATCGCTGTACAGTTTTCGGGCCATCGCACATCTGCAACCGACCTTGAGATTGGTTGCGGAGGAGAATAGATCAGCAAGAGAGGACAACAGAGCAAGAGCAAAAGGCAAAAGAGAAGAGAGAGGAGAACTAACTCAACAATAAGGACCGACTTCGGTGCCTCTACTAGGTACTATCCATCCTTGATTATCGTTCTCTTAGTCAATACCCTCTCCCCGCTTGTCAAAAGCCTTATCAGATAAACCACAAAAAAATACCCCTGGTCTGGTTGTTTCTGTCGCTTCTTGCTGGCTGTCGACACCATCGGCGCCCATCTGCGCCCGCCATCCCAAGCATCCTAGCAAGTCCCTGACATTGGATCCCAGCATCTTGGATTCCACTTTGCCCTCTCTCGCTCCCGTTCTTCGCCAACCACTTACACACTCTGCTCGGGCATTTTCTTATCTTTTCTCCCTCTTCTTCTTCCTGTCTTCCTTGCATCATCTCGCCTCGCCTCGCCTCACATCCCATCCCGCTTCCCGCTTCCCCAGATTCTTATCTCACACCAACCATTGACTCGTGTTGTGTGTGTGACTCTAATCAACTCACTCAACTCGATTTGGATAACGTGGTTCTATTAGCTATCGTTACCTATCATCTCGCTTCTCAGTGGTCGTAGCTCTAACCAAATTGCGTCACTATCAACCCCGTGGGGCCTATCGCACCCAAAAAAAACTATCTTTCTTCTATCGTCACCACCATCCATATCGGATATCTACTGCACTAGACTACACCCCGAGAGGCTGACAACTCAAGAGCCACTGAGGCTCAGCCTATCCTGCGCCCGTTTTTTTGCAGGGCAACGGGCGCCTGTATTCTGGTGTAGCACAACTCGACTTCGTGGGTTGTGCCCTGACAGCAACACACCCTCTACCAGTTGTGCGTTGCTTTGCTGATAGCAGACCTGCAGCGGTACTGGATTCCATACATCATTCTGGATCTATCCGCACTCTCCCACCATGTCTCCCCAGTCCTTAGCCCCAGTCCAGAGGACGGCGCCTATCGCCATTGCTCCTAAACCTCCTCGGCCAGAACCATCTGCTTATCGCCAGGACAGTTTTCATAGGCTCGAGATGGGCCACGGAGTAGCCAGCTCTGCACCCGTCGAGGGTTCCTCCTTCAACGCCTCCTCCATCCCACCTTGTCTATCATGCCGGTACTCACGCGTAAACTGTATCCTTAACGACGATGACGACGGCTGCATCCAGTGCCAAGCTGCGGGATCCGAGTGTTCCCTCTCTTCTAATAGTCCCCGGTCCCGAAAGAGGAAGCTTCATGGTGAGGCTAGCGATGATATTATCGGAAAAAGAAGGTCAGATCAATCCGATATCCCCATCTCATTCTCCATACTATCCATATCCTTCTCCATATTCATGCCGATGAGCCAGCCCTCCACACTCATCCTAGCTTGAATGCTCCACTAGTCCCCGTGCCTTTCCCTTGCGTCTATCGTTTCCTTCTACACACATTCCCTCTCTCTGATAACCTTCCACCTTACTCGTGTTCTTCCTTGCATGCCTTTGTCTGACATATGATTGGCCTCGTACAGTTCACCGGGTCTCGCATCTAGGCGACGAAACCATAACTCCAGCCTTTCCAGCACCGCCGCTAGCAGTTCTTTTCTGGAGGAGATGGCCAATGTTGGCGGCCCGACCATGCTCAAACGTACGCTTGGCCTCCAGGACGATCGTTACAGCCAGTACATTGGTCCTACCACCGATTTTGAGCCCTCTCTTATCAACCTCTCTTCCTTTGATCCCCATGACGAGAGTCTCTTGTCAAGAGGCACTCTTCGCAAAGTCAGCGAGCACGACACTTTCTTGATGCTTCCTGACTCCAGCACCCCAGGACACGAACATGTGACGCAAGACGCTGATCATGTCGAGTCCATAGTAGCCCCCCATGGCAGGCGGCTCATCGATATCTACTTTCGAGTTGTTCACCCAGGATTTCCTATTATTCAAAAGCATGTCTTTATGGAAAAGTATGAACGATCTTACCGAGAGTTTTCACCACCACTACTAGCAGCTGTGTACATCCTTGCCATCAATTGGTGGGATCAGAGTGAGGAATTGGCCTGTTTACCGCGACCCAACGTGAAGGAGCTCGAAAGCCTCGTCCGAGCAACTCTTGATGAAGCAACCTTCCGCCCAAAGCTTTCGACGATCCAGGCCGGTCTACTACTTTCCCAGAGGCCCGAGGGCGACCAGTGGGCACCTACCGCTCAGCTTGTAGCACTTGGACATGAGCTAGGGTTGCATCTGGATTGTACTGGTTGGAAGATACCGCCGTGGGAGAAGGGCTTGAGGAAACGATTGGCCTGGGCCCTTTACATGCAGGACAAATGGGGTGCACTCGTTCATGGGCGACCATCGCACATTTTTGCTACTAATTGGGGTGTTCAGCCTCTGACAGCAAACGACTTTCCAGATGTTGAGTGGGACGAGAACGATCCGGAGGAGAAGCTCGATATCGAGAAGGGAAGGGTTTTGTTTACGCGAGTGGTTCAGCTTTCCGAAATTCTATCCGAAATTCTCGACACTTTTTACACTCTTCAAGCTATGAATACGGTTGCGAACGCAGGCAAACAGGGAACGCAACTGGTGTTGTCGCTCGCGAAACCCATTCAGCTCAAATTGAAGGAGTGGTACGGAGGGTTACCGCAACTGATTCGCCTGGACTCTTCGTACTCTTCCCTTAACCCTAGCTCCAACAGGTTGTCAAGTATCGGATATTTACATCTGGCATACTTCGCGGCCGAAATTACACTTCATCGTCGAATCATTCGATCATTAGCTTCTCCGTCTAGCTCTGTCGACTCATATGTGCAGCACATATGTCGCAGTGCCGCCAAGGCACGTCTCATCTCTGCCATGGATTTTGTAAACCGACTTGGACCGAACCATCTACGTTCGTTCTGGTACTTTGCTTCCAAGACTAACTTTGCATTGATTGGCACGTTTGGATCTTTGCTCTGGGCAACCTCACCTGGGCGCGAAGAGGCGGATTGGTATCGAAGACGTTTGGGGGAGTATCGATGGACTCTTTCAGTGAGCTCAAAACCTGGCGAGGGTAAGGGCTTGACTGAGTTTGCCATGACCATGTTGGACATTTCGACGGGTTTACTCAAGCAACTGCCGGAAAAGCCCTCCATGAGCAGGAATGGAAGTCACGCTGATCTTTCGGTTTCTGCGCCACCTATTTTCAGTGGTGGTATTCTGGACAGCTTGGGTAGCAGGCCCAGCGCGCCAGAAATGAGCGCTATGTACAGCCCACGAACCGACGACGAGGATGAAGAGGAAGAGGAAGAAAGCAGCGACGATGATATGGAGGATTATCCGCCACGGATGTAGGAAACAGGGGAAGAATATGGAAGACACAGCATATAAACGAAGAAGGTAGGTTCCAAGTTCCAGACGATTAGTTGGATGAAGGAACGATCAGCTGTGTTGTTTTGGAACATGTAGCATCGTTCAGGCGTTTCTGTCGTTGCTGCATTGCGATTTGGCACGGCTTAGGAGTTGGCATCGGCATCGGCATACTGTCATCTTTTGGGCCTTGCTATGGTTGGTTTTTCTTTCTGGTCATTTGGGCTTGGGATGAATTGATACCTAGGTTTCTCGGGGCTCCTCTGGAAGGGCCTGAGATACGACGGAATGGCATGAGGGCGCATCATATCAGGAGATACAATCATGGAAGATTTAGTGTTGCATGAAGCAAGATGGACATGATTACTTAGATTGGACTGGATCATTATGAATTACGCATAATACGAGAAATAGTAGCACTAGCAGCTAAGTCGTCACGTTCGAGTTCCGTTATTTGACTATTTGAGTTTCGGTGTATTTTTCTCGTTGATAAGAACATATCCAGCGCACCTCAAGTCTCGAGTTCTTTGGTGACAGCCAGGATCAGGAATTTGCTTGGCGAGTGGATCATAGCATTTAGCTTGCGAGATAGCGAGATATGGCAGGTAGTTTTTGGGCCCGGTAAATACATACCTAAGTGTAAGTCCAGAAATTTATAATCTCGAAATAGCGTACAGGAGTTTTAAAAGAAGTTCATGTCATATATAAGGAATCAGTTGACCTATCTCCTTGGCTTCAGAATATGCTCTTCAATAGGGTTCCGCAATTTCAACAAGCCACAACACCAGCCACAACATTGGAACAGAAGAAAACGATTTCCCGCCACGTCAACCTTAAAGTTTGTCTCATCTACAACCAACCAACCGTCTACGAGCTTCAAGTGCAGGCCATTTGAACCGCCAGACCAGATCCTCCTTTTCTGTTTCTTTCGTACTTTTTCTTTGCCTGCGCGTTCTTTCAGTTCATTCAATTGCCTTCTTATCTAGCAATGGCTCCTAAAAAGGATGGCCACTTGGCCAAGGCGACTGGCGCGCCTGAAGGCTTCACGCCGGAGCGGTTTGAGAAGGAACTCAAGGACCTTGCGACAAAGGCCAAGGAAGATACTTTTGTGAAGCGTGCCATGGCTCAGGCGCTCGTCTACACCCAGACTCTGTTGCTCCTTGGCTTGTTAGGTGTCGCGTCGAGCGCGTCGCAGCTTAACCTGTCTCCTATCTATGGTTCTATTCCCTCTGCGGTTTCGCATGCGACTGCTCTTAAGGCTGCCTGCTTTATTGGCTGGGCTGGTAACTTGATGCTCCGCATGGTTCTCCCTCTGTCGACTTCTCAGCTTCTCCCAATTATCGCCTTGAACATTCCTGCCATACAGTTTCTTCTCGGGACCTTCACTGACCGTCTTGGCTCTTGGTGGGGTCCTCTCATCATCGAGAGTTTCACCTTGTTCCCCCTGGCTATGGTTTCGGCAGCCTCCGTCGCCGATATTCTCGAGGATGCTGATTTGAGTGCACTCCCCAAGTTCGTCGCAGATGCGGCGCCTGGTATCGTGTCGTGGGCTCTGTATAGACTAGCTGAGAACCAGTCGATGGAGAAGCTGCAGGGTGTCATTGGAAGCACCTTTATGTTCACTCGTGTTGGTATTGAAATTGTTTTGGGAGTCATCTATGCTGCCATGGCACCATCCAAGTATCTTGTCCTGGCTATCCCTGCGCTTCTGCACACGGCAGTCTTCAACACGCACGTCATGACCCCCATGGCTACTACATCTCTCAACAATACCTTGACAGCTCAGAACTGGACCCTATTGGACCGCCGCGAGTCGTTGACTGGCTATGTTTCCGTTATCGAGAGCATGGATAGAGGTTATCGCGTGATGCGATGTGACCATAGTCTTCTTGGCGGCCAGTGGGTTCAGATCAACGGTCGCAGGGTGTCTGAGCCTATTTATGGTGTTTTTGTCATGCTCGAGGCTGTACGACTTGTTGAGAGGGAAGCTCCCCTCCCGGACAGCGAAGCCAGTGCGTTGGTCGTGTAAGTCACCTTTTAGCGATTTACTGTAACTCACTAACACGATACAGTGGCCTTGGTATCGGAACCACCCCCTCAGCCTTTGTTTCTCACGGCATTGATACTACGGTCGTTGAGATTGACCCTGTGGTTCATGAATTTGCTCAGAAATATTTTGACCTCCGCGAGAATACCCCTGCTGCGATCGCTGATGCAGTCTCTTACACGGCTGACCTTATCAAAGAGTCCAAGACCTATGATTATATCGTTCACGATGTGTTCACTGGCGGTGCAGAGCCTGTTGATCTCTTCACTCTCGAGTTTCTGCAGGGATTGGGAGACTTGCTGAAGGATGATGGAGTCATTGCTATCGTAAGTTAACCAAACATCAATTGTGCTGAGTGTACTAATTTAGTCTTCAGAATTATGCTGGTGACTTTGGCCTTCCTACTCCCCAGCTCATATACCGCACCATCAAGAAGGTTTTTCCCTCGTGCCGCATCTTCCGCGAGAGCCCACGCGAAGAGGCCAACGTCGAGAAGTGGGGAAGCGACTTCACCAACATGGTCATCTTCTGCCGGAAGACCCCCGGGGAGGTTACCTTCCGCCGCCCTACACAAGAGGATTTTCTCCGAAGCCAAGTCCGACGGGCTTTGTTGTTTCCCAAGTACGAGATTAAGGAGCAAGTCTTTCTTGAGGATGAAGCTACGGATGTCCTCAACAAGAACGAAACAAGCAAGATTACTAAGTGGCATCAGGACAGTGCTGCTGGTCACTGGAAGATCATGCGATCTGTCCTGCCTGGTACGATCTGGGAGCAGTGGTAAACTTCCATCTACTTTGTATATAATTTGGATTGCACATAGTTTGTATCATTGTGTATACTTCTATCTAGATATTTCTAGTAGATCCGACACATTCCTGGATACGCCCCTGCAATAAGACATTTGCAGCGTCAAATATTTCAGCTGACAAACTACTTCTTGGGATCACTTGCAACATCGATCGCATACTGCTGGTTGTCCGTATTGAAGTCCTTTGAGAATTCCGCAATGTGAGCTGGCACGTCAGTCGCGTTGTATGGACCAGCGACTGGCTCGCCCATGGTTGTGTGAATTGGCAAAACACCTGTCCAGACTGTGTCCTTAATAGACTCGTTCTCCATGTCCTTCTTGTCGTCATTGGGGCCACCTGTGCGCATCTTTGCGCTTCCGGAAGCTATCTTCACCTTGAGAATGCCGGTGCTTTGCAGCTCAGCCTTGGTCGGCGGGAGACGAGTGTGTCGCCAACGATCCGGCACGACACTGTTAGTGATGAGCTCCATAGCGTATAGCCTCTCTTCCTCGTCCTCTACCAGCGTAGCGTGGCCGAAGAGGACTGTAGAGCGATAGTTGTAGCTATGGGAGAAAGTCGACAAAGCGAGGACAAGGCCATCGACATGAGATGCAGCAACACAGACGGGCATACCTTTTTCGTCACTAGCGCTACGACCCAAACTCATGATGCGACTTGAGACGTAGCCGTGAAGATACAGGTCCAGAGGGTCACCGATGTCTGCACTGGGCCGGTCAAAAGAGCCCATCTGACCGATCATCGGGAGGATGACAGGGAAGGGCTGGGAGGGAGTGTTGAAGGAAACATGGAGCATCTGACAGGAGTTGACGATTTTATGAATTGTCTTGAGGGCGTAGACACCACGGTCATTTTCACGCTTGACGGTGTTGATAGCTTCTTTGGGATATTCGAGATCGAAGCGGCCCATTGTGAGTGATGTTAATATTGGTGCTAGAGTAGATGATGAATGAGCTTGATTATAGAGAGTCATGTCTTTGACGGAGGTAAGTTCTCTGCCTCTTATACTTGAGTGTGATGGTGTTACTCACAACTTCCGAGATATTGTAACCAAAATGAGTCGTTTCATCGGAGCCGAGATGTCAGACAGCACAAATGTTCGGAGCATTTGGCCGAAAGATCTGAAGTGTAAATACAAAGGAAGATACCAGCTGACCTATTCCTCTTACGCACCTTTTGATGTCACCGGTGTTAACAAGATACTTTGAAAGTATTCAGCCACATATCACTAACAAAGGTGATTATGGTGCGGCTAACAGTGGCATCTGACCATTACGCGGCATCCAATTGGCGAGCCGCACATCATGGGCCTAAAAGCAGTAATTCCGCATGCCGTATGCCAGTAGCTGCATTCGAAGATGGGGTCTCTTCCAAGCAGACCAGGCAAGTTCCGGATTTTGACAGCTGAATAGGTGCGTTCATTTGGAATCATTCTCAACTGTGACCTTCATAGTTGATAGGATGTGTCACGATAATCTAGCTCAGTTGGGTATTTCTTGGCAATATGGACGAATGACTAACTAATCCAGACAATATGTTTGAGGCTGATCTACCGGCCCGGTTGTGACTCTTGAAGGTGCCAGGACGACCGGTTGGGCAGGCTAGGAAGGACAATGGAGACAGATTGTCTTGTTTGTTTGTGACTGGAGCTACGGATAAATAGGAAGCAATTGAGGTCTGGGTCTGTTAGGTAAGTAGTCTTCATATTAATTGTCTTCCCTACCCTGTAAATGGAGCCGGAGGAAAGTTAACTTGTCATGTAACTGAATCGCTTATGTTGTAGTATTGTTGAGATTTGTCAATAGTACAACGAACACTGAAGTCTCTTCGACTCAGTGTTTTCCAGTGTCAACTGTTTGTGTGGTTTTTTACTTGACTATGACTGAGTAGTTTGATAGGTACAACCCGTAATATTGTTAGTGGGCAGTAGCTGGCAACGGCTAGGTGCTGAGGCGTTGTAGATCAACGGTGTTGTAGTAAGTTGTAGTACCTAAGTGATGAACTTCCAACCACTATGAATGGTGAAAAGTACTAGCTAAATTCCTTTACTAAGGATTCACATGATAACATCATCTCCCCAGATGGACATGGTCAACTTTACCTGGGCAATCCCCTTACCCTAATACTATTTACTGTAACCATCAGCCACTGGGTAAGGTTATTACAAAAAGTCCGGGGAAGTTCGTAGGGGGGAGGGGGGGAGAGCGGGCTGCAGCCAAGTGCCCGTGTTTAGTCCAGTTCGGGAAAGCAAGCCCAAAGTCCCTCCCTCTTCCTTGTCGCCATTCGGGCATGATCGGGTTGAATAAGAGTGAGGCTCCACCAAGAGCGGGAGAGAATATCTGCCAGGTATTAAAAGTATTAATATCCATTTCTCCAACTCTCGATTTTCCATAATTGCCATTACCTATATTCTCGGCAATAACCTTAGTATCGTCTCTTACCTACCCTCTGTTAACCTTATCAGGAAACTAGAATGTAGAAGAGCCTAGGGTGCCTGTCACACTGCGAGTTGTCATTAACATGCCATGCCCTCCAGGGCAAAATCGCAGTCAACCAACAGCAGGCCTCCCTTTGCCCCGCCATCTCTTCTCTCGGTCACTGTCCGAACGTGTAGTCTAATGGGATGTCATGCTAATTCATTTGAACGAGAGAGGACGAGCGTTATTTCTCTTCTCTTTTATTAATTTTCCTGCCATCATGATCATCATGACCATCGTATTGAGAGCGTCTTGATGATATTTACCTGCCATCTATCTCCCTCCCAGCCAAAGCAAACTCCATCACCATGTTTCAGCAAACCGGGCTTGGAACCTGTTTCCGAATAAGATGGATTTCTCACGATTATAGCTCAGCAGGCTGGCTGCCTCCTCTTTTTTTATTCATCTACTAGCATCAGTATGCTATGCCCATGCCTGCTATAGCTCAGCAGCGGTGGACCGGCTTGTATCAAGCGCCGAGTCAGTCTGGATCATCGTCTCAGTCTGGTCCCAACAGCCGCCGTCATCTCCGACATTCCCAGTTTCATAACCCAAGATGCTACGTTTGGCCTTCACGAAACACCATAATGTTCCTATTCCACCCAATCATGTCGAGTTGCGCGCCACAAAACAAGCGACTACGCGAGCAGGCTCGAACAAAGCCAGTTTGACCCAAGACCTTCGGCTGAAACCCAGCCAGCGAGATATACGGTTGCAAGTGCAACTCGGCCTTTCAAAGGGCTGTTCCCATCTGTCCACTCTGGTAGTGACTGACTTGCTCATCGTTGCCTCACATTTCGTTCCAACTCTCCTTTCCCATCCCCCCCCCGTTATTGTCTTCTAATCACACATACCGCTGAAGTATTCACAGTAGTATGCGTCTTGGTTGATCCAAGATCTCATTCGTTTCCCCCTTTTATTTCCTAGCTTCATCTACACTTCATTACACTCGTTCTAATACTAATGTTGCTTTCATGACGAACAATAACCGTCAGGCCTTTGTTGCGGCCTTTACTTTGTAAGTCACCCCTTCGATTGCAGAGAACCAACTGAATGACCGAACAACAGTGGCCTGGTCGCCCATGCTGGTACCTCCGGCCTTCTTCTTCTTCTTCTTCACAAACGTGCCTCCAAGATTATTCGAAATGCTCCGAGGCTGGCCCTCATCGCGTTCCTTGTTTCTTCAGCCCTGTGGGCTCAAATCGATTTTTTCGCCTTTTTACTTAATCTCAACTCTATGACGGGCTGCCAGATTATGGTTACTTTTGCATCAACATTCGATCAGTTCGCCCGAGTGTCTATACAACAGAGTCTACTATGGATCTTCAGCACCCATAGCCTCGCATCTCTTACTGAGATAGCAATCATGCAAGGATTCATTGTGCTACGACTCATTCTCGGAGGAGTCTTTGTTGGAATTCAACGCCCACAATTGGATACAGTATGCCTGGCACAAACCTCTATCCTACCGGTTGGAATCACAGTCTCTGTGGCCGACACTGCCTTTGTGGCCTTCCTCTTGATAAGAATCATCTCTCGTGGAGTATATTCGGATACACAGAGAGGAGTCATCAGCCCTAGGCAGTCCCGAGCGGTTGCACTGGTCGTAATGGGCCTGGTCATGTGGACAGGAGTAAGTCCAAAGAACAAGAGGATGAGCACGTAGCTGACATCTCATAGGCTAGTGCTCCGTTGATGCTGAGTATTCAGCCCATGCCCATAGTTGTTCGAACAACTGTGCCTTCAGTAGGTCTATTGGTATTAATCGGTATGTTCGATCTATGATATTCGTTCATGAAACGAGCTGACTCTTCAGGGATCCTCGTTTTGTTCCAAGGAAGACTGTTTTCCGACAACGCAAAGAACACACAACCGACAGATGTCACCGACTTCGATGCTTCCCGAGACTTCAACACTCGACAGATGACTGATTCAAATATCCATCGCTCGAGCAATTACAATGACTTCGCAAGAATGTCAGCAGCCGACTTCACAAGATCATCTAACCCTTTGCCAGGTCCCGCCGAACCCAAACGAGAACTGCCGTTGATCACGATGCCGGCTGCTGGGCAAGCAAACATTGGGATGGGTGGTGTTCCTGTGCTGGGCCAGCTTTTTCCTCTCCCCAAAACTCAGCCACAGTCATCCTCGATGGAATCTGAAAATTCACAACGACAAAATTTCCACCAGGCGACACTGAGCACGGCGAGCTCTGGATCTCGCTCCAATGTCAGGACCTCAACCTCTGATCAGGAAAACTGGGAACCTTCTGCGAAGTTGACCGAACCTCAACACAGCCCTCTGCCTCCAGAGCACACAGTGGCTGCCACAACATCGGCTTTCTTGTCACCTGGGATGGATGAAGTCCGCCGAAGGTCCCCGCGACAGTCCCCTCGACAATTGCCATCGCCAGCTCTTTCAATTTTTCCTCGGTCGACTCCGACCAGATTGCAAGCACGTACACCCACACAGCCAACGGGGGATACCATTGTCAACTTCTCTCTGCCTGTCGACGCACGAGTACCGCGCCCATATCAACCAACGCGACGCCAGCCCTCGAAATCAGCACCATTGGCTGTCATACCGAGGAGCAACGCAAACGAGATCCTAAGCAAGAGGGAGGATTCTGCACGAACGCTATCTGTGGTTCATCGACCGCGACCGATACCAAGGAAATCTAATTTTGATCGTGCCATTTTCCCAGCGGAGGGCTCTCCAAACCTGAAGAATCACAAGCGATCGCTGTCCTGTGGTTCTGTGAGATTTAAGCAGCCACTCGACACAGAGGCAGCAGAGATCAACTATAATTTATCTCGGTTGAACGAATTTGCCAATGTCCTACATGCAAATATCCCAACGCCAAGCGAAACTAACCGCTGCATGAGGCGGCGATCACGATCTATGGTTGAGCTCCCGATTCTGTCAGCTGACCTCCAGTTGAAGTCGAAGAGCAACGAAGCCAAGCCACGGATCGACAAGACGGACACATTGGTCACCATCCCAAAGACGCCAGTAAGCCCTATTATTGGTGAAACGTCTGCTCAATTTCCAAAGAGTCCTCAACCTCCCATTACGCCTCCGCATGAAGAGCCAATATCCGCAACAAGTTCAGCTTGGTGTGACTCCCATGCAAAGGGATATGGACGACGGTCCTCGCCTATCCTGCCAATTGAGGACCTGAGTGCTCTCACCCCTTCTCCGACCCGAGATGGGGATTTCGCTGTTGATGCGGTTATCCAGTCGCCTGCAACGCAAGTCCACTTGCAAAGGGCCCTGACAGTAACAGTCACGGCAAAATGCCAACAACGGAGTGGACTCGGAGTTGCGGAGGCCCCATTGATGTCCAGAGACGAGAGTCCGCAGGGACCGTCACCCTTGGCTGTGCACAAGCCATCCACCGATGCTAATGTCGGACCTGGGTCGGAGTTGCGCCAACAAGCCGAAGATGTGCAAGTTACTGCAAAACAACATTTCTGGCCATCACAAGTGGGGAAAGCCCGTCCAGCTACGTTCTCAGACAGGGCATACTCAACAAAGCCGCGTCGGGGTCTTCCGCCGGCGCCGCTGCTTTTCCGCCGGATTGACAATTTCTACGCTGAGCCATCGCCTGTGGAATCTGAAGACGACACGGTTGAAAGTGCCCGCGAGAGCATCCGTAAGTTGACTTGAATCTTGATAGCTGCGATTGCGCAATTACTAACACTGGATAAGAGTTTGATTCGCCAAATTCCTCTTATCAGATAGCGGGAAACGATAGGCTGGCACTGTTGACAAATCTAGAGAATGAGCTGAACGAACAGGAACACCAATGGCAGACTATTCGCCATACAATGCTTGCTCGTGATTCGATGTCAACTGTGGGAACATCTCCTAGCCGAGATTCGCGATATGGATACGGAAGTGCGCGCCTGTCAAAGCTTGCCCAGCAGCGAGGGCAATTGAATGCGGAATATGATGTTCTGGCGCTTTTCGCTCAGGCTGACATGATGTCCAAGACAAAGCTCGCGGCTAGCTCATCATTCCCCAGGTTTACGACTTCATTAGCAACTCCTACCCCTCCAGATACTGATGAAGAGAGCGAATACGATGAAGATCATGAGGCATTGATTGGCCAGACACAGGGCAGTCCTGCCAAGGCGGCCACGGGGCTGTGGCATCCCATAGCTGCCGTGCACGCGGATACTAGTGCTAGCACTGCACCGTCCCTTTGGACCCCGGCTTTGAGACTTGCGAAGGAAATCGCGCCAGCGGAAATCCCAGGCACATCAATTCGAAGACCGGTGAGGAAGGACCTGAAGCCTCTCATGATTGAGAGTTCAAGATTGTGGGAGAAGGCTGGATCAAGGACAGAGGCATCGAATCACAGACTATGGCAGCCAGTATCTCAAGTCAAAACCCAAGTGGTGGAAGCCAAAGTCCAGCAGTCAAAGCCTCTCCGCTACCCCCCGCGTCGCATCAGACGTGTCACTATGCTGCCGGATATTCTGGAGAGTCCAAAACCGCTACCTGATAGGCGCGGTACACTTGGGATCTTCCAATTCCCATGGGGCGATCAGTCAGACTGTGCGACAATAACAGCTAGGCCATTGGCACCGATGTTCATGCCGCATGCAGTGGATGGGGGCGTGCAAACGCAGAGCGGCGGCTCAGTGTTTGACATGGAGGACTACGAGCAGGACGACGGGGAGTACTACGATTCGAGCGAAACGTACGATAGTGATGACGAGGAGTGTTTTGAGCTGGCCCAGCTTGTGGCCCAGCCAACGGACTCGTATTTCCATGGAGCCCCGCTAGGGAAAATGTCGACATCTCACGAGGACGAACTAGAACCTCGGTCAATTTATGAGTAAGTGACAATCGGCCACTGCGAGTCGCATTTGGTCAAGAATGAGGCTGATGATACTTTATTTGCAGAGAAAAGAAAGACACGGGGCTTTTGAAACACTGCGAGACTTTAGAGGCTGCGTCGTGTGCCAAGGGTGAGCAGATGCAGATGCACGGCAGCGACAGCGGCAATGACAGTGATGACAAAGCCAATGATAGGACAAGTGTCCGTACACAAGCACATGCACAAGCCAAGTATGACGAAGATGGAGACGCTGATAGCGAAAGCGAGAGTCCACAGGCTGGAGATTACAGCGCAAAAGCCGGTGCAACAATTGGTGTTTCCCCCACCCCAACAACCAGGGCGATGACGCTTACGGATATGGATCTCCGGGAGCACGTCTCTGAGAAAAATCGAATCAGGGTCCGTCGGCAGCCGCAATTCGGGGGTCGAGTTGCATCAATAAGCATGGCCGTGCCGCAGATGGCTCGCTGCTTATTGATGGACATGGGTCAAGATGGCGCTGGCGCACCAATCAATAGCGGTAGCGGCACTCATGAGACATTCAAATCCATCTTAGACCCCTGCTCTGACAGGGAGTCTAAGTCCCATGGCGCCCCAAGCGCAGGGCACCCGCAACAGCGCCAACAGGCAACGCTTCTGTTCCATTTCTTAGAGGATTCCATTTCTAAGCCAGCCGACCTTAAGCTTGATTACGACTCTCCGACTCCGCTTCCGCTAAATCCGCTCGTCATTTACAAATCCGAAACCCCGACAGGCCGGCGACAAATCTTGGTTATTAACTTGCTGTATCCTCCATCAACTCCGAATCAGTCTTCTCCTCAACATACAACAGCAAATTATCCGAATCCTTCCATGGCTCTGTGGACTCCCAGCTCCCCTGTCTCACGTCATAGCAAAGGACTTCCTCAACCCGACGACTCCACCTGGAACTCTTATATTCCTACTGGTGAGGCTGCACGCCTCCCCCCCGCCAAGGCCGACATGCCTTCCGTTGAAAGCAACTCCCTCTGGACCGCTCCTGTAAAGAAGGTAGCGCTCAACAACTTTGGACTCTGGGGAACCAAGCAACCACTGCCGGGCATGTGGGCTCAATCACCAGTCAACAACAAGGTTTCCTACGGGCTTCCCCAGCCTGATGCTGAGACTTGGGCAACCTACCTCATAGTCGAGGACGATGCTACCCGGGTAAAGCCTCGAGAGGCCGAGCCGGCATCTGTAGATAGCACTTCATTGTGGACTGCCGCCAAACCCGTTGTTTCCGAGACCGTTTCGGAGGATGGTCTCTGGAGCGGATCTAGCTCCGCAGCTTCGGTCAGCGGCTCCGAACCTTCCACGCCCAGCGAGACCGAGACCGTGGTGGTCAATTTTGGTTTGTGGGAGCCTCTTTCCGCTGTTGCTTCCGTTGATGACGAGGAGCCGATCGGTCTGTTCAGCCTCAGCCACCGGCGCACCAACTATCGGACAACAAAATTGGCGCCTGCTGCCCAGGGTATGGAGCGCACACCACGAAGAGCTCTCGAGGCTTTCCCTGATTTTGGACTCACTCACCTCTGGAACATGGCACCTCTTTGGGACTCCAAGGCCAATTCTGCAGCCGTCAAGCTGCAGCGCGAGATTGATTCATCTGTATTGGAGGGCCTATTCAGCCTGAATCATCGCCGAAACAACTTCCGCACTACGTCCGAAAGCCCCGCAGCGCTCGAGACGCGGCCTAAGCAGCGTATCTCGCAGCAATCTCTGCCGAAGCTCAACTCAGATAGCCTCTGGTCTGTGCTTGCAACTAACAAGGATGTTGGCGAGGTCAACTGGCTCGCCCTATCCACAATCCGACCGAGAACTGCCTCGGTTGTGTCTCTCACCGATAGCGAGTCTGTCGCTTCTGACGTGCCCGCACTCACCAGAGCGTCTTCCATCAAGTCAGAGATGTCTCGTCCTGTCGCTACTCCCACAGAGTGGCTCGCTGCTCTGGATGAGGCCATCAGACTTGGATCTGGAAAGACCCCAGAGATGGATACTGAAGATCCTTGCACCCCCGATTCTGACAACTACCAGCTCTGGTCTAAGCCTGGTGCTGCTATTGATGAGCCTGCCATTGCTTCAGACGAGCTCTGGAAGCCCTCGGCTGCACGCTTCCTCGAATTGACTCCTACGCTGAGTGAATTCGATAAGCAGCATATCGAATCAGGCACCTCCCAGCGTGGTCGCACTCAAAAGGCCCGACCACCGATGCCTCTCTACCCGGGCGCATCCTCGTCTGCCTTCCTCCCCGGCGCAAGCGACACTCCCCGTGACTTCAGCGCACAGGAACTGTGGGCTCGCTCACAGTCTCCTGCCCCTGGAGCCAAGGAGGATGGATCGTGGATCGACAAGTCCCTTAGAAAGGGGCTGTCATTCGTGCAGCTTTGGTAAACGGGGCCCCCTGCATGGGAAACAGCCAGAACGATAGCCCCGCGGGGTTGGAGGCCAGGTTGTATGACATGACGTTACGATCACCAGATTTCTCGGACATGATTCTGCGGAACCTCGACATGGAATTGCTTAACAACTTGCTTTACAAGCGAATGGTGTTACTATTTGAACCTAAGTAACAGGTTGTTGGAGAAAACAGGAGCGTGCTTTGCTTTCTTAGCCTTGGCTTTTGCTTTAACCGTTGGGCGTTGGACGCGATAGGGTTTCTACATCGCGGGTGGTTTTCTTTGTCTCATTGCGTGCATATTTGCTCACGCCTGCTGTATGAATAGCAAACAACACGGCACAGTCAACCTGTGCCGTAGAAAAGTAGTTGAACCATTCGATCTCGAATGATAAACTGGCCCAAATATCAATAAATAATGCGATACAAGCCACATTTGGATTTTTCTTTATATGCCTCAAGTTATGAAATTTCGTGATACCTTAAAACCTCCCGAACTGCGATCATGCCATTATGCTATCTGGCGGCGGGGTGAGTTGTGTTTAGGCTGATTTGATATAAGATGCACTACTGAGGGCCTCCAACACGACTGGTGGCACGAGAATAATACATCTTATTTCCTTTTAGCCATAACGTTGCGTAGAATCTAAGAAAATCGGAAAGCTGGCGGTCCTAATGGAATGGTTCTTCGTGACAATCTGGGTTCGGACAAGCATGCAGAACAACACAAAGACAAGCTAGCAATCACCAAACTCGAGGCAACATTAATAGGCAGTAAATCGTCGTGACCGTTATAACCTCTCTATCCATGCATGCGTCATAACAAGAACAAGAACAGGCCTGGGCTGCATACTATACGCCTCCCTCGATGCAACATCTTCAAAGCAAAAGAACAAAAAAGAACAAAAAAAAAGCAGATACACATATCCTTTGCTCGCTCTTCTCCCCTTTTCACCATATGCCCTTTTCCTGTCCGAACCTGTATGTATCCCAATCAACCCCTTACCCCCCTGCATGATTCTCTTCTTTTATCTCCCTTATTGCTGTTGATCCGTGTATGTTCAGCTTGGTGTGGTATTTCCCTCTTTCAAAGGCAGCTTCTGTAGGCAGTAAATGTTCTGTCTGTTATCTCAAGGGAAGAGACGTGAATTCCCTCGAGTAAGAAGATTGTTTCGCCACCGCCTCTGCTTATTTTTCCTTTTCACTTGAGTAGGTGATCATCAAAGCATTAGAGCGTGCCCCGAGGCCGCAAGAATAGAACAAGAAAAGAATAACAAACGAAAAAATTACGTTTCCTCATAAAGACAAATGGACAACGCAAGAAAATTCGTCAATCAACAAAACCGACACTCCATCGCAAACTATACTCGCGCGAACGAGTACCGGCATCGTCGCCGCAACGTTTCGTGTTCCGTCTACCGTATTACTTATAAAAAGTCATTAAGAGCATTGCTCATAGGAATGGCGAGTGTCCTGAGTCTCGTATAAGAGGCCATCTGGGCTGTGTCCTAAGCCTATTGGAGGCGTTGGGGTTCGATGGTAGTGGTGACCTAGACTCATGCTCGTCTCAAAAGGATATGTGTAAAGAACAAGTATCCAGATGGATCGAGTGGGTCAGAAGGGCGCATGTCGTTGCGTGAAAGAGGTCGTCGAAGGGACGAACGCTCATCCGTGAACGTATTCGAATAAACCCCGGGTCTCCAAGGCCGTCGCTATGCAAATAGAATTCCATATGATTATTATTTTATACACGCTCAGCTAAAGCAGAGCACCAGGACGCAGGTTCATCAGTTGACAGTCATCATCTGCATCCGTTGCGGCAGGCCGGAAGATGGCGAGTTTTCGGCTGATTTGGCTTCTATAAGTGAATTGTTGCCTCGGCTTCGTACCACTCTTCTGGGAGGGCTTGATCCGGGGTCATCAAATACCCGAGTGAACGCAGGGCTTGAATCGTGCTTGCGTTCATGCCGGGGTGTGCGCATGGGGCTATTTGTAATCTGATCCGCTTGTCGAATAATATCAGATAGTGCATCGCGCAAGTCACCGGCTCTCTTGACAAGAGCCTTCAGGCTGTTAGTGTCGAAATGGACTTTGCCATTATTAGGTGCCTGCTCGGGAACACGATGTTGCATAGCCCCGATAACAGAACGAACGACTCCCGATACATCATTAGCCTTGTTGTATTTGTTCTCGGGTGTTCTGGGGCGACTGGGTCTAGTCGATGGGGGATTGTCCGTCACAGGCCAATTGCCAAAAATATCATCTTCTGGAGAGAAGACAGAGCGTCGCCGAGGAGAGTAACGTTCTCGGACTACCGTAGTCTTGGACATGGCAGGTTCGTGACCGTCAAAGGCGGCGTCAAGGCGGTTCATGGAATGGGCGTCGAATCCTTCGTCTCCAAACCTTTCGTCGATATCGAATGCATCAAAGTTGATAGATGAAGTTGACTTTTGATCATCGTCCTCATCCAACGACTCTTCATCGGGAGATGCAAGAGCAATAATGCCATCAGCCTCCTTCCACAAGTGTTTCTGTGATCCCTCGAGCATATCCATATCTCGGCCATGGCGACAGAGGCGCTTCAAGTCATTGACAAGAAGAGAAAATTCCCGAATATGTCCAGAATGGGCTTTGACACTTGGTTGCGTCGCACGAATTGATTCGGGTACTGCGAAGATCTTGTCATCCTTGTCGTTGCCGCCCATACTACTACCACTAAATTCAAAGTCATCGTCCCAGTCTTCGCTGACTGTCTTGGTTCCTAAGCCCCAAGTACCATACTTGGATCCCGTCGTCTTGGAGTCTTCGGGGGAATCATGGACGACTGGAACACTTTGACTTCGGACGTGAGTTGGGGTTGGGCCTTTGCGTATGGCGGAGCGACCACCTCTGGAGTCCATCTCCTTAGCATAAGAAGTCTTCGGCCGTAATGACCGTCCAATGTCAGACTTGTCGTGCGTTGGGGGTTCACTCCAGTCGAAGAGTGTGCTCAGGGGGCGATCATTTTGAGCATCGTGGCCATTAGTGTCGGGAAGGCCATTGCCACTGATATTGGCGAGGGCGAGGCGGACATTAGGGTTGATTCCCTTGGAATTCAGTGAGCTCCCTTTGGAGGGAGGCGACAAGGGGTTACATGGAAACTCGTCGTCCCTAGCCCAATCATCATCAAATTCGTCGTCCAAGGACAGCCTGCTGTACTCCTTGGTCGCAGCGGTTGAGACATCGTAAGGCGACGAGTTAAATCTCGGCTCAAGCCTGAAGCGTGGTGACACCTCAGATCTCTTGATTGTGCGGACAGGCGTGGATGTGTTCTCGTCCTCCTCCATGATTTTGTCATCCTCATCCCAGGTCCGGCCAAGGATCTCGTGGATTGACAGGCGCTTCGTTTTTGTGCCATTGCCGGCAGTGCTTGGTGGTGACTCGTCATACATAGACTCCAACGGGGTCTCGACAGCACGGGCACGACCGGAACCAACGGTACGCAGTGAGTCGAACATGGTATCGCTCTTGAAATCGGTGTCATCATCATCCCCTGACGTACAATCTCGGGTGTCACCCTCAGAGCTTTCCATGGTGGATGTCCTATCGTGTTGCGGTGCCCTAAGTTGCGACATCGCAGTGGAGCTGGTAGAACTTCCAGAGGGTTGGTTAGGCCGAGAGTGATGAGGGGGAACCCCGGCAGAAGACCCTAACCGGGACGCATCCACATGGAAGTTTGCAAGTCTTGGAAGCGGGGGGACTGGCGATGATGAGTTTCTTTTACGACTTTTCAACTGCACACTGGCAGCTGAACCAAGGGACAACCCCTGCCGGCCCGATAGTGGTGATGATGCGGGGAGGGTCGATTCCAGTGGCGGATTGGTTCGAGGTTCAGCGCCAGACTGCACGCCAGTCAGCGGTTCCGACACATGTCGCTTATTCCCGACCCCGGGTTCAGCGCCACGTTTGGGGCGCCGAATGCTCCCTGTCGTCCTTACCGCCCAGGTTCCTGCAGATGCAAATGGCATCGAGACTGATTTTCGGGGCGTCCTAGAAGGAGTTCCCTCGGGAGATTGAGTTGGCTCGTCCGCAGTGGATTGGTAAGGGCGAGTTTCTGGTTGAATTTGAGCGGCTGGCAGTAGACCTCGAGGGGCTGCAGCCGTTGAAACCATTCTTGGTTTCACTAGATGAACTCTGCTGCGCTCGTCCTTCTCGATGCAAATGCGCTTCGAAGAGACGGCTCGAGCATGTGGACTCAATTCACCAAACCTGCCCGAGCCTATACGTCCGCTAATGCTTAACCTCTTGGAGTGAAAATACGATTTCCATCCGCTTGTTGCAGATGCCGATCTAGAGGGGGTTTCAAGCGGGGATGGGGCGAGGAACTCGTGGGGTCGTGATTGATCGTCGAACGAAAAATTATTCGAATCGGTTGGTGTATTCAAGGCAGAATCGGGTCGGAATTGTTGCAGAGTTGCGGACCTCTGATGGCTTGTAGCAGGTCGACGAAGAACGGGTAGAATCTGCAAGTGAGACTTTGCACGCCGTCGTGGTAAAGGATCTGGGTCGATGCGGGTAGAGGTAGATCGCTTAACGAGCTTGTTTGGAGGAAGAGCCGGTGTTGCAGGACCACGCAGGATCGGGGCAGCTGAACCGTGGGAAAAGATGGAAGGCGCGTCAGGGCCTATACTCGACTTGGTGCTTTCGTGACGAGACAGCGGGCGTATGGAGAGGCGCCTTATCCAAGATCCATTGGAAGAGATTGAGTCTCGAGACTCCGGGATAATAGCTGGAGAGTCGGTTTGCCTCACGAACGAAGACTTCCTGCTGCTAACCTGTTGAGGGGGAGTCGACTGCGTCTGTGGCATAGGAGGTCGCTGATAACGTGAGAGGGGAGGTCTCGAGGCGGTAGTTGGGCGCGGGAGGGTGTGGTAGTGAGAGGCGCCGAGAGGAGAGGCAGCAATGTTGCTCGTGGCGGGCCGTGACGAGGCAAAGTTGCCAGGCGATGGTGATTGTATGCTTGGCTCGCGATCTATTGAGACTCGTCTGGAATGAGAAGGACGTCGAGTCGGATGGGGGAAGGAGTTGGGTTCAGTGGTGGGCTGGCCGAACACCAAACCACTGGCCGCTGCAGCGATGGCAGTGCCAGTTCCAACAAGCTGAATAGATAAACACGGTCAATTACTGCTGCAACAGGAAAGATGGTGGGTAAGCCACCAAGAAAGAGGGTTTGGGGGGATCCAAGAGCAGTGTAGGATAGGGCAGAGTTTGGGTGGGATAGGTTAAAGTCTATAACAGTACCAGCGCCATGTGATGGCTGGTTGTGGTGGTGATGATCCTTGGTTTGGTTTGACGTGATTGTGGATTTGTTTTGCGGGGGAGGACAAAGCTAGCAACAAACTTACACTTGGAACGGTCTGCATGGTAGCCTCCATTACAAGGGAAGGAAGCCGACGCTCTACTCAAGCGAGAGAGAGAATGCAGCGGCTAGCATTCTAGAGACGGAGAATGGAGGTGCTAGAATCGGAGGTGATGCTCATCGTCGTTCAAGCTATAGACCTGAGAGATCTCAACTGGAGTCGACAAACCCAACCTGGCGGTTCAAGGAGAAGCCGTTATAACCCACACACCCAAGCAAGCGCTCGCTCCAAATGTCCCCGATTATGAGAGAAGATGGATAGCTCCGGGGGAACGAGCGAAGACGGGAAGCTAGGCGAAATCTGATTCTGGCCGAGCAAACAAAGCAGAGAGAGCAAACAACAAGTAATACGAAGCCTTTTCTCCCCGATGAGCCTCGGCGTCAGTCGGTCGCTTGTGTCTCTCAGTGGGGTGTTAAAAGAAAGACGGGGGAAAGGGCTTGGGCTTGGAAAAGAATGTGAGAGACGAAACTTCTGGGCTGAGCTGAGAGTTTGATGTTGATTAGGTCCAGGTTGCGGGAGCGATTGTCAAAAACAAAACGCAGGTGGGCTGGCAGTTGCGGCCGCGAATGCGCAGAGCACCTCAGTGACAGTTTAGTGGTGTCAGTGGGGAGACACCCGACTGAACTGGACCTCGAAGAAAGCGTCGGCTCGCTCTGAGGATCAACCGATCAAGTAACGGCACTATGGAGGTATCGAGAACGAACGGGATAATCTGGAGCCGCCGTTGCAGTGGACCAAACTGTCGAAAGAGAAGGACTGATTAGGTAGGGAAAAGGTTGACGATGATGAGGAATATTGACGTTGTCTTTCGAGTGTTTCCCTTTCCCTTTTCTTTTCGACTGGGCGTCCGTTCTGTATTCCCCTGTCCCCTTACAGTAACTTGCAAGACAGCACAGTATTAGTCGAATTGGTTCCCAATTAACCAGCAACGGAGCAAGAAAAGAAAGACAAGAGCAAGCCTGGGCAATCGGAGCTGGAGAAGAGAGGAAAATCCAGCCCTGAGCCCCTCGAATCGAATGCTTTTCTTGACCTGCAACTCTGGAGATTGCAAGTGAGATTTGGGTAAGGATGGATCGTCTCTGCAGGGATGCACATCAAGACCACGGCTCCACGGAACCTACCCAAGCCAGGCCAGGGCATCCAGGTCCAGGACGGGTCCTGCATTGTCTCTTATTAGCGGACGGAGCCACTGAATATCTAGCGCCGTTGCAGGCCTCAGGGCTCCTGTAAAGCCCACCTCACTGCGCGCGTCCCGTTCCTGACAGTCCAGTGCAAGACTGCAGGTGGCCCGCTGCGGCGCTGCGCCGAGAAAACATGGTGAGGGCCTGAGAAACCTGGAATTGATTGGGTCTGAGCTGGGGCACGTCTCAAGCGCTGAGCAGCAAGAGAGATTAGACCTGCTATTTTGAGTGGAGGGCAGCCAACATTAACATGACTTGCATACAATAGTTGCTTCAATGGCCTGAATCTGATATCATAGACATTGACTTAGCATTAGCACATCGGCTCTAAGGTAAAGGTAAGGATCCCCAGGGGATGATAGTCACTCTTAACTAAGAGACGGCTTCAATTTGGTAAAAATGGTTTGACGCAGTTGGCTCATAGTTGCATCTTGAACACATCCATTGCGATTCCTGACATACCTGACCTTCCCTAACTACCTGGAATCGCAAGCTTACTAACCTACTATGTGCCTAAGGTACTCTAGTATCCATACTGTACTCTGTAGCTGCTACACGAGATCCATCACGTCTCAAACATAAAATTTCGATATCCTGGGCATATATCCATGCAACGCTTATTATCTAGCGGCTGCGGGCTGGCCATCCGTTATTTACCATTCCAAGGAATACCAACTTTAAATGTCTCGACTTGTATCCGATCGATGTGCTTTGAACCGACCGGCATACTTTGGTATGCTTTTTACGGATACTTGGAGCGGGCAACACGACCGCCCTGTGGCTGTGAACCCTGGTACATGGAGCTCCGGACGGGTTAGGTAGGTACTTCATCGGGGGATTCCTTGGCTCTGCTCGGGGGTTGCATCTCGGGCTCTACCAACCTACAGCGGCATTTCTACATCAATGTCGGGTGGTCTGAACGAACAATGAGGAGCTTGTTCGGCTTGATCTTCGACGCTAAGATACACGATTGTAGTCAAGATCATGACACTCCACCAAAAGTCTCCTCTCATCGTACTTCCCTTGACCCTCGAACTCGCTATCTTCGTCTGGTCCCCGGCCCCGGAGGTGACGACGACGGGGGTCACGACGGGATGAGACTCCCCGGAACGGACGAAGCAAAGCAGCACGAGATCCCTGCCGTAGGCTCAGAGACCGAGAAACATCATACACTGAGCCCTGTCCGTTGCTTGCCCAACGCCGATACAGGCCAAGGGCCCCCGAGTTTGCTCTGCCACATAACAACATAGGGTATCACCACCATGTTGTCACAGGGCCCTGGTGACGCTGTCCATCTGCAAGAGGATACTCCTGCGTATATCTCGCCATCAAGCACCTGGGTAGGGTAGGATGAGATACAACGATCAATCCCACATCGGCATCATACAACGTGTACAGTCATGTATTCATGCACCCTACCATCGCACAACAGTGCCGTTCCCGGTCGTAGGCGCGGCCCTGGCAGCGACCCTGTTTATCAACAAACCCTTATGACTTGTGTAAGTGACTGGTGGTTATGGAAAAGGGCCTTGGGCGTAACAGATGCTACACAGGGTATCAATCCGCGAAATCTGCAGAATACATACTCCGTAAATGTCAGCAATAATACCCAATTGGATCCAAAGGCACCTTGTAAGGTTTTTGGCATTAGAAATAGGGGTTGTGTTCCCATTGACTTTATATCTTGCATCTGAATTGCACTGCCTGAGATCTGTCTGACTGGCATTTCTGCTGATGGTGTCTGTACTCCAATGAGTCCAATTGCAAGTCTTCTGCCCCCAAGCAGTGCCACACACTGTGATTCTCCGGAGCAGTTCGCCATCTCGTGTGCATCTGTCTAGCCAATTCGCGACAAGACCTGCAACATGTTCCCCGATTCCTTGATACAAGCCTGCATATTATTGGCATCAATTACAGGCCAGTGATGTCTTTCAGCTTGCTTTGTTCTCTACACCTTTCCTCCTTGGGACTGTACTTGCGTGCTCGGCCTTCGATAGTCGCAGGAAATTCGGCAGCCAACAACACTTTGATGACCAACTAGTTAATGTGAGAAGCTGGCTACAAGCATGAGCAACTCGCCTTTTTGTCACACATTTATCGGTCTACGACCGCCCTTAGTTATCATGTGCAACGCCAAGTGCATAGCTGTGTTGATGTAAAAAGAAAATTAGACAAAAAAAAAATTACAAAGTTCCATGTCAATTGAACTTCAGGGACTTCACTAAGGAACGTAGTGACAGGGTGGCGCAGGGTCCGGGTGAGAGAAGGTTCACTGAAAGCAATTGAATATTGCTTGGTCTTTGGGGAAGGTTTTCATAATTGCATCATGTGCCATCATTACGTGTAAGAACACCAAAAAAGGACATGATGGTTGTGAATAACCTTGGATAGCTGCTTAGGGGTACACGGGCCGTTCTAAACATCTGCAAGCCGAATGTTTGTTGTTCAGCCTGCCACGTAGAAGAACACCCTAAACAGGTTCTTGCTGTAGTATTTGCGTTCGTGGCTCTCTGAAATCTCCCCATTCTACGGGATATACGGCCTCAAGTTTGCTCATGTTGTTGAAGCTAATGTTTCGCTCCTTTCCAAGTTGGTTTCATCCCGTTCACACCTATGCATTGAGACTTTGAGTACCTAGCAGCAAGCATACTGTAGCTCGTTGATGATATACACTCGTATAAGTCTGGCAATGCAAAGTATACAAAGGTAACAGCACTAAATCAGACATCTCTTTCACTTCCAGAAACGAGGCACACGTGTGTTGAATCTGCCCTTGCAGATATACCAGAAACTATTCCTGAAATCAACAATGGCACCGTAACTTTTAGACTGGGCTGTCAGATGTTGAGGCCTGCCACAGACACAACGTTGGGTTAGCCACACAGCCAACCATAAATAGATAAACATAAACAACAACAAAACAACAAAACACAACCATCACCACCTAAATCCCAGATCTGCAAAATAAGTCTGGCTCTGCCAGTCTAATGCGGAGCATGAGCCTCCCCTTGTACACATTTACTGAGGGGTTGAATGAAACGATTGACGCGATTTGATGAGATTGTGCCTCCGCCGTCTCCGAAAGTCATGGGTATCGGAATGTTTTTCGGTCGACGAGCTTTTCGATCAAGATTCGAAGAGGCGCTTGCGTCTGATAGTGGAGCTAAAAAGGTTTAGAGGCATCTTGGAGCGTCACTCGTCTCAAGGCGGGCACCATTCAGATGTTCCAGATGCGAATTTGCACTCACACCAAACTCCTCAAGCCACAGGCAGATCCCCCTCGTGTTGAGGCAATGGGCCGCGGTGCAGAGAAAGTTAGCCTACACTTACTTGCTTGTACATGCACCCCTGTCCTGTCCTGTCCTGTCCTGTCCTGTCCCTGGCCCTTGTTTGGCTTGTCTCGATAAGGCTGGCACCTGGCCACTGGATATCTTTTACCTGGTCTAAGCTGACAAACATGTGCTCAGGCAGCTCAGCCCAGTTCCTGCGAACCGGTTGCCTTGAACTTGAGCATTGGCGTCGGGCTGTTCCAGAGGCCGAAACGTAACTCTAGTCTCTCGCAACTCATACCTGAAACGAGACTGTCAAGAAAAGCGGAGGTTTCCAGTTCTCGCTCTGCTGGGATACCCCTTGATACAATGGTGTTTCTACAGTAGTAGTCTAATACATCTGACTGCAGTTGAATGGAGATGAAGAAGAAACAGTCAGACAACTCAGTCATGCGAACCATTCAATGGTCAATTTGCCATTGGACTCGTTTGACAACCCACTCACTTGCTTACTTGTGAGCAACTTAAGAATTCCTGAACCAATACAGTACTCCGTAGATACAATGCATCTTGCAAGCATCATGCCCAATTTCCACCAACCATCTTGAAATGGCAGCTAGTCCTTTGGACGGACGTGCCTAGTGCTCACAATCACAGCGGACGCGATGCATGAACTGCTTTTTCTGGCAATAGCCCTGAACTCAAAAGCCGCGGTTTGGTGAGTGACAAACAACTTTGAGCCTTGAGGCTCTTGAGGAAGGTTTGGGCATGGCAGGCAGCATGTGCTACTCCAACAGCCTGGAATGTTGATTTCCCCCGCACAATAAGGACATAATTCCGAGTGGTCATGATCGTCGTCGTAGCTGCTGGTCGATGGATGGTCTGCTTCTACTATTGTCTCATTTCAACGTGAGCACAAGAGGTGCATGATGGAGAGGCGCCCAGCTGCCCACAAGTCTGGAACACTGTAGCTGTAAGGAGCTAAGTTGACTTCGTCTTGCCGAGTCAACTTCATAACCAGCATTGAATCCTGGTCAGCGGAAGCTGCACGTCTGAGACACAAATCAAGTTGCTGTTTTGCCTGAAGAATAACACGTTGGTGCAACCCTAGAGCCCGAATATCATGAAATTGGAGTTCAGTTGACAAGCTTGATCCTAAGTATTCCCATGATGGTTGAGGATCATTACGACAATATTTCCATCAGGGGCAACCATGGCTCACAGCCGTACGATCTTGGCCTTTGGGATGCTAGACTTAAAGCTATGGAACCAGTTCTCATCCGAACCAAACTTGCGATATTTTGACAGCGCGCGACGGTTAAGCAATCGTCGCGCTAAGTGGAGGCAATAGCATTGATATGTTGGAAATGACGTTTTAAGGATCATTTCCTAGTAAACGGCGCCGCCGAAAGTCCGTCTCAAGGTTCAAGCGTCGTACAAGTGCCGGAGCGCCGTTTATCCTTAGCGATATTTTTGCTAGTTTATGGACACCAGGCACAGTTGGTGGTGGCTGTCAATCAGAGGGCAAGACAAAAGACGTTATTGGTCTCACAGAGCCCCTAATGTTTACCTATTGTTGTTGTGGGTGGGGTGGGGAATGAATTGCCAATGGATCTCAATAACACCCTCATCATCAATTGCAGCTGTCAAAAGTGAATCAATCAGTTGATTTCTTCAACAAACATTCCATTTCGGTGGACATAACGGTGTCTGACAACTAATTTCGTTGCGTGACTCTGCATTGGGTATGTAGCTCGTGCTGTCATGCAGAAGGGACTTGCATCGATCTCTCTCCCGTAATGCACATCCATCTGATCGCTAATGCAGTGTTGTGCAGAAACAATGCAGACGCAAGATCAGACCTACCTCGGTCAGCATAAAATACCTTAACACCATCTAGATCTAAACACAAGGGTTCATCTCTGGGTCAATTGACCAGGTTGCAAAAGCGGGCAAAGAAAAACATTCTGAGATGAGTTGACGCGTCGCGTCAAAACCAACTAAGCTTACATTATTTAACAAAAATAAATACAGTGAGCTATTAAGAGCTTCTTGCGATATGATTGGCTACCCGGGTTGGAGCTGAAAAACTGTAATTACTGAAACCGGCGTAGAGCCAGAATTCGTGGCAACTCGTTATTGATGAGCTTGACACCAGTGGTTTCAATAGTCAACAATCCTATTGATAACCGACCTCAGAGACACTGCATCGTCGCTGGGATAGCCCTGCGACAATCCTAATCGGTTTTTCTTGTTCGCAGTGTCTTGTCGTTGTTGATAGGTTGGCTTAGAGGTCAGACAAACCCCAATGGTCTGCGAACACCAGCGGTCGTCTTACGCATTCAGTCTCTATTTGCATAAACGCAACTTATCAGCGCTGATATTAGGTCACGGGTAAGCTAATGGCGCCATGCATGCATGCCCGTTGTTTAATTTGTCTGCGAACAGGTTCTGCAAGAAACCTGGATTTCGACAATCTCATCCTTGAACTGGATGCCCTTCACCGCCTGTTGGGCTTTGGTCGACAACCTGATCTTCCTAAATTTGGGCTGAATCTGATCAATTTGACTTCTGTAGTACATCGAAGCTGGCTCAGCCATGATGATTGAGTTTACGACTGAGTCCAATGAGTCTTGAGACATCCATATCATTCACTCATGGATGTCCCTGCTAGCATTTCAATATAGCCTCCCTCGGCGATATCCCTTCTTCTGATGTTCGGATCCGGCTCGAGCTCCCGTGTCTTGGCTTCTTTACTATCCGCATTGCTCGGGTTCAGGGCAGCTGTGGCTCCTGTTCCCACCTTCTAAGACACTTACTTATATGAACTTGATGTGATGGTATGGCTGTAGGTTAAGTTGTTGCAACTTGGACAGCTTAGGCCATAAGTTGGTGAAAGAGGTTTATATGTTCAACATTCCACACATAAGTCATGGAGTTTGAATGACCACTTTGGTATTCTAGGCTCTTTGGATACCGTTCAGGTTCCAACTTGTATTCTAAGTTTATTGACATCTTGGGTGTGTACACCAATGTCATCTTGATATGACAGCCAGGGAATGCCCGTCTTGACAAGACACCAAATGAAAGCTTGGTTACAGCATATCTACCATCGCTATGTGAGATCCACCTACCATCAGGAGTTAGTTTGAGACAGACTAGATGTTAGGAATCAACATAGACGACTCTACTAATGATTCATGATCAACGAAGTTGTCAACTACCCTGAAATGCCCTTACCCTAGAGCTAAAGGTATCGGCAATCGGCCCTTAGATCTCCGTGCCCCCAATGGATCCAGCACCTACACCCGCAAATTTCAACGACATCTCTAGCAGGGCATCAAGGCAGCGACGCTATCAACCCATTCGGTCACAGCTGAACATCTTTACGTAACTCGTGGACCTTGCTGAAGGCGTACATCAATCCGGGAGGAATTGAGAGTTCTCGATTCATTCATCCTTATCTCAGCTACCCCGCTACCGAGGCTGCACATCATCATGGAGGCTGATATCAGAGCTGTGTTGCCCAACATCGACCCTGTAGTCTCCGAGTACTCTGTGGGCTACCTTACTCATGCCTCGACAACCTACTCAGATGAAGAGGACCCCTCTGGCGAGTCACCACTGAACGAGGCGGCTTCCGCCATCACCGAGTTGCTGCTGTCCGCATCAGGCCAGGTCAATACGGAGCTCGAGGAAAAGATCAAGCAACTTGTCGAGAAATGGGTTGACAAGTATACCGAGGCCAATGGGGGCCAGAGGCGAGGGCCTTCGACCGTCAAGCGCCTGGACCAAACCATCCAGGTGAGCCAACAACGCAATATGTCGTCCACCCTGGCTGTGGCGACTGGTGGTGTTGATCTGGAGTCCGCGAACGCAAGAAAGGTCGAGTCCAAGGTCGATCGCAAGAAGCTTGAGAAGGCGGAGAGAAAGATTGCTGCCAAGCAGCAGAAGAAGACCTTCAAGACTGTAGAGTACGAGGCTTCCAAATTGCTCGACCAGCCCGAATCGACACAGTCCTACGAAGAGTTCTACATGGCCGTCAACCCTCTGCAGTTGGGTTCAAGCTCTGCAAACAAATCAAAGGATATCAAGTTAGACAACATCGATGTGTCTATCAGTGGAAACCGTATTCTCACAGATACAACGCTTACCCTCGCCTATGGCCACAGATATGGTCTTGTTGGTAACAACGGTGTTGGTAAATCTACACTTCTTCGAGCTTTGTCTCGTCGCGAGGTTGCCATTCCCCTGCATATTTCCATCCTGCACGTCGAACAGGAAGTCAGTATATCTATTACCCCAAAATAGAATGTTGCTAACAAGACAGATCACTGGCGACGACACCCCGGCCCTACAGGCGGTTTTAGATGCCGATGTTTGGCGCAAGGTTCTCCTCAAGGAGCAAGATGTAAGCAAATCATTCTAATATGTGTGGCATAAAATTAACAAAGACAGCAAATTACAGCACGTCTGGCAGAATTGGAGCAACAGCGTTCTTCCCTGGCCGACACATCAACCGATGCGGCTAGACTCGATCGCGATAGGGAAGCCCAGGATACCAAGCTGGGAGATATTCAAGCCAAATTGGCAGAGATGGAGTCAGACAAGGCCGAGTCACGAGCTGCTAGCATCCTCGCTGGTCTTGGTTTCTCATCGGAGCGACAACAGCACGCCACCAGAACGTTCTCTGGTGGTTGGAGAATGCGTCTGGCCCTTGCCCGAGCCCTGTTCTGTGAGCCTGATCTGCTTCTTCTTGATGAACCGTCCAACATGCTGGACGTTCCTTCGATTACCTTTTTATCCGAATACCTTCAAACCTACCCTAGCACTGTCCTCGTTGTCTCTCACGACAGAGCATTTCTTAACGAAGTCGCCACCGATATCATCCACCAGCACTCCCAGCGTCTCGACTACTACCGTGGAGCCAACTTCGATACCTTCTACGCCACTCGAGAGGAGCGCAAGAAGGTTGCCAAGCGAGAGTACGAGAACCAGATGGTTCAGCGAGCCCATCTGCAGGCCTTTATCGACAAGTTCCGCTACAATGCCGCCAAATCTTCAGAAGCCCAGTCTCGTATCAAGAAACTCGAGAAAATGCCCATCCTCGAGCCTCCCGAGGCCGAGTACAGCGTCAAGTTTACTTTCCCCGAAGTCGAGAAGCTATCACCCCCTATCGTACAGATGTCCGAGGTCACCTTCGGTTACAACAAGGACAACATCTTGCTACGCAACGTCGATCTGGATGTTCAGCTTGATTCTCGAATTGGTATTGTCGGACCCAACGGTGCTGGTAAGACTACCATTCTTAAGCTACTCATTGGTAAGCTGGATCCTTCTTCTGGTCTGATCTCGCAACACCCTCGTCTTCGAATCGGATTCTTCGCCCAGCACCACGTCGACGCCCTCGACCTCACCGACAGTGCTGTCGGTTTCATGTCAAAGAACTATCCTGGACGAACAGACGAGGAGTACCGTCGTCGGCTCGGTGCTTTCGGTATCACCGGCACAACTGGTCTGCAGAAGATGGCACTGCTGTCTGGAGGTCAGAAATCTCGTGTTGCTTTTGCGTGCTTGGCTCTTACAAACCCCCACATCCTGGTTCTTGACGAACCTTCTAACCATCTTGATATCGAAGCCATGGACGCCTTGGCTGAGGCCCTCAACGAATTTCAAGGTGGTGTGCTGATGGTGTCTCACGACGTCACAATGTTGCAGACGGTGTGCACGTCGCTGTGGGTTTGTGATGGAGGCACTGTTGAGAAGTTTCCCGGCGATGTCCAGGCGTACAAGAAGAGGATTGCCGCGCAAGCCAATGCTGCTGGTGTTGTTAAGCAGCACTAAGTATATGACCAAATTGATAAAGCTGAGCAATTTTTTTGATACGTTGGAACCTATTGCTCTGAGGTTGCATGGTTTGTTCTATTTCTGTGATTTAAGTCCCATTTCGTAGACGTCTGCCTATCCGTTATTTTATCTGGCGAGAGGTGCTCTCGCAAACTTAACAATAAAGATTTGACTCATACTGTCAGACGCTAATACCGCTCATGCATAATGCGTAGTTGTGTTACATGTGATGTTGATAAATGAGCTCGGGCGGATTTCTATGAGGGCCTCGATGAAAAGGCGACAATGTGCAATCGATATCAACAATGGAACTTGAGTTTCAAACAAGCTCTGTTGGATGATGCACCCACAGACTCTATCCATACTTCTCTCGAAGTTTCAACTCCCTCTTCACAACCAACTCAACTGCGCGCAAGGACTCAAATTGACGAGCAATACCTGAAATCCTCTCTCTACTCTCGAGATCGCCACCAAGTATGTCGGAAATGGAAGGCATCGTCACCACCCAAGCGGTCGTCGCTATGGATATCACAGGTCCTGAACCTCCCGATGACCCTAATGGAACCAAGCCCCCGATCGATATCAAGAAACCCAAGCCTACCCTAAAAGTTCGCGACAACCTCCTGTATTGGAAGTGCAACCAGACGCTCCACGACGGCAGCACCTGCGGTTCCTACAACGAGATGGAGTTCAAGCAGTGCAAAGACTGCAAGAGCCGACGCGGAGTTGGAGACGATGGCACTGACGCTTACGGTACTAAGATTGCAAAGATCGTCCTTGTCAACCATAAGAATGGAGAAGAATTGTGGCAGTATGTCTCGGAGGAGTAGGTCAGCGCGAGGATAAGGACGGCTGGTTGGCAGACGTCGGGATCTTATGGAAGCATGATACTCGATGAAGTAGGACTTGATGACCATTTGGGACGCTGGAATGCTGCTTTTTACCCCAGAAACTCACGACTCACGAGAAACGAATCCAATCTTCTTTCCAGAGGGGTCGTCTATGCGGATGTGTTGTTCCTTGATGAAGACTCCCGGGCTGCATCAACAACTGCAGAAATTCCAATTCTGCTATTGAATCGTTCAAGTCGCAATGCAAGAAACTTTTTATCTTCGTTGCATCCGAGCCTTTTCTCCCCTCCCATCAAGTACGATGGACTCTTGTTCTCCATCCAAGACAATACTTCTAAAAGAAACTAACATCATCAACTTCATGCCATCCGTCTTGTCAGGTGAAGAGCACCCCGAAGCCAGGTCCATGCAAATCGCACAAGCGAAAACCACATAGTCATGTTCAATGCCTCTGCATGTTTCGTTTGGAGAGGTTCTGGTGCTTGAATAACTGTCACATCACTGACTGAAGAGTACCACCTTGAGTTTGACCATAATATAGGTAAGTTATTGATACTACCTTGTGCAGAAACTTCCTCTTGTTTTGCACCATCTAGTAAGTATAGGCATTGGATTTGACACTGTGTTCCGGGGATGTTTTTGGTATCCTTCAACACCTGGAGACTGTTGAGTGCTGCCTACTGTGGAGGTAAGGTAGCCGTGATTAATAGGTAGTAGTTAGTCGGCAACAACATATGAAAGTGATCACAGCTTGACAGGTATCTGAGTCCAGATTAATGTTAATATGTAGGAAGGTTCAGATATGCTTTTCCATATCTTTCCAGTATAAATTATTTCTGGGGTATCTTGGCATAGAACATGTCGTAGAAAAATCATCTTGGATTTTCTATCAATGTGTGTTTGCCTCGTGTTAAAATGCTGATCGACCAAGACCGTACGTTCATCTCGGATGGCTAAATCGCCAATTTACCAGTGGGGCAGTTTTGCTGGCACCCCGTCAGTTGATAATACTTTACATGCCAAGCTGGGTACGTGGCTGGCCTCAACGGTCCGTGGTTATTGCGACTTTATCAACAGCCTTTAATTCCTAAGGTCAGTGGGTACCTACCTAGGTACTATATACATACTAGGTAGTACCTAGGAACCTGTCAATGAACCCTCCAGCTACTAACCTTGGTACCTACTACCTATACCTGTACCTATGGTAATCGCTGAATGTGTACCTCGAGTGAACCATACACTTCACTTCGCGATTCATTGATATCCATGGATCTATCTGGAGATAAACAGGCGGACTGCTGTTTCCTCCGGCGTCTTGAGCTTCTCTTCATTGGCAGGTTCATTGGCGTGCCTGCCACTGCGGGGACCCGACAGAAGGCACCTTACCCTTTTGAATGCATGCACGGACCAAGAGGTAAACAAGCAAGAGTGCTTACTGGTCCAATTGATTGGAAAGAACCGCCCTGCCCCTTGTTTACTCCCCTGGAGGGCCCTGGAGCCATGGCGGTGAACAATTTCATCCTCAAGCTCCAAACAAAAATCAACATCTCCCTTTGGTCCTCCCTCCAACCCAACCCACTCTCATCCTCCTCCGTCAAAGCTAAGTCTACTTCAGCTCTTCGACGACTTCGGCCCATTTCTTCTCTTCTTCTTAATCCTCCGTATTCCATTCATCCACATCCATCAACATGCGTGAGATTGTGAGTGCTACTTCTCAAGCTGCTTGCTGTGTTGCTGCGCGCGTTGAGTTTATCTTGATGCGCCCCTGATTCTACCCCGCTGGGCGGTGACAGCTCAACAACAATGCACGATAGCTCGCAGCTTGACCAAACCTTCTGCTGAACAACAGGCTAACCGCATCTTTTCTTCACAAATAGGTTCACCTCCAGACCGGTCAGTGCGTAAGTACTATTCACTTCCTCGACATCGTATGCGGAAATGCTCACAATGTTTATTAGGGTAACCAAATTGGTGCTGCTTTCTGGCAGACCATCTCTGGCGAGCACGGCCTCGACAGCAATGGTGTTTACAACGGTACCTCTGAGCTCCAGCTCGAGCGTATGAGCGTCTACTTCAACGAGGTATGTTCCAATCAGTACATCGCTGGAAATCCTTAGCTCACACACCTAGGCCTCTGGTAACAAGTATGTTCCTCGCGCCGTCCTCGTCGATCTCGAGCCCGGTACCATGGACGCCGTCCGTGCCGGTCCTTTCGGTCAACTCTTCCGCCCTGACAACTTTGTTTTCGGTCAGTCCGGTGCTGGAAACAACTGGGCCAAGGGTCACTACACCGAGGGTGCCGAACTTGTAGACCAAGTTCTCGATGTTGTCCGTCGTGAGGCCGAGGGCTGCGACTGCCTTCAGGGTTTCCAGATCACCCACTCTCTTGGTGGTGGTACCGGTGCCGGTATGGGTACTCTGCTCATCTCCAAGATCCGCGAGGAATTCCCCGACCGAATGATGGCCACCTTCTCCGTCGTTCCTTCCCCCAAGGTCTCCGACACCGTCGTTGAGCCTTACAACGCCACCCTCTCCGTCCACCAGCTGGTCGAGAACTCCGACGAGACCTTCTGTATCGATAACGAGGCTCTCTACGATATCTGCATGCGCACCTTGAAGCTGTCCAACCCCTCCTACGGCGACCTGAACTACCTCGTTTCCGCTGTTATGTCCGGTGTCACCACCTGTCTCCGATTCCCCGGTCAGCTGAACTCTGACCTCCGAAAGCTCGCCGTGAACATGGTGCCTTTCCCTCGTCTGCACTTCTTCATGGTTGGCTTTGCTCCCCTGACCAGCCGTGGTGCTCACTCTTTCCGCGCTGTCAGTGTTCCTGAGTTGACCCAGCAAATGTTCGACCCCAAGAACATGATGGCAGCTTCGGACTTCCGCAACGGTCGCTACCTGACCTGCTCGGCCATCTTGTGAGTGAACCTGATCTTGTTTCACGATAATTATTGCTAACTTTTTGCAGCCGTGGCCGTGTCGCTATGAAGGAGGTCGAGGACCAGATGCGCAACGTCCAGAACAAGAACTCTTCTTACTTCGTCGAGTGGATCCCCAACAACATCCAGACCGCTCTCTGCGCTATTCCTCCCCGAGGACTTACGATGTCCTCTACCTTCATCGGAAACTCCACCTCTATCCAGGAGCTCTTCAAGCGTGTTGGCGAGCAGTTCACCGCTATGTTCCGACGCAAGGCTTTCTTGCATTGGTACACTGGTGAGGGTATGGACGAGATGGAGTTCACTGAGGCTGAGTCTAACATGAACGATCTCGTCTCCGAATACCAGCAGTACCAGGATGCTGGTATTGATGAGGAGGAGGAGGAGTACGAGGAGGAGCTCCCTGAGGGCGAGGAGTAAAGCACTCATTGTGCTGAACTGACTGGCCACTATGTTCTTTTTACCGTATAGCCGGCCTTAACTTCATTTCAGGTGTAGTTGTTGTAATTCTGGGGTTAAAGATATCCTCAAAAGTGGCAGTACATTATAGCTGTACGAGCCCAAATAAAATTCCCAAGAGTACTATTGTACCAATTCAATTCTTACCTATGGTGAACCGAAAGCTACGTCCTAGGTAGAATACAAACTGTTCACTCCCTAATCTCGCCGAACATTGTAACATGAAGTTATGGGTGATTGGGCCACCCCCTCAACCGATGGTCCCTGTTATTTGAGCGAACACGTGATGTCATGACTAAGCGCCGAAAAGTTGAGCTCCATCGGCTTGCCGACCTCATTCTACGAGTCTGGACTGCAGCACGTCCACGACAGCCATATCGACATCAATGGCTGCCATGCTTACTCCCGGACGGGGGAAGGCAATAGGACGAGCCATTATGGCCTCGTCGTCTGGCCCTGTCACCCTTCCTGGGTTCCTGGTCCCAGCATGGCAGGCAACAACTCCCAGAGTGGCAGTACCTCAAGCCACCGCCCTCTTCTCGACGACCTCAAAACGATCCTCTAAGCTGGGACGAACCCCTCTTTCAATCCCCCCAGGCGTGGAACTGTCTGTCGGTGAGCCGGTTGCGCGCAGGGACCTGACGTCTTACAAAAAGGTGTATAAGAAGACCATCACTGTGAAGGGACCTTTGGGTGTGTTAGAACAGCTCTTTTGGAAGGAGGGGGACAATTGCTGACTGGAAGTTAGGAGCGCTTGATCTTGAGGTTCCTGAGTATGTGCAGGTGACACAGGATCCTGAGGCCAAGATGGTGTCGCTGAACGTTCAGGACAGCGAGGCCAAGGACCAAAAAGCGATGTGGGGTATGTTTACCAGCTGTAATCGCTCTTGACAGCATTGATACTGATAATTGGATAGGAACAGCATGGTCGTACCTGAGGAACTACATTATGGGCGTCTCAGAAGGCCACACTGCTATCCTCCGACTTGTCGGTGTCGGTTACCGTGCGAGCGTCGAAGAGCGAGGAGCTAAGGAGGAGTTCCCTGGCCAGCGCTTCCTGTGTCTCAAGCTGGGTTTTACGCATCCCGTCGAGGAGGGAATTCCCCGCGGAGTTACAGTAACAACTCCCGCACCCACACGTATCCTGATCGAGGGCATTGACCGCGAGACTATCATGTCATTTGCTGGACGAGTTCGCATGTGGCGTCCTCCGGAGCCTTACAAGGGCAAGGGCGTGTTTATTAACGACCAAACGATCAAGCTGAAGCAGAAGAAGATCAAATAGAGAGATGGTATTTGGGAATTTCCATTGGCCCGGCTTGGTGGATTGGCCTATCGACGCTGGCGCGTGTATTCTAGTATCATGTACAGAATTGTGTACTATCTGTCAAGGCATATACAAAACTACTTTTTCTGCTTTCGCATTTCTCGCTTTCATTCAAATGGTGTAAACTCTCTTTTTCCATATATCCTCTTTATGACTGTTTGGCGCTCAGAACCTCCTGGACAGCCTCAAGAACCTGGTCGTGGACAGCAGCAGGAGCAGCAATAACGCCCTTGTTGTTGGCCAGAGTGCGTCCGACGCTGAAGTCAAGACGCTTTCCGTGGATGTCAGTTACTTGGCCACCAGCCTCGCGAACAATAAGGTCACCGGCGGCGTGGTCCCAAATCTTCTCCTGGTATGTTGCCTTGACGGGCAGACGAAGATAGATGTCACCGGCACCGCGAGCAATAGAGCCGTATTTAGCCTGACTGTCCATGCGGACACTGTCCTGAGTAATACCAAGCTTCTTGGAGATCAGAGCTTGGTCATCGTGTGCTGAATGGCCAGCCTCAACACTCTCGCAGAAGGTGGCCTTGGAGAGGTCGTCGATACTCCGCATAGAGATGGACTTTTCAGCGGCAAGAGCACCGGCAGTCAGAGGACGGCTGTTGGCGCCGTGATCCTGCACAGCAGAGAATACGACGCCACGGCCCTCATCGGTGGCATTGGCGCCAATGTCGGCAGTTAGACGAGCTGAGTCGTCAACGGGAAGGTTAGGGCAGCCAAGGACACCGACCTTGACATCGCCATCAACCATAAGACCAAGGCAGACAGCGTATTGTCCACCACGGAGGAAGCCCTTTGTGCCGTCAATGGGGTCTATGGCCCAAATGCGACCGCTTGAGCCACCCTGGCTGCCACCTCTGTCGATCAACTCTAGCATGTCGTCAATGTCCTTAACAGGACCTCCGAGCTGCGTCTCAGCGTCCTCATCGTTGAGCTTTGTAGAGCTGACAAGCTCCCAGATAGTCTGCTTCAAGTTCGCATCGCCACGGAGCTGCGCAGCCTCTTCCTCAGCGACGATGGCGTCATCGGGGAAGTTGTGGCGGAGGGCGGCAATAATGAGGGCCTGAGCGCCAAAGTCGCCGATAGTAACAGGGCTCTTGTCATTCTTGTCGACGGTGCCCTTTGCCTTCTCGTGAAAGACACGCTTAGTGAGGATTGTAGCGCGCTGGACGGCCAATTGAGCGATCTGGAGCTCGGAGGCATAGGGTGGGGATGCCATGGTTGTGAGCGGTCGTTGAAGGAGGAGAAGGTGGGAAGAGAGTTGGCGGAGGCGAGGGATGAAGGAGGGCGAGAGAAGTATAGCCAGGATGAGGGTTACTAAGAAGAGGAGGAGATATCTTGGGGAGGAGGACTTTTGAGTAGCAACGGGCATTCAAGGCGAGCTACTAATAAGTTGGTAACGTGAGATGGCGCAATCGTTGTAAGATTGTGTTGGAGGAGGTGGACAGAGACACTGGTTGGTCTCTTTCGGGTCGTCGGGCGGGTCGTCGGGCTTAAAATGAATCTAATGGAGTGGGATGTGGGTTGATTGTTGATCTGAGTAGGAGAATGGGCGAAGGAAAGAAGTGGGATGAGTTGTTGAGGTTCTCTCTCTACCTACTTACCTACCTACCTACCTCTAGGCAGGGAGGTATGGATGAAATGGAAGCTTGATATGAGGAGCTGATTCAAGTGCGCCGCTTGATGTTATTAGATAGCTTAGAGGCACCAAGAAGAATAAAATATGCATTAGATATACTTAGGTACCTACAATAAATACCTGTACAAAGGGAAACTAGGTTTACATTCACTTAATACGAAAGGGCAATACATCTATATTCATTCAGGTCCTTGACCCCGCCATCAGACTCCAAAATCAATGAGGGGCATTTTCTCTACAATCCGCTAACATTTTCTTCCCCTGTTCACAACGGAAACACCCGATTGGCCCAATATTTCAAGCATCAATTCAATTCAAGTCGCTTCGATTCTATCCAATCTCAACCTCACATTTTACTGCCGTTCTCTATATCCAACCAACAACGAACCTCAAAATGGCATCCTCTCCTGCCTCTCTACGCTCTCTCTACCGCTCCCTTATCCGCGAGCTTCCCCCTCGGCCTATCCTCGCCTCCCCACGCTCTCCTCTGCACTCTCGCCTTCGAGACTCTTTTGCTTCTGGCTCCAAGGCTACGACGTCGCAAGACGCCCGCGCCCACGCTGCTGCTCAGGCCGTAGCATATCTTCGATCTCAGCGCATGTACGCCACGTTACTTGAGCGGTATAATCCTGGTATGGGTATGGATGAGGAGGAGCGTGTTCGATTGACTGCCAGGAGGGTTGGCATGGATTTGCCTGTTGAATACAAGTGAAAGAAAAAAAAATCGAAAACGAACCGGAAACGAGAAATGAACAACACAAGAGCTGGAGAGAGACTCGAGTCAAACTTGGCCAACAGGATTCGAATCATGATCAATCGACACCGAATGCAATGGAACACCTCATCAACCAATTTCAAAAGCGAATCTACAGAGACGGGAATACAATAGAGGCTGCAGGACTTCAAGGAGGAGGCGGTGGATAGACAGAGAGACAGGAGGAAGAACAGCCAGCTCGTCCAGATGTACAAATAAGTGTATAAATCAAAACAGACGCAATACCCAGGCATCGCTCGATTATAAAGAACCAACAATTCATCATCATATCTCATTTAAAAGGACATCTTTGGGTTGGTCCAAGATCAACAAATTATATACAGAATAATATCGTTTCAAATCATCAAGCCCGGTTTGGCTTAGGGGTATCAACGTCTACTCACTTCACTTCCGCTTCTAGACACTGCCCACGCCTCTATCTTCAAGCGACTCATCCCAGCCGCCCATCTGCAGAAGCCATTCTCCTAATCGCTCCTTGACGAGCGTAATATTCTCACCTAGCGCGCTCTTCCATTGATCTTGAACGAGACGGACCTTTTCCTTCAGATCCTCAGTGAGTCGGCGTTCCTCTGACTGTCGCATCTGCAGCGCTCGTGCATTGCTATCGGCCTTGGGAATAGGGCTTCCGTTTTCATCTTGCGTTTGCGTCTCGAGTACCTTACCTTTGACGTGCACCACTGCCTCTTTGACCTCGTGAAGCAGACACAGCAGGTTGGTATGTGATTCGATAAACTGGTATGTGCTCTTCTCGGCGTGAAGCAATAGGCTGAAGAGATACTGCATCGGATGCTCGACATACGATGGATTTTCCTCAATTTCAGATGCTGGAATCTGAATGTTGAACCCGTCCAGATCGAGAGGAATATTGTCCAGTAGCTCGCAAAGCGGAGGCGCAATATCCCAAAACGCCGACAGCTGCAGTGCAACACCATGGTCCACAGCCTTTTCAACCACTCCTCGGAAGTCTCGGGTCCGTTCCAGAACCTCGTGGGCGAACGCATATTCGCGTTTGGCCGAATCCTCGGCAAAGAAGGCCTCTGCTGACTTAAGTTTCTCGGTATTCCCAGAAAGTCGGTAAGGGGTCAGTACAACTTCGCAGTATCGGCCATTGCGATCCGAAAGAAGATCGTAGATGGCCCGGTAGAGACCTTCTCGCGCCTCGAAAACCCATTTGAGCAGTGTCAGCTTCTCCAGGAGTTCTGGTCTATCATCGCCCTCTTCCTGAGGCATGTCGGCATCGATCTGTCCATTGTCGAATAGATGTTGGGCCAGGTGGTCAAACAGCTCTGTGGCACCTGCGATACGACTTGTCAATAGTTCGTTGAGAGGCAGTACCACATGATTCTGGAACAATTCGTATTCTGACTTCTCAAGTTCCTTTTTTTTTGTTATCTCGCTCGCTTTTGCATCGGCATCGATTGCTCCTGCGTCTGCATAACTCAAACTACCCGCGTTGATCTCATTCTGCAAGTTTGTACGCAAAGCTTGACGGCGCTCGGACGCTTCCTGAGAAAATTGCTCTCGGCGTTTGGTGCTCTCAACAGCAAATCGTTCCTTTGTCTTGGCCAATTCATCAAGCTGACTTAGAGCTCGCACAGCTGTTCTGATTGACGTTAACTCAGGATGTTTGTTATTGACAGCAGGATGGTGTCTCGGGTAAGGAGGTGGCATCGTGACAAGGCGAGAAACATCCAGGTGGTCACGATTGATCGTCGAACAGGGACTTGAGCCCATATTTGAGGTAGCAGCGAAGCCAAATTGTTGAGGTGTCAGGTTGGGCTCTGACTGGTCGTGCCAGCCCGTTTTTTCAAGAGGATAATCTGATGAAGAGCCGTGTTCCTCGTTCACAACAGGAGGACGGTCTTCTTCAACCCATTGTGTCTTGGTCACGCCCATGTATTTAGACTCTCGCTTGGATCTTCCAAGATGGGAAGCCTCGCCTTGTGAGTCTGACTCCCACCAACGACTTGGAGGGCGACCTCGGGAGCTGCCATTCTCATAATTCTCACTGACGCTCATGCTCAGGATTGGTGACAGCGAGGGCATGTAATTGCTGGACCAGTTCACATTGGGCGGGTTATTTCCGCTGGGTGAAGTTGGAACATTGGCTGTTTTGGAGGCAGATTGAGGGCTCTCCCCAAGGTTGGAGCTTGAGGAACCTCGACGAGAATGTCCTGGCTCAGATAATCCAGGAGTCCACTGATCCTGTGAAGAAGCTGACTCTCGCCTTTGAGTAACCATTGGCCGGAATAGGTCGCGGGTGAGGTCAAATATCTCGGAGCCCATGGCCCCAATGGCGACCGAATATCGTTCTCGCCTGATCCTCGACTCGTTAACCACAAAGTCGGCAAACAAACGCACCCTATCCGCGTCTGTAGTGGCTCTCGACTCCTTGATTGCAAATTCGCGAAATCGATCGATAGTTCCTTCTTCAAACTGATCAGCAGTTTGAGTTGTGACCAAGTGCTTCGATACTACAAGGCCAGCTGACGGGGGCCGGGAGGACTCCCGAGCCCTCGAGACAGACGCGACAGACCCAGACCGAGGAGGCGGAGTAGGGAGCGCTTTGGGGGCAACTGCCTTTGAGCTGCTACCATACTGTGGTTGCTTGGAAGCATTGGGGGAGAAAGGTGGCGTTGCCGCTTCTTGAGGCAGCTTTCCCGATGCTGGGGCCCTGGGAGTCGAGTTTCGAGAATCTTGCGATGCAAGTGCACCGCTAAGAGGAGTAGATTTACCGATCGATGTTCGCGACAGATCAGTCGAGTTTGGTACCATGATGTCCACCATAGAATCGGGTCGGGTCCGTTCATCTATCGAGCCACGGACGCTGTGTCGGGTTCGGCTCTCAGCCCTCCGCTGCAAAATTGTTTTATCGTGTCTCACTGCTTTTTGACGATTGAGACCCCCGATGCTTGACGAAGAGCCAAGAGCCGGCTCAATGTTTTGGCTAGAGTTCCGCGAAGTATCAATTGTCAAGCCAGGCGACTGCGCTCGGCTTGACGGCCCAGCTTGGCTCTCGGTCTCATTCCAGTCCGCAGGTGTTGGGGGAACGGGCCCAAGATTTGTTACACCGGTCGGTGGTCGGCGTCTTTTGGTGGGGGCAGATATGATAGGAACTGTATTCCTATCCATGGACTGCACGCTTTGCGACCTGCTTGACGCAGGCGGAGGCCCAGGAGGCGGCGGAGGGAGAGGCATGCCTGGCTCCCATCTGGTCTGAGAGGCTGATCGCGAGCGAGCAGATGTGGGTGTCTCTACGGCTCCTGCAGAAACGGCTCTTCGGGCTGCTGGGGGCCCATGAGGCACTACACCAGCCATTCCATGCTCAGGAGCAGGATGGTGAAAAGAAGTTTGCACTATCATGCTTTGTCGATGGCTCTGAGGAGGAGGCGGCGGTTGAGGTGGAGGAGTGCTCGAGGTTTCTGTATCTCTTCGGCGGTTTAATGATGGAAGAAACCGGCGCTCGCGCGAGCCGTTGCGCCCATGAACGCCCGGCGGAGGAGGAAAAGATGCATTGGACGGTTCAGGCGAAGGTCGATGCACCATTGTGCTTAGTCGAGGCGGCGGAGTCGGGGTACCAGCTGGTGTAGAGTCAAAGACAATACTCATGGGACGTTGCTGCTGACTTCTGGGCGGGCTATATGGCGGAGGAGGCATCGGCGACACTGGAACATGTTAGAATGCTGGCGACAGTATACTGCGTTCATCTTGCTAGTCACTTGCCTTGAACCTCGCCGGCATATTGAACAGCGCGCTCTGCGACAGCAGCCTGTGTGGGGCCCCATTCTTGGGGATTGTATGGCTGTATACTACTGCCAGGTGTTTGGACAGCAGATTGAAAATGGCTGGAGCTCATGGAGACGGCAGATATGGGCGTATGTAGAGGGTTAGTGTAGGCGCCAACAGAAGTTGTCGTGAGAGGAAGAAGGCCCTGACGGAGTCGCGCCGCCTCGTGAGAAGTCATGATGAGGGTTCAAAGGGACCAGGCGACTATTCGTTTACTCAAACGCCAGGTTCAGGGTCCCTGTGACAAGCCACAACACCAAAGGGAAGGAACTACCAACTCAGAAACAGCTGGGTATCGTATCAGGGCTATTTCTTTGGTCGGTTGGTTCTGGTACGTGGGGTGCTAGGGATTGGATGGATCCGCGGGGTGAGCGGCGCGTGTGAGCAGCAGCAGGAAAGTCAGTCGATGCTCAGGTGAGGAGGATCAAGGCAGTCGAAACTATTTCGAGACGACAAGGAATAGGATATTGATTATGTTTGATCTGGCTCGGCACAGTATGTACGTATGGCCCATCTGGATGCGCGTGTGTAGACCAGACAGGTATAATAAGCAGGTGAGGCTCTGCGTGTAAACGGCGTTGTAACTTGATGGTGTTAATCAATTGAGAAGCAAATAATAATGAATGTCTCTCATCAAGCCATTCACCGTAGCTGCAGCGAGGACGAATCCTCTAATGCACAACCAGCCAAATGAGAAGTAGAGATGTGATTGAGGATTGGATGTGAAATGGTGAGAAGAGAAAGTGGTTGGGAGAGGGCCCTGTAAAGGGAAATGGATGTACAGTACAGGTCACAATTGGAGTGACAGTTGATAGACCCCTTCGTAAGTGCGTAAGGTACCTCGAGGCAAAGGTCGAAATCACGACACCTCAATTTTGGCGGCGTTAGCGGGAGTAAAGTACGAACTGGCTAAGGAAAGAAAGGCATGGGATTGGAACTGTTTTCTGTTTTCTGTTTATTGCCGAGAGCCAAGCCCTGCCTATAGTATGTACCTGCTTGACTTGGTGGGGTTGAGGAATCGTCACAAAGAAAATGGAGCAGCATGGTACCTTGGTATCGGTCGGGCATGGGGTGATGGACGCTATCAGAATGTGGGATAGACAAAGAGAGAACGAGAACGACATGGGAACTTTGTTGATGGCCAATTAGCAATACAATACTTAAGTACCTAGGCAAGGAGGATCTGCAGGCATGGCTTTCACCATCAAGCACTACCTACTAGGTACCTACGCATTGAGGATTCTTACTAGGGATGATAGAGCATCTTCGACCGCTTCTTGGAGAGCATCTCAGCTGACAAAGTTGAAAGATGGCGTTCTTTATACCCTAATTTGGTACATAGCCGTAAATCCTAGAGGATGCGCCAATGGAGTTGAGTGTTGCCTACCTTGGACCTTGCACAGTTTGTAGCGTACTTGTTTTGGGTTACTGCTAGCGAGCAGGGCAGTCAACATCTGGGCTAGTAGTCATTTTGGTTACTTGCTTGTCTGTCACCATACAGAAATATCGAATATGCCACATGGAAGCTGACAGACGGCCTTGCTCGATGATCTTCTTCCTCCAATTCTGACCCCGCTGCCCGGGGAAGGTTGTGATAGATACATATGCTAAGTTTGGGGCGGTCCATCGTGGTTCTATTCTTAGAGTCATCCCAGAGCCTCTATTGGTGGACAGGGATAGACTATGCGGGCTGGGTGTGGATGCCAGCGCTTAATCGACGTCCCTCGCTGCCTGTCACATTTCCTAACTCTCTGAAACCCTCCAGACCCATGACCGAAAATACGTTTGCATGGCTGGATCGAATAGCTGCATGAGATCCATGTGTAGGGGGATCTGCTCTGTGGGCTGATGTTGACTTTTGATCGCTGGAGCGAGTACTCCTTGTAGACTGTAGAGTACCATTGAAAAACCAGGAGTAGGTTTTCCGAAGAGAACAAAACAACGCAAAAGACGGTCAGTGAATAAAGTTCCAACTGCTAGAGCAGTTAGACGAAAAAAGCATATAGAATCGTTCCAAATACACAGTGTCACCAATCAACAGCTGCATTCCTTCAAGAAGGGTTGATGTTTCTAGAATCACAATCTACTATCAATGCTACCTACCTACTAACATAAGTAGTAGGCAGCGGAGATCGGTGTCTTTGACTTCTACTTCCACAGATCTGGCTGACTAACCCGTGCACCGTTTTTCAAGGCCATTACTTGGCATCCCGAGTGAACAAACCTTGTCTAAGCGAGCATCAAAGATGCTGATGTGATTTGACGGCGATATTCATAGTCTACCACCGCCGGACGCCATCGACTTTCGTCCGGCTGTCTGTCGATTTTCTCAGATAGTTGTAACTATACGACCTGCAGTCTGGACTTTAAGAGTTCAGACGTGATCAAGATGGAACTTGTTGAACTTTACATTATCCCTTTACCCTTCAAACTGTCAATCGTTTGCGCTGGCAGTATAGGCGGATAACAATTAACAGCAGCCTGGCTCTCAAACTCAATCCAATGACTCTTCAGCACCAACGCTTCGCGCAACTGTCTATCTTGTTGATGAAGATGCTATTTACAACTACCTAGACAAACACTCATGAGTAAAGTGACACATTCTCCACGACCTTCTCGGCTGCCAGAGCAGACGGGGTCCATCTCCCCTAAAGACATTAATAACAAACCTGTTTCTTTCATATTTTCTCCATTCATGCCTTATAAGAAACGATTTTGCCGAGGCTGAAGATGAAGAGATTGATTTTGGTTATGAAAAAGGACGAGGCTGGGGCTCTCTGAAATGAGCCCCACTTGGAGCTCCCTTAGCTAAAGGCAAAAGGTGGGGGCACAAGGCTCGAGTAAAATTCTAGAGGATTCTTCTCCAACAAACTCTCCTCTCTTTCAACTCTTCTTATTCTGCTCTTCTCTCTTTCTCTGCTATTTCTTGACGTTTTAGACACAACTCGCTTTCTTACTTTTCCACATCCTCTCAATACCCTCTTCACTAAACTGTAAGTACCTACGACACAATCTCTTACCCATTGGCGCATCTTCATGATGAGATATCCAGCTGGCACCAGTCATAGAGTGAACTTGTACTCCCTTCATTGATGACCAACATGCTGTGGTCTAAGACCATTTCTGATTCCAATTGCGTCTCTTCTCTTGAGCATTTATCTCGATCAACTTCTGTTTGAGCCAAAGCTAACAGATTCAAAGTCTTCCAGTTGCACCTTTTCGACCGACTTCACAATGGTTCTGCACAACCCTAACAACTGGCACTGGGTCAACAAGGACGTGTCAGGATGGGCCAGGTCCTATCTTGACCAGAACATCACAAAGGTTCAGGCCGAGGATGGCGAGGTCAAAGCAAAAATTGATAAGATCCAGAGCATGGATGGTGATGTCGATGTCAGCCAGCGCAAGGGCAAGGTGATTACCATCTTTGACGTCAAGCTGGTTCTCCAATATTCTGGTAAGGAAATGTGGTGGCTTGAACTGCAGCACAGAACCTAAACTAACCCTTCAGGATCTGCTCCCGGTGAGGATGATGTTTCTGGCACCATTACCGTGCCTGAGATCGCCCACGACACGGAAGAAGACGAGTACGTGGTACGTAAAACCTCCCCTGCTCTTTCGCCTTCCGTGTTGCCGTAGAATAAACTCAGCTAAGATCCCTCGTAGTTTGACGTAGACATCTTTGCCGAGTCCAAGGAGAAGCAGCCTGTGAAGGACCTCGTCCGATCAAAGATTGTGCCCCAGCTGCGCCAGGAATTCCAGAAGCTTGCCGGCGCCCTCATCGCCGAGCATGGCAAGGATATCCAGCATGCCCCAGGTTCCAACCCCTCGAGCGGCTTCTCGACTCCCAAGATCCACCCTCAGAGCTCTACACCTAAGCCCGCTGCCACCTCCAGCAGCCAGTCTAAGACCGGCGGTGTCGTAAACACCACCACCGTGACCGATAACGAAGAGTTCCGGACCACTGCCGAGGAGCTGTACCAGACTTTCGTTGACCCTCAACGGATTGCTGCCTTCACACGATCTCCTCCCAAGATCTTTGACGGTGCTAAGGTCGGTGGCAAGTTCGAGCTGTTTGGCGGAAACGTTTCTGGCGAGTACCTCGAGCTCGAGGAGCCCAAGAAGATCACACAGAGCTGGCGACTGAACCAGTGGCCTGTTGGTCACTTTTCCAAGCTGCACATTGAGTTTGACCAAAACGATGTCGACCACGTTACTGTTATGCGAGTCAAGTGGGAGGGTGTTCCCATCGGCCAGGAGGACGTTACTAAGCGCAACTGGCTCGAGTACTACGTCAAGAGCATCAAGCAGACTTTTGGGTAAGTCGTGTCCTGCACTTCTGGGGCCACTCTGCTAATTGTCTCCAGCTTCGGCACCATTTTGTAAACGAGATACGAAGAACAGGAGTCGTAGAGTTGGGTCAGGGCTGGGGTTAACACAGGATCTATGCGCTCTCTAGATGAGGGTAGTGACAGGGGTTACATAGTCGCTACTGTGGTGGAGGGGGGCCAAGGTTGTCTTGGGTGGTCTACGCAAGACCTAGAAGCGCGTGGTTATGATATCATGAGAGACGTAAAGTAAAGTAAAATGAAATGAAATAATGCACCAATGGATACATCAGTATGGGCATGCTATCTGAACCATATCTAGGTTTAGCTTGTTCCCATATCATCCACATGGATTGCCGTGCCGTGTATCTCATCTTATCATCTATCCTGATTATTATCCTTTGCTCCCTCTGAGTCACCGTGGTGTCCTTCAGATGACATACCGGACATCAACATGGCGTCCGATTCCTCTCCTTTTCGTATAGAAAACCGTAGCCTGCCTAGGCCGGAGTCTGCCACCGTATACCCAGAAGCCAGGCCTATCACCGTATCCGAAACAACCACTGCTTCGGTCCTCGCTAAATATACATGCTGTCCCATCCATGAGGTCAAGGCTGGAGGACCAAGCCATATGCGGTATATTCCAACCATAATAGATAAACAGCCGAGGATGATGAAGACGATAGGAGCACTGAAATGGCATCCCGTATTCTTCTCTGCTCTCCACCCAACGTAGAAGGGATACTTCATATCATTATATGACGGACCGAGAACGGATACTTTTTCTTCGCCAAACGGTAAATCGTCTGCTTCTAGCTTATATATCGGCAATTTTATCCTGGTGGAAGCCATGACTGCTCTGACAATCGCACTGACGCCACTAAGCAGTGAGGCATCTGGGGTCTTGACCAAAGCGTCCAACCAGACGCTGTATTCCTGTATTCTTGTCGAGATGTCGAGACGTTCCTCTACAGTGCTGTTACCTGGCCATGGCGCTACGGCCAAGATGGTTTTCTTAAAAGTGTCATTGCTATAAGCCCGGACTTCAAAATGGTTCTGGGCCACTCCTGACAGTATGTTGCAGTTCTGGTCCCTGACCTGTCTCATGACTGAGACCGTTGCTAGGTTCATGCTGTAGGTATAGCGTTGCGCCACGGGTTCTCTCCAGGTGTCTGAGGAATGGTTTCGTGCTTTTGCCCACTGTATCTCAAGCTCTCCAACGTCGACGACTCGATATTCAACAATGGCCTTTGAAGGTGGATCAAACCAATCAGTGCTGGTTGACTCCATTCTATGCCATTTGCCTGAATCTTCCGTCATATAGAAATCGCCCTCTTCCACTGAGCCGTTGGCCATCAAGGCCATCTCTCGTGTGAAGAGAGTTCCCTCGTCAGCTGGATAGAAGAGACCTCCATGTTTGTAATTGGCTCTGGGGCACGATGCATGGCCAACCATGGCGATACCCAGAGGTGGCAGGGTGTTGATTGGAAAGCCATCGTCTTCGGAAATCCGAGAACGATGAAGAAAGGCGCGATTAACGTCGAGGAACGGGAGGTCAATGATCCAGGGCTCAGATTCGCTGCGTACAGCTGATACCTGGGCTCCCGAGAAGGCGATCTTATCCGGGTCAAGGTTCTCTTTTATCCAGGCATCAGGGCTGACAATAGCGAACTTGTAGCCAATAGACGAAACGATACCCATGAGAATGAGGAAGTACCTCAAGGTCATGAAGGCCGAAAACCCTCTGAAGCCGTAAAGAACTGGTGCCCGGGGCTGGGAATTGAGATAGCGGGCATAATCAAGCCCATCACTGTGTTCAGCTTGTCGACTAGACCAGGTATCAAATAGATGAATATATGCCTCCGAGAATCCAAAGGACAATAGTGCGAAAGCGACGCCAACGATGGCTATCCAAGTCTGGAGGCCCCATTTCATAGCCAACACTGAAGCGAACTTGACCTGCTTGTCGCGTACTACCAATCTCATCTTTTGCTCTACGGCCAGAAAGGCCATTGATTCCGACAAGAATGAGAATTAAACCGCCGATGAGAATTGCTGGTAAGGAAATGCCAAGCATTTGCAGGCGCCGAAATCGAGAGGATTTAGTTGCGGCCATTATGTACAATACCGCACAGGTACATAGTCGTTGCTTGTCTGTATACAGTGAGGTTCGAAACACCCAAGGACGGGTAGATTTTATCAATGGATAAAGGACAGGTAGGCAAGTGATTGATACCCATGTATATGTCGTCTCTTGGCAGACATCATTGGGAGGGATATCTATGTGCTCAGCCCTGAATTATGCACAGGCTTGTTCTCCGCAGTCAGCTTGCAGATCGCCTTCTCTCTGTGGTCTATTATCTCCCAGCTCGTTGCAGATACAGGTTTTTCCCCTACTGTCTGCGCCGTCTCTCGGCATTGGGTTCGTCAATTCTGTTTCCAAACCCATAGTCCGGTACGAAGACATCAGCTAGATTATCCCACAGTCCCATATCGTATAAATTTTCAACATCGCTCAAGTTCCAAACTCGCTCCCACTGACCTTCTCCAGGAAGTGGAGGCTGGTCCTTAGGAGACTGTCCATCCTGCGTCGTGACAATGATCTGCTGAACTTCAACTGGCCAGCGCGTGGAGCGAGGTTCAACACGTTCGTTCTTCTGGCGACCTGCTGGCATAGAGCGTCGAAATGCGAAGCCATCACGCATATCCTCCTTCCATTCCGACCATTTGAGGGTTTCATTTGTTGTGGTACCGCAGTAGATAAGGTAGAGAGTGTAGAGAAGCAGCCCCCAAACCAGCGGAGAAGTCAGAGTTGCAAGCAGCGACGAGGCTCCCATATTAACATTGTCTTGGATACCCCATCCCCAACCAGCCAGATACTGTGTGATTGTCATGTCGCTGGGTTTCCATATAGACCAGGCAGGAGTATACCGTTGAACTCGCACCGTAATGATGGACAATCCAAGGAAGCCACCATATGTGCACAAAAACGCAGTAGAGACTAGTAAAAGTATAAACCAGTGCTGGTTTCCGTAGCCAACACATGAGTTTATGAAGACGCAATGATGATCCGACTTGGCGATGCAACGCTTACAGAGGCTGCAGTGCTTAGAGCGAGCTGGCTTGAGAAACTTGCATGTGCGACACATGTGCCCTGGGTGAAACAAGGTATGATCGTACGGATAGAGAGACATATGATAGGCGTGATTCTCCGGTGTGATATAACCTGGATCGGCGACACAAGCCAGGTAGAGAAACAGATAGGGGAGAGAGACCGTGATGACCACAACAACTTTTGTGAAAGACCCGATCTTTGGCCATGCTTGGGGAATGAACATATACTCGCCCACAACCATGATAAGCAGGAAGAAAATCTGAGATGCTATTTAGTTGCCGTCTTACAGCAGAGGGATAACAAGGCAACTCACCACAACAGTCCAGTGTCGCTCATGTAACATGAGGTTACCGAACCGGGACAGATAGCTCGATATCCTTCCTCCAGTGAGTACCTGGTCCACTGCCATAATCCCTTTCGGTATATGAACCCATAGTAGCCTATGTAGTGCGGCTATAGGCGTTCGTCTATTCAAAGTTAGTATGTATATTGAGAACCTAAATAGGAGTCAACTCCAAACTAACCTCAGAGCAGGTATTCGACCAAAAAATGCAACAAATACCATAAAAGAGATGAATAGAATCAAACAAACGAGTTTCCTTAAGGGACTCATATTTTCTGTTCGCTCAAAGAGAAAGGCGATGAAGAATGTAAGAACCAAATTTGCCAGCTAAGTAAGATTGAAGCTTGGCAGGAGACTACCTGCGAGCACTGCTAAAATCAAGACCGCATGTTATATAATCAACCAGAGAGTGTAGAAGAACCAGAAACAAACAATAATAAAACAAAGATAAAACCAATAAACTAATCTGTCAGAGTGCAATCTTGAAGAATGACTGTCAATCAGACACTGACTGCCTCGGAGGAAGCGGGCTTAGATATTATGTTATGCATTTAGGCCAGTATGAGCACACGGATAGAAAGATAACATCTTAGTGGCACGTGACTCCATTATAGCAGGGCATCAACGCGGAAAAAAAAGGAAGAAGGCTCTCATTGGCCACTTTAATCCGCAGTGATGATGGCAACTTTTTGGAGGGGGATCTCCATGCTTTGATAATCATGAACTAGAAACACGCGGGCGGTTTCCGGAGATAAGAAAAAAAAAGACAAAAGTAAACCTCTTTTCATATCCATAGAGACCCTAAAATACTTTTCTTTTCTGAATTGTTTTAATATTCTCATACAATCATGGTTCTCCGCAAATTCGAACTCGAGGGAAAGCTCGGCGAAGAAGCTCGGCTTATCGAGAGTGGCGTCCTACTCGATGAGAATCCTCTCGATGAAAGCCCTGAGTTTCATGAGTTTCTCATGGCGTGCCGACATGGCGATCTGAGAAGGTGCCAGGAGCTCATCAGCCAGGGTGTGAACATCAATGGCAAGGATCGCTTTGATTATACGCCTCTTATTATTGTATGTATATTGAGGGGGCTCTTAATTATCTGGGTGAGGATTAACACGAGCAGGCAAGCTTGTGTGGGCATTATGAGCTTGTCCAATTATTACTAGAATCTGGTAAGTTGTCTTGGTTGGATGGTTGTAGTTGTTGATGCTACCTTATGTATAATATGAATAGTTTCTCTCATGAGTTAGCTATCACTTACACTCGTGAGCGAGATATCTATCAGCCACTAACACTCATCAGGCGCCCTCGCAGAACGAAATACCTTCCAAGGCGAGCGATGCATCTACAACGCCCTAAACGACCGCATTCGTAACCTCCTTCTTCAATATGACTTCTCAAAGTCCTCAGATCCTTACGTCTACTGGTCAACTCACATCTCAACTCTCCTCGGCCGCACAAACCCCAGAACGGCAGACATCACCCTAGTCTCAGGCTCTCGCTCCTTTGATTTACACAAGTTCATTCTTGTTGCGAGATCTCCTTACTTCCGTGCCAAACTAGCTGCTGTTCCCGACACAGCCACTTGGAAACTCGCCAATGCTATCCCTGTACAGTCTTTCCTTATTGTTTTGAGATATCTTTACCTGGGCGAGGTTCCACGAGATATTGCGCCTGTGGGTGGCGCCGATTCCGAGGAGGAAGTCCTCAAGGGCTTAGACAAGGTTAGCAAGCAGCTAGAGGTTGAGTCTCTGTGGGAGACTATTCTCGCAGGCGGAGACAGGAGACTTGCTCGTCAACGGTATCAGGCCGAGGTAGAACGAGCCCGAGGACAGTTTGAGGACTTCTTCAAACAGAACGTCTTGGGTCTCAAGATGATCGTTGATACAGACCAGGTGAAGGAAGTCAGGTGGAAATACGAAAACTCAATGTTCGCAGATGTTATACTCCGTGCTGACGAACCCATCGATATTGAAGATGAACGGTCAGGACAGACGACACCCACAAGAGACGCCCCTACCATACCCATTGGCCCAGCTGGACACCAAGAATCCGTCATCAAGCGCAAATCCGTCCTCTATCCCGCCCATAAAGCCATGCTCATCCGCAGCGAGTACTTTGAGAAGATGTTCTCGGGCGACTTTGTTGAGTCTATGCGCAATGAGCATCTCCGTGTTATCACCGTCGACTGTACGCCTGCTGTTCTCGAGATCATTCTGACTTTCCTTTACACTGAGGCTGCAGTATGTCCACTAGAGCACGCCCTCGATCTCCTATATGCAGCAGATATGCTCTTCCTCGATGGTCTTAAGAGCAAGGCCGCCCTGGCCATTAGCACTCTTGGCAGCGGTACTTCCAACGTGCTAGTAGACCGCACTCACGGAGAGGCGCAAAGAAATGGCGACGCAGGCGAAGAGGAGCAAGTCGAGATAGAGCCCATTAATATTTACGACGTTATCCACGCAGCATGGGATCTTCGTGTTCAGCGATTAGAAGAGTTCGCAGCTCGCTATCTGGCATATCGACTAGAGGACTATATAGACGAGGAAGACTTCCAGGCCCTCATCGCAGAGTCTGCGCAGCGCATCACTGTTCGTGAAGAGACAGATACTATCGAATTGCTGGATGATATTCGATATTACCTTGGAGATCGATTTAGATATCGCTTTGAGGACGCCGGTTTGGAAGAGATGATGGATGAAGCGGGAGAGATTGATGCCGAGTTGGCGGCTGCAATGGCACAACAAGCTGAGATCTCCGCAGATACAACAAAAAGTGTTTCTGGTGAGAGTGGGAATACCATTGAAACAAATGGTAATGGTGAAGCTAAGAATGGTGAAGCTGTGCGGACGTTGGATGGAGCGGAAGCAGAAGATGAATTCGTCTCAGACGCCATCAACTACCAGATTCTACAACGCAAGATCGATGCCATGCTTGATCGGCTCAAACTTGATGCATAGAGCATTGTTCTTGAGGTTTCACGTTAACAAGTTATACGGCATTTCGTTCAAAGACATCATAAACCTCAGTATTAAATGAAAGACAAAGACACACAGACTACATCGATGAGATCGCAACTTATTAAATTGGTATCAATGTGTATGCTGAATGCACATGTTTGCAAAACCCCATGAGGTATCTGCAAACCAGAAATCTTATTGTATGCAGATCATTGAAAGGCGAGTCTGATCTATTGAGCCTGCCAACGCTGAAGGTCTTCAAACGTGCTTATCGCTTTCCAAAATAATGTAGCGAGGGGAGGGTATCTGTTTGTACCGCAGTCTTGAATCGAAACGCACTCACCTATCGTGTATGCCTTTTCCACCCGGAATGTCCTTGCTATTGGCAGAGCTTGACGGTCGTTGTTTAGTACTCGCAAGTCTTGATCGACTGCTGCAGCAGAGATGGCAGCTCTTCCCGCTTGACGAGTCCCATGCGGACGCAGTCACCCCAGAAGAACATGACACGATCCTGAGCATAGCTCAAGTAATCGAACTCATCGGGGCTCAACAAGTCTTCTTCCTTGATAGTCTCATCAAGACCCGGGATCTTGGCTTGGACGATGCCCCACGCAATCCAGTGGGCATGATTGGCGGGGCGCCAATGTCGAGTCTCCTCCAACAACTCTCGCACGCGCTGGTCGCTTCGTTCTTCGTTGGCCCGCTCCGCAGCGTTCCATCCTCCTGGAGGTACTCGTGCGTCAAGCATGAACTCAACAATGGAGCTCGAGCTGCTTGCAGGAGGGTTGGCAGGTGTCGCAAGCGGCGTCGACACAGCACTTGACGTGTTGCTATCCGTGGGAGCAAGCCGGGGAGTGGAGCTGCTGCCTTGGAAACGAGGACGGTGATCGACATAGGCCTTGATAAAACGGCGTTGCTCGTCGGGTGTGGGATATCGTCGCACGTCGCACGCCCAGGGCGCCGCAGCATCATGGTAGTTGTATGTCCATTCATTGAAATGATTGGCAAACTCGAGGCCACGGGTGTTGGGGCCCGCATATTCAAAGTCGATGACGATGAGCTGCTTGTGCTTATTAGCAGCCTGAAGCAGAGGTGACTTTTCGTCATCAGGGCGGATTCGGAGGATGTTTCCGTATTGCGTCTGCAGGTTTGTTAGTCCAGATTCGTGTTATGGGGTGTTGTCATGAACTTACATCGCTGTGAGCAAAGACGAGACTGTCCTTGATTTCTCTTTGACCTCCCTTGTAGAAACTGTTGAGGTGGACCCGATACTTGGTCATCATGTCCCTGAACTGAGGCCAGGGAGTGCCGCATACGTAGCCCCGCGATTTCCAGGCGTGGACGATAGAGTCGTGTCGACCGTTTTGAGCTTGAACTTCTTTCTCATACTCATTATCCAGGTAAGTTGCGATTCGCTCGACATTATCGAGCCATTGGTCCCAACTTTTCCATGTTGCTGGTCCGCCTTCCCTCTCGTGTGGGAGTAGGTCAATGCCATCGTGAAGCTCTCTCATACGCTTGGCAATCTGACGAGACATATCGCCATCTCGGAGGTCCGCGGGCGTAAGCGTGATAGAGTCAAAGTATTGCTCAAAACGGCCATTCTTGAATGTACCCAGCAGTCGAGGTCCAATCTTCTTACGTGCCAATCTCTGGAGGACTGATAGCTCGTTGTCCCGGTCAATGAGATGCTCAACCTGTGGTCCATAGATACGTAGAAGGACCTTTTTGGGCTTTCGTTTGCCATCTGCCTCATCAATTTCGGTCGGAGGCGTGACGACGTATACAGCGTTAGTCAAGGCACCACTAAGCCTCTCAACTGAGATCTTGTCGCCACTTCCGAGAGGAATGCGCCTCCATCCCTTGAGTCTCAATGTATGAGCGATGCGAATGATTTCATTCTTGAAGCTTAGCCAGCATTCTCTCTCCTTGTCTGCCCTGGTATCAGCATCGTTCACTTCTTGGTCTTCGGTGTCCGCAGCTCCACCACCGTAGCCCATCGTCTTGGAGTTGTCGAGCCAGACATCGCAGCTAGGTACAATGGCATCACCATCGGCATACTCAGTGTCGGAAGAAAGCCCACGAAGGGAAGATCGGGACGGGACTTTTCGATGCTTAGGGCGAGCCACCTTAGGAGTCAAATGGGGCAGAGAGTTGAAGCCCATTTGAGCCAGAGATTCTTCCAGGATGCGTTGAAGTCTATCAAAAGAGACATCGCTGGAGTCGGAGTCGATAGAGTCGGAGCGAGGTCGTCCATCGCTGGTTTGTCCGGGTGCTTTAGATGGTTCAGGTCCAGATTTAGGTTCAAATTCGGCCTCCGCAGTGCTCTTCCCTTTCATATCCTTGGTTGGCGACTTGGACTTGCGCCTGCGGTGCGTCTTCTTTGACGTCCTTGCATGTGCCTTGGCACGCTCATGCTCTAGCCAATCTCCAACCTGAGCAAGTAGTTTCTCGCTGTAGTATTGTCGACGGTGACTATGGTGGTGATGCGAAGAAGGGTTCGAGGTAGGAGGCGTCTCGTCATGCCTAGCAGAAGGACTATCGCTAAAGGAAGACCTAGAGGAACTGTTGGGAAGCTGAGAAGGTGGAAGTTTGCCGCTCAAGCGTCGCCTGAGGTTGGTAGGAAATTGCTTGGCAGGCTGGGACTCGTCCTCGAGGGTCTGTATTTCGGACTCGGGTTCGGCAATCTGGACAGCTGTGATGTGTGAGCTCTGTACCACTTTACTTGAAAGCTCTGGTGACACGCAAACTCAATATGCCGAAATGCGAAGGGAGAGGGGGGAAGATAGTGGGTATGGAAGGGCATGACCACGGAAGCGAAACTACAGATCAACGATGTTTAATGGTGGTTTCCCCCGGTATTCACAAGTCTGTGACGAGTGTCTGAATCCCCAGTGTACACTCTCTACCATTCGCTGGTCAAGTCTTATCCATTATACCTTCACGAGGGAATTGAGTTGCGCCAACCGCAGTATGGTCGCATGATACTGGACACTATTCGAGGTGCGGCGAATGAGAACAAAGCCGCTACAACATACCTTTGAGGGAACCGCTTGGAGGACACGGACGGTCAATGTCATCCTCACTTTTGAGAGCTGAGCGCAACGGTTGCAGCTGAGGAGACAGGCCGTTGGCCGTGGGGCTCGGCACCGACATGGCGGGGAAGTTTGCTGACTTCTGATATAAGATTGAGTTGCGAGATCCAATCACAGAATGATTGAAGAATTTGTGATATTTGGTGTGCAATAGAGAAGAAAATGCGAGTCGCGGTGAAAGAGGAAGAGGACCAAAGGAAGAGAATTGGTAGAGAATTGAGGCGTAGGTATCCGTCGGTTCAGATGCAAGATCCCCCTCCTTCTCCCCCAAAAGCAGAAAAGCGGCCCAAGGGTCGCTGGGTCTCTGCTTGACTTGTGGCTGGGGTAGACAGATACAGAGAGGGGAGTGTACTTATCAGAATCGGGGACTTGAGGGGCGTGAAACGACTTATTCGTATTGGCTGGTTTATGGAACGAGGCGTTGGATTGAAGTTTAAAATGACATGGCTATCATTCAGAAACGAAAAGAAAGAGAAAAAAAGATAATGGTTCTGAAGAAGAACCTGCAGATAAGTGCTCGACCAAGAGGAAAGAATTTGATAGAAGCAAGAGATAAGAGGGTGATACCTATTAGTTATATAAAAAAAAAAAACGCCAGGTTCACAAAGGCAAGAGTCCACATGATCTAGGCCTAGATTTGATTTGTGAAATTAGAGGGCTACTTTTTTCTTTACATAACCCAAACGTCACAACATCAACGCCCAAAAGGGAGAATTAAGGGCTCGCAGCTAGGATTGATACCTCCACGTCAGCCAAAGAGGCGAGTTCTTCATCACCAATTGGTTCTTGCTCTGGGGTATGCACCCGAAAACTGTCACCGAAGAAAACAGGAAACAAGGGTAAGTAGGTACGGATGTACCTAATCGGAGAAGCTGTCGCCTGGCGGGAGGCGTCTGAGGTTCCAGAACCTGGTCCTTACCAGGGTGACGTAGTTACCGGTGGCTAGTGGGACTTCGGTCGCTAAATCTGGCATTGTCTCACATGCCCGCCCGAATTACCATGGACTCACCGCCAAGACTTGAGAGGACAACCACCAGGGTCCTCTGATGATATTGGGTGAAGAGGGCCTTTTCTTTTGTTCTTTCCGTGCCCGCTGGTGGCTTTGTTCGTATCCTCCGGAACTCACCTACCGGCCCCGGGGGCACTATTGGCCTGCTCTCGGGCACCGAGCCGTGGGGGCTACCCTCGGCATAATATTGATTGTCCTACCATCAAGTGAAGGTGTCGCGTGGGTTGTGATAACTGCTCATCTACTTACCTTACACATTTACGTCCCCCACGCTTTGAGAACAGAGTAGGAGTTCATGTTCAACGAGGTAAATAGCCTCATTTCAGCATTTGCACACCCATCCACGGGCATGTATTACCATATCAACTATCCCTGTGTAGGACCGCACACAAGTCTTATCGTGCTTAGTCTAATCCATTCATGTGGATTATTGGAGTCATCGTCAAAACCAGACATTCGAACAAAGCGCAGGCAGGTCGTATTCGTTCCTGAAGTCTCGAACAGAAACAATCAATATAGTACAGTATCCAATCAAACATGAGTATTCTACGCCTCAACTCATTTCCTCTCCCTCCCTTCGTGACCAATCTTTAACTCACTCAACATTTTCTGAATCCGTTCCTCATCTTGTTCAGCTTCAAGCAGCTGCCGCTCTATCGTCCTCTTCTTCTCCCGAATTTGGGCCAAGACATGCCAAAGCTTGTCCTTGTCGCTCTTCTCAGTAGTCTTAGCCATCAATCCAACCAAGTCTGTTTTTAGCCACCTTTTGGCAGGTGTTGCAATATCCTGCTTTCGCAGGCCGGACGCATATTCACTCCATTCCCTCTTTAAGTAGCCCAGTGCATCGTATGGCGTCAACTCGCTGAACTGTCGCCAGATCTCAACAATGCTACGAGCCTCATCTTCTGATATCTCAAACCACTCCCTGTGTCTCTTTGTGCACACCAGCTCCGGACACGATGCGACCCGGTTCTCTTTGTGTAATGTCCGATGGATCAATAACTCCATCCTTTTGACCGAACATGACATGAAACTCGTAAACTTGAGAACGAGGTTATGGTCGCATTTGTTTGTCCAATCCCGAAGCCTTGTTGCAACACCGTTGCCATCGCAGGATACTGTGGAACCAATCTTGAGATATCCAGGTGCTGACTGTTCCGCAAAGCAATAAACAAAACCGGGCTTTGATTCCCTCCGTCGTTCCATCAAACAATCAATAATATTATGAACTGGTAGTTTTTCCTTGTGACGAAACGTCATGAGTCGACGGGAAAGCGGACTTTGCAGTGGCGCTCTGTCTGGTTTGACTTCCTGACACTCATCACCGAGATCATCCTCGCTGAGTTTCATTCTACATCTCATGTCTCTTGAATTGGAGGTCTCATCTGTGAAGCCTGTCTTGCGTGTTGGACTCTCCTCGTGACGCTCACGAGACCCATTGCGAAGGGAAGCTCGACGGGATTCGTATCCTATGGTGCTAATAATAGAGAATGGTGTCGAAGCAGCGGAAGATAGAGTGAAGATATCACTAGGATCTGGTGAGGTAACAGATTCTGGAGAAAGACCAAATGCATCCTCCATGACAGACAGAGATGATGGTGGCCTAACAGGTTCTTCCGATGACCCTGAAGCACTGAAATATCTGTTGCGAGATCTTGAGCCCTGGCCCCTGGCAGGTGTCACTGGGATCTCTCTGACTAGTTGGGGTCTTTGAGGGCTCGCTCGATTCCGTGCTTCAGAAGAAGTTTTTGTAATTGGCTCCCCTTCTTCTTCCTCTTCTGAACGACCTTCTGTATCGTCGTGCTTGTCTTTCCAGTTGTCTGTGTAGTCTTCTTCATCTTCATTATCAGTGATGTTAGTTCGATATCTACCAGGAGCTTTTCTGCTCTTTGGGGTTATTTGGCTATCTTTGAGAGGCCTGTTTGGTATCTCTTCGATTCTCCTTCTAGATTGCCACTTGTGAAATCTCGAAGTCAGCAAGGCATGAACATATCCCCTCGGATTAGAGCAAATCTCTCCCTGAAGTGTTGGTTTTCTGGTATGTGGCTTTGGAGGTCTGTGGCAGATGAGCTTCTCGGTCAACTGCGTGAGTGATTCCGAAATCTCCTCGAGCGCTGGTTCGTCTTCATCGCTGGATACGTGAACTGCCAGTGTCTGTACAGTCGTGTCTATGTACTTTCTCCGTACGTTAGGAACTGTTTTCAAACATCTTCCGTTTTGCTCTATCAGGGCAAAGCAGTATATTAGGCCAATCTGTGGGACTTCCAACGCCTCATAAAGACTGCTAAGAGCCTTATCCGAGTCCTCCTCTGGACCCATTGTTCCGTATTGAGAGTATTATCAAGACAAGACGTCGAGTTTCGGGTTAAGAGAGGTAAAAACGACAAAGATCCATGAAACAAAAAAACTCTGGGACAGAAGGGGAAACTCCTTAATACCTTTCTTTCCTCCCTTCACCCATCGAAGTGGCTGGGCCATGCTACACAGTAGTTCAACAGGGTCACGAGCGTCAAGTCTTGCATGCAGCTGGGGCCAGGATGAGACAGCCCCATGTCTGTGGCACTGGTCGTGATCACAGATTGGGATTATCACCACATCGACCATTGAGTTGATGCCGTGTATAATTGAAGACAACTACGGGTTCCTAAGGAACAAGAAAATTATCCACAGAGTGCGTAGTACAAATATATTCCTTGCAATTATTCTAATGAACATTTGGTCAGTTCAGTCGACTTTTTTCTTGGAGTGGCCTGACACCATGTTGGCGTTGTTGGCTGTTGGTTGTGATGCGCAACTTTAGCTGCAGCTAAGAAGCTGGCCTAGCGCCAACAACATCTGCAACGGGAACAAACTATCTTCGGGGATGGTTCCTATTGCGTAGGTTCTCTCTGTTGTGCAGAGAGGGTGGTCAGCCTTGGTACATGGTCTTGAAGAAAAAGCCCACTCCTGGGCAGAGATGTCAGCCTTGATGTTTTGAGAAGGACTAAACAGCCAGGTGCAGAGATCTCTAGTCTTGATTACCTATCGATGCAAATAGCGCCTGGGAGCCCTGGTTATCAGATATAACACGTGGTGCACTGTGCTCTCTACAACCTCGCTACAGCAGCCTCCAGCTCGCTTGGATATTTGACGCCATCCTCCAGATCACCATTTTGTACTCCATCATTCAGGGGTGGTAGCTTAATGTAACCTTTCGTATGCGACAGAGCAGACAAAACCCATTCCCTAGTGGCCTTGACGCCCTCGTTATTGAGAGCCCAGACAACAGCATCCACCACATCGTCCACGATGACGGCTGGCTTGTATCGCGGCTCCTTCTGCGTAGATGTCTGTCTCCAGACGCCAGTTCGCACAAGGATGGGCACCCACTCGGTACCATCCTCTGCTTCGAATTCGCTAGCACCCCGGATATCACTTTCCGGGTTATCGCCGATCATGTAGACGCGTCGAAGAGGGTGGCATTTTGAGACATCATGCTCAGGGCTTTGACCACGGTTGCAGGCCATGTCGTGGTAATACTGAAGTAGTCTATCATGGGCGTATTTGTACGTATGATTGGATGGCTTGCCAAGAGCGCTGAACTGAAGCTCCGTCCCATTGGCAGTGGTGGACCACACCCCCTTGAGGGCCTCCATGAATGCACCAGTACCGAAGCGATTCACGGGGTAGTTCGTTTTCCAGAGCATATCAAGGTTGGAGATCCATAGTCCAGGCTGCCCGTCCTGCTGCCAGCCACTGTTGGGCAGAGATTCATTGCCATTCAAGTTCGAGACGGTGCCGAGGTAGCCTTGATGAGAAATCAAGAGGTCGTGAATAACCTGGATATCAACAGACCAGTCTCTTGGGTCATTCCAGATGAAAATATGGTCGATCTTGAGAGCGTTTGCGGGAACATTGGTGGTATAAGGGTCTTTAAGTAAAGGGATTCTCTTGCCGTCAGGCAGAGGTGTTGGCTTTCCATTGATCTCGCCCTCTATATGCTCAAACGGGAACACATCCTTACACTCAGCAAGAATATCCGCCGGAGTGACAACTCGCTTGAATCCATAGCTGTGACAGTTAGCTAACCGGGAAACAACCAAATGAAGTCAATAAGGCACCCACCTAAGAGCAATTTGACGAGCTTTCTCAGGGTGAGAGCCTGTGATCAAGACGGTGCCCTTCTTCTTGAGATCATCACTCCAGCCACTCATTGGCGTGTGCGAGAGAATCATCCTCCCCCTTACTACATCATCATGCTTGGCAATTTGCAGTCGCTCCTGGAGAGTGTCTGCCTTTTTGTCTTCAGGAACGCAGCCACCGTTGGTCAAAAAGACGTATCGAATGCCATTGCTTCTCAGCATTTTGATGACCTTCTCGGCTCCATCCACCCTGTTACGGCCTTGGTACAAGACGCCATCGATGCTGCTATTTATCAGCCAAGAGACTCTCAACTGTATGACAAGCATCTCCAATACCAACTCAGATTATATGGAAGTGGTCTACTTACTCAAATGCAAAGGCAAACTCGGAGAAAAGCTTCCGTGCCAGGTCGGTGGGCTCCTCACACTGATTTGGATCGACGCCCAATGAGCCTGCGGGCTTCGATAGAGAAATATGAGAAGTATGAAACGTTCTTTGAGGTCCAGATGAGGCTCTCGAGATTGCCGCCGTCATCGGCGCGACAGATCGTGGCTGCATCAATCGACGCGCAGCGAATCGGCATTGGCCGACTACACCGAAGCGTTGCATATTTACCGACTACGCCAAGGGTGAAGGATTAAGTATATGAATTTATAAACAAAAATTAGGTACGAATTGGTGGTTTTGGCGTGGTCACAGGGTAGGACAAGATGATACACTCAACGTCGGCTGTTAGTTGGGTTGTTGTAGTTGCTACTGTACTTGTTAGAGTCATGGTTGATAAGATGGCTCGTCGGTAATGGCAATACCCACCTATGATTGATACGAACCGAGGATTCGTCTAACCCAGCAACAAACATGTAAATCACCAGATACTATTATCATGAGATGCAACCAACTACAATTGACACCATAAGTTTCTTTTTTCTTTTTTTCTTTTTTTCTTCTTTTCTTCTTTTTTTTCTTTTTAATGCGATTCATATAAGTGTGAATGTACAATTGATTGAGCGGTTACTACCATCACGGTATCCTCTATCAGTCAATAATTCTGGTGATACAGTACTTTTACAACACCCGCAGTATCTCGTCATCCTACAACCCATACCATTTTCTTTTACATGATAGCTAAAAAGCCGGTGATTTATTTCTTATCCCAGTCCTTCATATGGTCAAGAATAAGGGCTGCGGCTTGCTGCGGTGAGTGTTGCCTGCCCAATGCCTCAACGAAATCGCCATCTGGGTCCATGAGGTAAAAGTAAATGCTGTGATCCACCAGGTAGTCTTGGCCAGGCTTCACATTCTGCGGCGTGCTAAAGTAGACGCGGTACTTCTTGCATAGGGCCTTGATCTGGTCATAGGTGCCGGTCAAACCAATAAACTTCTCGTGAAACTCGCTCAGGTATTCCTTAAGAGCCTTGGGGGTGTCTCGGGCAGGATCGCAAGTAATGAAGATGGGGAGAAGTGCGCCAGGAGCCTTCTCTTCAACAATATCCAACATGGTGGCCATCTTGTCGAGCTCTTCGGGGCAGATATCGGGGCATCGAGTGAAACCAAAGTATACCTAACAAGAGTTAGCAATCAACATCCTCCATTGATATTCCGGAACTCGCTTCTTTCGACGTACCAAAGAGTGCTTGCCCTTCATCATCTCGCTGGTAAAGGGCTTTCCATCCTGATCTATCAACTCAAATGTTCCTCCAACCTTCGGTCGGCCCACACCCTTGGCAGCCTCAGCTATTCTCTTGCGCTGCATACGTGCCTTCTCGAACTCAAAGTACCACACCAACAAGCCGCAAGTACCGACGAATAGAATTCCAGCCTTCCAAGAAAACGGCTGTCATGCATTTGTCAGCTCATTGTTTCTTCATTCACGATCGGATTTCCTCCAGAATTTCCCAATTCATACCCCATTGCTATATCGGCTCTTGGCCTGCTCGATCGTCTTGTACTTGGTTCGGCGTTGGGTAATGGGCTGTCTGGACTGGACGGGCGCCCGCGGGAGGGTCGGTCGGAGCTGCTTGGGCTGGAGAGCACTACTGGAGAAACAGCGCTGGCATTGTCTGGCGGAGAAAGATGAAAACATCCCCCTAAGTGCTTTGGATGCCGCGATTGGGTTCGACATGGTGAATTGCCTCTATGCAAAAGTCGAGAAGCTCATGCAAAAGCTATCTGCTACCTTACATCTTTCGATTGTCACAAGCTCTAAAAATACATGGTCCGGGCTTTTACCGGGGCTGTGGTCCCGCCTTAGTCATCCAATCTATCAGCCATTAATCTTTTCCATCTTTAACCTGCCCGTCACTTACATCCAAGTTACAACTCAACTTTTTTGACGATTAAGCTTAGTAAACTGGTTGCCTAGCAGAGACTTATTTCAACGATTGTTCCTCCACTTTATCATATGAATCATATTGTGTCAAGTGGCCAAATATCTGAATAGAAGGGTGCAACTGCAACTGGGCTAGCAATTATACATTGCCAACGCTCCACAATGGAACAAACAACACCAACAATAGTACAAAGCGAGGATTCCCGCGCTGAGCTCTTTGATAATGACACAAAGAGCAATACCATAGCTGAGGCTACCCCTCAACCTCCATCAGATATCAACACCGCCTCTTCAAAATCACCCTCACATCCTCCTCCAACATTCACAGAACAATCCAACATGGCTGCGCATGCAGCATCAAGAAAGAAAGGAACCGCTTCGACAGTCAAGAAGACGCCTAAGCGGCCAAAGAATACCGGAGGACCAAGAGCAGCGAAGAAGGCAAAAGCCGCGCAGGCGATTTCGGCAGGAGAAGCCCCTGAATCAGCAGGGTCCGAACTCGAGGAGTCTGACCACGGGCCGTATTGCTTATGCCGTGGAGCAGACGACCATCGATGGATGATTTGCTGCGAAAATTGCGAGGATTGGTTTCACGGAGAGTGTATTAACATGAATAAAGAGATTGGCGAATCTCTCATCGAAAAGTTCATCTGTCCACTATGCACAAACGAAAACCTTGCAACGCTATACAAAAAGACATGCGCCTTGAGCGGCTGTCGAAAAGCATCCCGTATCGCTCAAGAAGAACAGAGCGTTTTTTGTTCCAACGAACATGCGCAAACTTGGTGGGAGCGCATGGTAGCCAAGCTGCCTAAGGCAAAAGGGAAAGGAGGCATTAACGACCAGCTGACCCAGGAAGAATTCATGGCGCTCTTGGAGAGTGGCCTTTCGGGAATGGACGAAAAAGGAATGTGGCGGTTGGTCAAAGGGCCGTTTTCAGGAGAAGATTCAAAGGCACCAAATGGAAATGAGAAGGGTAGGTCATTGTCATTCACTAGTTGTCACGCTGACGACTAACAAATATGATAGAAAATGACGATTCAATGCATCTTTCTGGCGAAGAGAAAGAGTTTCTCGAAAAGGCGGCTGCAGCTCGGTTCCATCTGGCTGAGGAGACCGTTCTCTGCCACAAAATGCTCACTATATTGGAATTCGCACATGAGCGTCGCCAAACTGCCATTAACGCGGGTCGCTTCAAGGAGGATATTTGCGGCTACGATCAACGTCTCGATACTATTAGCGCCAGGGACGCTTTCGAGGCATTTACAAAGTCGTCAGAAGGCGAGGCCATCTTTAAGGGGACTAAACTTGACGATCCTCTAGGAGAAGGCGATGAAGTGCGAGGTATGTGTGAACGCAAGCGTTGCAAGGTTCACAGCGGATGGTATAAGATGCTCTCAATGGGTCTCAAGCATCAGATTCGCGAGATGGCAACGCAGGCGGACGAGGTTGGAGAGGAAGAGAAGGTGATGCGTCAGGCTGCGAAAGAGCGCTGGAGAAGGAAGCAATCCGAGAAGAACTGGGTTGAGGTATTGGACGGGTGAAGAGCTGCTATTTCGGCGTTGCTGGCGTATATACGAGATACCTACCCTCAATTCAATGCTTTATGTTAAAATAAGGCCATGATTATAGAAGCCTTTACTCAAAACAGTTAGAAGTTGCCGTGCAATAGTCACAACTGTCTACTTTAATGTCCAACAAGTGGCCCCTGTTCATAACTGCATCATAGGTACCTAGTTTCTAATACAGTCAACCAGCTGGATTGGCCAAAGCTCGCTGGGCAATAATATGCATTGTATAAGCTTACAGGCCCCATCCATGTCCTCAGGGCTAAAGAGAAAGAAATCCTATATTAAAAGAATCTTCATTTCTGGGCTCTGAGTTATTGTCTCGGCCAGGTCACTTGTTGATTTTGCTCAAATTGATCGATTGTAATAGTTGAGCCATTTATTTGTCTTGAAGTTTCCTGGAGGTTTTACGTCCTTGGTAGAAAAGCGGTTGGTATAATGCTTTGTTGACGCACAATCTTGAGATAATTCTTCATTCACTCAATGCCATCAATGCACGCAATAATTTGATTGGCGTTCGTTTTGTTAGATTTTGTGCTTCATCTGTAGATCTGCTAAGGGGTCAAAGAATATGCCACAAGTAAAAATCCTAAACTTGTGATTACTTTGCTGTTATAAGTCTAAGTTCTCACAGCGACTTTATATATGTATGTGTAATGCGGTTGTTGAGATGACTGAATAAAAAGGTTGATAAAGTGAACCTTACTGATTGATTGTGACTCCAGCTATAGAGGGGCGAAGCAGACCTTCAAAAGTAGACAATTTGTAAATAAACAAAAATATATTAAATATCAAATAGGTCTAAGTTTAGGTCATCTTATAATATAGTATCTTAGTATTTAGGTATTGCTTTTATGAAATTCATTACAACTGCTATACTTTTGCCAGGAGATATGGGATTAGTCTTTTCTTTTTCCTCTTTTTCCCCCTTTATTCAGAGACACATAGATGGGCCTGTGAGCATATATTCTGCTGTACTCAGAATTCTATTGGAGGCTCCAGTTCCAATCGACAAGAGCGATATTGGATGCAATGATCATGACCTGTTCTACAGCGCTCGATAGGTATCCATTCCAACAGCAAGTTTGCGTCTTTACAGACTGCCCTGGTTTTTCGTTGGTCTTTTTATCCCATAAAACTTTTAGATACTATTCCATAGAGGGTATTTGAATTTTTGCACTTTTTATAAATAGGTATTGAGGCCGTTGCTTGAAACTGGAGTTCGGTTCGGTCATGATCCATTCTACAAGTAAAGAGCTGGGCTCCCATAACCCCGCAGTCAGGAAAAAAATCCTCGTCCCGACAACCGCCAAAGGTTGAAAAAACATTTGCCTGCTTGATAAGCAAGCTTCGACTAACAACTGGAAACTTGTGAGAGCGCCTATTAGCTAGCGCCTATTATTGCTTTCTTCCACTGATTAATTCTTCTTATTTTTTTATTTTTTTTTACTATCCTCCCCATCGCTCTCATCGAACTTCACACCTACATCGAATCTCGTCACAAAATTACCCCACTATCATGTCGTCCTCAAACCCCCGCGATCAAAAAGAGCCTGTTGACGAAGAGCTAGAAGATGATATGCTTGCCGCCGAGGATGCCGCCGAGGAGATTGTCGGCGATGAGGATCTTGCTATGGATTCCGACAATGAGGAGATCCTGCTCCAAAACGACTCTATCGGTTACTTTGACGAACCCAAAGACTCTCTTTTCACCATCGCCCAACATCCCAAGCACCCCTCCATCGTCGCCGTCGGTGGTTCGGCCGGTCAAGAGGATGATGCCCCCGGTGCAGGATGGGTCTTCAACACTGCTTCCGCTCAGTCGCGACCTCCGCTGCCTGCTAGTTACTCGAGCGATCCTGCCGCAGACGCCCTTAAGAGCACCCAGCTTCCTTCTCTATTCAGCCTCGATGGCCACACAGACTCCGTGAACACACTCGCCTGGACTCTTCCCCAAGGAGACGTTCTCGTCAGCGGTGGTCTTGATGGAAGGTTCCGCGCTTGGAAGGCGACCATCTCAAACGACGCTTCGATCAAGATGGACTTCCTTGGTGAAGCACAGGAAGTGCCCGAGGTGAACTGGCTTGCGCCCTGCCCATCTTCCACAAACCTCAACACCATTGCCCTTGGTGCATCTGACGGTTCCGTTTGGGTCTACACGATTGATCCCACCGACAAGGCCAACCCTCTTCAGATCGTCCAGTCCTACTTCCTTCACACTGGCGCCTGTACCGCCGGTGCTTGGACACCTGATGGCCTTCTGCTGGCTACCATCTCCGAGGATGGCAGCCTGTACGTTTGGGACGTTTGGGGTGAGGCCACTGCCAAGAATCTCGTTGGTGATAACGGTATGACTGCTGTGGCCTTGACTGCTGATGATCAGCGTTTCGAGGTTGAAGGTGGCCTTTACTCTCTTGCCATTGACCCCAAGGGCAGTTTTGTCGCTGTCGGTGGTGCCACTGGTGCTATTAAGATTGTCTCTCTCCCACGACTTGCGCCTTCTGGACCCCAGCCCCAGGCTCGCGCTCGAGCTGGAGGCAAGACTACTGGCCAATCGACTTCAACCGCCGGCGGCCAAATCCTTGCTGCGCTGCACACGCAATCCGAGAGTATCGAGTCGCTCGCTCTTGTCACCACTCCCAACACCCCTCCCTCCACCCTCCTCGCAGCCGGTTCCGTCGATGGCTCCATTGTTGTCTACGATGCTACCCGCCGCTTCGCCGTCCGACGACACATCGCTGGCGCCCACGAGGAGCACGCCATCGTCAAGCTTGAGTTTATTCCCAACTCCTGGCAACTCACCAGCTGCGGCATGGATGGTGCTGTGCGCCGATGGGATCTCCGAGGTGCTGGCGCCACAAACCCCAACGCCCCTGCAACAGCTGCTGAGGCTGGTCTACAAAAGGAGTGGAAAGGTCACCGTGGTGATGGTGAGGGCGGTGGTGTCCTCGGTTTTGTCCAGGGCGAGACAGGGGAAAGAATTGTCACAGCTGGCGACGATGGCGTGGCTCTGGTTTTCGAAGCATAGTGTTTAGTAAGATCAAAAATTTGGGAAATGGTATATAGATAGAGAAAAGCGTACGCGGAAGCCATGTTTCTGCGATTTGATGATTACGAATGAATAGAATCGTGGGGATGATACCCTGGATACTGATTACCAAGACTTTTGCGTGCTGCACATCGTGAAATATAGATGTCCCTACTTTACAATACATACGGAGAATTTCACCGATTAGAAGAAAATCGATGATAATTCCCATATCATATTTCAGAATACAACAAATGGTTCACTAATGTCTCAAGTTCATCTGTTTGTGATAAAATTGATAGAATAGGTACATAGAGCCCAGCTTATCGATAAGAGCTGCGAAACCGGACCCATCTAGCGCAATCCCTGATTGGTCTGCGCTTGTAGGAACTCGAACCGCGCTTGTTCAAAATTCTTTGACCCATGACAGCAAATCGAGATAGCATCATACCCGAGTCTATCAAGCTTCCCGTTAACCACTGTTGCCCCTTTCTCGAACCCTTCCTTTTCCACTTAATACGTACACAAGATGTTCGGAGGATGTACGTTACATCCCACTCGGGTTTCTGAGCAATTGAACTGACACATCACAGTCGCCCCCCCTCAGCAGTCCCAGGAGGAGATCCGCGCTCTCGAGGCCGATGCCGCCTTTACAGTCCAGGGCGCCATTACCACTGCTGTCCTTCTGTACCTCTGTACGTTCGAACGGTTCTCGATAATTATTTTGGTGATACTAACAGTATTCTCAGCTCCCTTCGCCATCGATCTTGTCGGCAAGATCTTCTAAACACTGATATCCCCGTTTACGACTGTAAAGACTTGGGTGTTCTTGATGACATTATGAGTCTGTAGAACTGTGGTTGATGGTGCTCCCGCCGAGCCATGTACGATAAACCCGATTTAGATGGAATGGGCGGAAAGTCATGATTAATCTGTAACAATACATATTCCAAGACACGGCAAAAAGCCGCGCAACAGCATCATTCCTAACAACGCATGCGCCTATATTCGTTGCTCCAACTTTAAAACTGAATTGCTATATCACTTGCTGTGTTGGTATCATAGGTACTCAGACTTTACAAAGAGTTGCGTTACGTATCCTGTGACGCCTAGGATGAATACCAAGTCCTGACTCCAGCTCTATGCCGCCAATATACATCCTAGCAAAGACAATTGCTCTGTCCTCCCCACCTTTGTCGCTAAACAGTTTGCCCTGATTAAGTTCCATCTATTTTGAGTGTGGGTTTCTGGTCCTCTCCCACTCTGCATAATCCGTTGATAGAGCCTCAAGCTCCTTCTTGATATGCTGGATCTGCTTCTCGTAATCTTCAAGCACCTGGATAAATGGTCAGTTGGGCTTATCTCTGTAGTTTGGCATAGGCATCCACTCACTCGCTTCGCCTTGGCTTCTCTCTCTGGATCAATGCTCTCTCCCTCAGCGCCGGTGGGCTTATCTAACTCCTTGCTGAGCTGATCGGCATAATCTCGCAGCACAATTAGTCTACTCCAGAGCTCTTCTTCTCTCGCTCCTACAGCGGGATCCTGAACTTCTCGTTCCAGAGTCTGCAGTCGACTGCTCAAATCATCCTCATCGCCACTGAGTGCATAGCCGCGGTTACGGAGCACCTGTATCCGCGCTGCAAGTGACAAACATCTCTCGCTAATCGTCGTCTGTCTTCTACGGGCTGCGACAGCTCTGACCTCCGTTTCAAGCTCGTGACGCTGAAGGATGGCATCCAGACTACCGTTGATCTGGTGCAGGCGCGTGTTGAAGTCGGAAACGGCACGTTTTTGTGTTTTGAGACGGTCGGCAACGCCTGCGTAACCAGAGCAAAGAACGGGCATAAAACCTGGAGCTGGTTTGTTCTGTAGGGCTTCCTCCCATTCCCGGGGGTCTTCGTGAGGTTGGGGCTTGTAGTAAGGAACGTGGCTCTCGTCGACTTTGTTGTAGAAGTAGTATTTGAAGACACAGTTAGGGTTCGCAGGATCCCATTTCTCAGTTACGAGCTTCATCTGCTCGAGGATCGGCTTCTGGTCTAGATAGGCGTTAGTCTAGCGATATAGGAGAGCGACTCTAGCTGGAGAACATACGAGGTGTCTCTTTCCCAGGTTGCCAGAGCGAGTTTGAGAGTTGCGCTTGAGACTGAGATAGAGTTGGCATCTGTTGCGGCTGCTGTTGCTGGATCGATGCGCCGAGTGCGTTGCCTTGCTGCTGTTGTTGAGATTGGCCGAAGCCAAATCCTGTGTTCTGAGCTGGCGCAGCTGTCTGAGCGGGCTGCGACTGCCCGAAGAGCGAAGGCTTCGCTTGTCCAAAGAGCGACATGGTTGGCGATGATGTTGCGACGTTCAAATCGGGAGCTGTTGTTCGACGAGCTAAGCCTGGGCTTTAGCTGATGACATGCGTTGCCGGGACAAAACCCGGTTCGAAATGAGAAGCTGGCAGCTCAATACTATATGGCAATCTTGCTGCGCAATAATGCGATCGTCGTGATCAAGCCTTGTTCCGTTGTAAGGCTTGAAGGTCCGATTGTTTGGTGGTTTACTCTGTTTGTTTAGCGGGCTAAAATTATTGGAGTTGGCGACGCGAAAACAGAGCTACGCTCACCTTGGGCCCCCGTTGCAGCCTTGCGTCCCAGCCTCGCTTCACCGAACGGCCAATCACAGACGGCCAATTCACACCTTACGCTGCCAAATCCTAGCCAAACGACCTCACATAACCACTTCCGGATTCTAGAATCACCGCAGTGTTCGACGACAAGCTTCACAGAACACCGGCATCATGTCTACCCGAAGGCCCCAGTATGTTTTTTTTTCGATAGCTTACTCACGTCTCTTTCCTCTGGAGCTGCCAGAGGGTGCAATTGAGTCCAATAATAGCTGATAATTGGCTAACCGATCAACCCATCAGATTCTCCCAGCAGGTGCTCATTGACACCACCCCGTTGCCCGCCGATATTCCTGCTGTTAAGGAGGTCGGTGCCAGTTCTGCGCCTCTTCTCTCGGCCTCCTTCTTCATCGGTGCTCGATGCCGCGACTACAACGATGATTACATGCAATGCAAGAACGAGAACCCTGGCCGAGGAGAGCTTGAGTGCTTGAAGGAGGGCCGACGAGTTACCCGATGTGCCTCCAGCGTGTATGTCACCTGAAAACCATTAGGACATGTGCTCCAATGGTTTAATTGGAGCGTCAGAAGCTCTATTGCTGGAACAAGCCACTGACACGGATCTTTAGTATCAAGGACATCAACACCCATTGTCTGGCTGAGTTCCGCAAGCACTGGGAGTGCCTCGACGACCGAAATCATCAGTTGTGGCAGTGCCGTCCTGCTGAGTGGAAGCTCAACAAGTGCGTCTACGACAACCTGGTACGAAACCCACCGCCTATCACTTACGATGAGAGTCCTAACACGATGTATAGAAACTCGAGAAGAAGATCCCTGATCAGCCCACCAACTCTACCCCCGTTCACCTCCGACCAAAGCAGATCTTCGCCGATGTACGCATTGGTCCTGGTGACGGCAAGCCTTTCGTTCCGGGCCAGGAGGATGCGCAGCAATAAAGCGCTGGAATATGTTTAAGGTCGAGGTTCGATCATGTATATTTGTCGATGAATCAAAGAGAGGACTGCCAGCTATCAAATCAAAAATCCATTTGCTCACATTAGGTCCCGTATTGTATCTCAATTACCGTTAATAATCAGGACCGATGCTTATTGCTATCAAGCTTCAGTCACACCATTGCGAGCGCAGGCAACATATCAGTTCCTGATAGCGTCTCATACATAAGTTGAACTACTGGCATCGACGGCTGTTATCCCAGGTCATCGTTGCGATACGTTCCAGGGACACATGCTATGCAACCTCCGCTTCTCAACATGCCGTCCCTAGCCTAATCGCAGACCTGAAATAACAGCACAACTTACTATTCACAGCAGTGCGGGCCTCAAATGCAACGACATATGCAGCATACTGCAGCAAGCCTTGAGCGCCCGATACACGGCACTCTGAGACATCTAACAGGAGTTACCAACAACACATCTCCGTGCATCCATCAGTCGAGATGGCCTTTTTACATGATCTGGTGTAGACCACATGACGAGATCGAGATTTGAGGGGCAGCAGAGTACGGTCGTGGCATAGCATCGGGACTGGAAATGTTCAGTAGCTCTTGGTACATCGCCATACACTTTTGGGGGGACTCATATGAACTTTGGGGTGTTTGATACGCAATAAGCATGCTCCTTGAAGCTTCGTTTGAAAATTGTCACATATCTCTAGCCAAAAACGGGCCTCTTTTTTTTTTTTTTTGATGACTGGACTTCACAGTAGTACAGCTTCATCTATACCCCCAGACCATACTCATACTCATACTATTTATGCATCACAGCCTTTTGGTTGGGGCATTCGTTTCGGACTCTTAGGCGTATTAGGCAGCGTAACTATTATCATGCAACCAGCCGTTTCGTTTCAAGTGGAAGCTGCCAGAAGCGAGAACCATTAGCCACCTAGCCTATACAGTCGATGTCTAGACTGGAACCAGATACTCAATGTTTCGAGGCAAACACCCAACGAGAACCTGCTTAATAAACTGAACAAGGGTTCGTTCGTTAAGCCACAGGTTCTTGAGTGGCCAAGAGCTACACAGGTAACGAAGATAGGCAGTCCCAGACTACTAACCTCCATACCTAAGCACTGAACGTCTCGACCTAACCTAGAGCAAAACCTGCCTGAATAGCAGGACTGGCCTTGAAATCAAACTGGTTGTTCTATTTATCGGGCTTTCGGCGCTTGTGCGCTTCGTGAAACAAGAAACGGGCCTTTCAAGCGCCCTGTTTGATGTTCAGAATGGGTCACGTTGTCGGTTGGCTGACATCACTCACGCCCCTTGAGCCTTTCACAAGGCCGCCAACAAAGAAAAATCACGAGAAATTGTCTTGGTTTTCCAAATACGTTTTAGAAGGGTGCACGAGATTGTAAGAGTTTGTTCGAGAAGTCAGAGGAAGGATGTACCGTGTCATGGTTACATGTCGCCGAATCGATCGGTCCTTGTCTTCTAGCGATGTATTACAATGTCCGAGGAATACGGCATTTTTCTTTGCGCGATGCGGTTCTATAGGGGTGTTCATATTATAGATGTGCTTGTGTCGCAGTTTGGTCCATCATTATCTATGCATTCTTTTGACATCCTCCAAGTGATGATGCCAACCCAGGGGAGAAATGCCGTCTCGGGATACTTCATTAAACACACCAGGGCCATATAATTTAGTCTATAACATTCGCAATTTGACATCTCATAATTTAACGCCTTGCATTGGAATATTTACTGTTGGCTTTTATTCTTACATTTCTATTGTTTCTCGCCCTATAGGTAGTTTCACTGGCACTTAACTATCAACGAGTATTATTTACACTTAGTAAGTATCAGAAATTATAGCGACTCCTGAGGTCAAGTTGTAGGGTATGTTACATTGCAAGTCGTAGAAGCATATTGGATGCAATAGGCTTCGCACCCACCGATCAATTGGCCTAAATTCAACTCAATCGTAGGTGGAGTTGGAGAACGGGCGCACGGTTTAATCGAAGCCACGTGAAATAAATGAGACAGGAAGCTGAAAGCGTCAATCAATGCCATTACATTGTGGAGAGCGAATCGGTCATGTCGCCGGGCTATCGATTGACTTGATGTATGTGAAATAGCGGGAACAAACCTGAACCTGAGATTCAAAATAGGAGAGTGCATTAAACGGGCTTTACTTGTCAAGGAAAGCTAATCGTTCTTTTCTCAAAGCAGTGACTGAAGTGGTAAGATATCACGTGTAAAAGATAATGAAGGAGACAAGTGGAGAACCGAGGATTTGATCCCTGATAGACCAAGGATATTGGATTATTGGATGTAACAAGGAGACAAGTCCAGAATTATCTGTGCTTCCAAGCATACTAAGATCGATCAGCAAAAGCTGCTAGAGCTGAAAGTTGCTGCTAAACTGCTTATTCAAATCAAAGTTTGAAGCTTCCATGGTCTATTTCGAACATATGTACATTGTCAACTGATCAATATTGAGGCCGTAAATGTTCGGCCTGTATTCGTTGATCCTAAAACCGGGACTGCTGATCACCGCCCTCCACAGGCTTGAAACTCGATAAACGAGTTCGGTGCCGCCGGTGACAAGGCTGGACTCTCTGGTCGATTATAACTATAGCACGTCGGCCACGTAATACTTGAAGTTTAGCAGAGTCGAGAGTGAACGAAATGATATGGTTTTGGGTTAGAAGCGAGGATAAAGTTGTTCGAGTTCGCTTCGAGGAATGTATTTCAACGCCACGGAGCGGATGCTTTTGTCCAACGGGAATTTCTTTCCACTTCCTTGTTGGAACATCGAAAAGCTTGGATTGCGTGTCATACCGCCCAAGCTCGGAAGTCGGACTTGAGTCGTAGTGATCGACCCAAATTTTCAAGACAAATGCGTTAATGGCTGACCTCAACGTGTTTAAGGGAGGAGAAGGGACGAAAGGGTCGGGTAGGGGTGTGAGTACGATTCATAGGACTGTTTCAATGGTACGGCCGACCAGGGTCATGTGTATTCGAACAAACACGGACTCCGGTGATCAGCGACGATCAGTTCGTTGTGATGGCACTACGTATGTGGGTAGAAAGGGTGGTGGCAGTCGATCGACTTCGAGTTGTTCCAGGCTACTGGATTCACCCACATGCCCACCTACCCTGAAGTTTCTGGAATCAAGGTAGCGTACCTGTAGCTATGAAGTAGAGGCAACCAGTCTGTGACAGCAGATATCCCACTGTGGAACTCTCCAGGATGGTCATATCGAAGCTAATAAACAGTCGAGCAGTCTGCGGCCCCAAACCAAGGCTGTAGTCTGTACATAGAGAGAATGACGGGTCGCGAAATTAGCAGGCCTTGATTATTCGATTTACAAGGATGGCTTGGCATATGCCAGCTTGACATCAGGTGATGAGATGATCTCAAAATTGGTAATATCGCTGGAAAGAAAGTGAAGTCTTGGATGGGAGATGAAGAACGGAGCAGAGCAGTCGCCTCAAATTAGCTTGGTTTCAGACATGGATGCTGGAAACCCGCGCGCATGGGCTAGTGGGAAAGGCCAAACCCGGGTTTACTAGCGGGTTTTCGGATATGCATGCATCTGCAGGACGACCCCGCAACAGCCCGCTACACCACCCTTGAGTACTACTGTAGGTAGCTTGTTTGATGGAGATGACGGCGGCTAGAGAGGGTTTGATTGGACCACGGGTATCGGAGATGGATCGTCAGGCACGCGCCACATCGACATCTGCAGCTTCAAGGGACGGTGAAAAAGGGGGGGGAGCGATACGTACCTTTCACACTTCAACTGCGAGGTCAGCTCAGCTCGCCTCTGAGAGGATTAAATTAATGCAAAGCGTGGAGAGATGCCGGCCAAGGGAAGGTAGGAATGCGTTTCGCATTTGTTAATGCTGACTGACATACGGAGCATTGTTGCTTGGCCACTCTCAAGTCCATGCTCATTGTCTGTGATCCCGAATAATACGAGCCCTCATCTTAATACGATCTTGATCTCACAGATGATGGTCGCATCTACTCCCGCTCGGTAGGTTGTAGTATGACGCTGCATCCGGAAGTCAATGGGGCCCTAGAAAATCTACGGTGTAAGTGCAAAGTCCCTTAGCTTTAACGCCTCCTCATAGTATGCTGCATCTAGTAAAGGGCTCAAATTTAAAATCGATCCAGCCTATGTCGGGAGGCTTAAAACTTGGCTTGTGGCTTCGGGGTGGCTTCCATATCTACGCAAGCAGGCCAAGCTTTTCGAAGTCTGCTCTAAACTCCATGATCATCAGTGGGGGATGAGTGGAGATCATTTGGTGAGGAAATGATGAGCAAAAAGTCGAGTCTGGACTATTGAACTCGACAAGGTTTGAGTATAGCAATCAAGCCAACTGCCTGGTCTAGGATACGTATGACGGGACCGGGGCGTTGGATAGCCCGGCAATGGAGAGAAAAAGAACCAGATATGAGATGGGGGACCGGATACTACCTACACCAACAGCTTGTACGGGCCAGAATCAAACGCCCAACAGCCGAAAAAGCAGCCATGAAATAGCTGGGATTGACTGGTATTTAATTTGCCCCAGAGCCAAGGTCTGCTCAGTCTTGTCTGAATTTGTTGATTGCTCTCATCCCACTGTGTTTGAGCATGGCTAGGGTCCTGATCCTTGGGGCACGTATCGATTTGATTAGTTGTCCACCTATGCAGTCAATGCAGTCACAGCAATGCAATGCATTTCAATGCCACGCGCAAAAGCTAAAGCCAGCTCTCTGTGCAAAGGCACTACGTAGATATGTGTGATCACCCTGTTGAAACGGACATGTTTCTACCAAGTGACTGGATTACGACTGTGATGCATTTGTGATCCGGCTGATCAGCGGCAGTCGTGGGGTTGACTGATGGATCGTGTAGCAGTGATGCAGGTACCGCCTAGTCTAGGTTGCGTCAATGGCGAGCAGATTGGATGCAAAAGGAGAGCAAGCAAGCCACGAGTTTCATCATCATGGCTCAAAGGGCCCGTGCTTCTGCCGTATGCCGAAGACATTATTGCCGTTGAGGCATTGGGGATTGTAGTGAATAGCTGGGCTGCATCGAAGTTGACTTATTCAGTAAATAGCAGTAAAAGTGAAGAAATTCTCGTCACGAATCTCGACTGTCAATCAATGCCATAAGCTGATCTCTCTGGACTTCAATATCATGGCGCCAAATGTCAAAGCCACCAATGCCTCAAGTTCAAGGCACTAGCGCATGATTCGTTCCTGGTGCCTTGCAGCATCTGCCATGTTTCTAGGCGGAATAGCGCCCAGCCTAACGCACCCCTGGCTTGAGGCACTAGCGTATCCATTTCCCTGCCCGTGTTCCAGGGGTCATGTTAAACACTACCCAGCCCGTGGAGTGGCGGGAGGACAACAACAACACCACCAGAATGGACCTAGCCATGGAAGCCAACAGTGTAAGTACCAGCTCGTCAGTGCTTGCCAGTTGTGACGGCCCTTGGCAACGCACTGCACCGGACCCAAGGTAGTCAAAACATTGGCAGCCTCACCTCTTCCTGAGACCGCCCTTTACTTTCCCTCAAATCACTTCTTTCTCCGCTTTCTCTCTCTTCAACCATTCACTATCCACGTTCTCTCTCCACGTCCACGACACTCATTCGTTCCCGTGCACTAAAAGCTCTTCACTGTTGCCGCTCTCTACTACTAGGTATAAAAGTGTGTTCTCGACCGACACCCCTTGCCCTACCCCCCTGCACCACCCCCAGCTCCCACTCGATTGCAGGCTCGCCAGATCCCCAGATACCCCCTGCAAAGCATCCAATCAATACCGCATCATCCAGCCAATCGCCCCCTGGGCTAACAGTGGCTGTCCGTCTGCGACCCGCCGAGTAGTTCCCTTTTAACGTCGTCGTCCGCTCCGAAGCCATCTCGACTCTCTTCCTTCTTCCTCACCCCCCTCCAAGAGTCTTCGTCGAACGATAGCAGGGCCTGCCACTCCTTTGTTTGCGTGTCTACGACATTGCAGTCCACTCCTTCAAAACCCAAAACTTTAAAGACAAGCCTCCGGTTGAACCGTTGATATAGCCCCTCGATTTCCCTCATCTTTCGGTATCGCAAAGCAAAGCAGATCGAGTCGTCCTTCCTTCGGTTCATCCTCCTGTCACTCCTTCAGTCGTTGAACTTCAGTCGTTGTTCAACCACACCAAAACTCTTTTCGAGACTCCTAGACGGAATCTCAACCTCAGCAGTGCTGCCCACCGCTCATCAGACTGGTTCTGAATCAAATCCAATACCACCTCCATCTTCAGACACAACCCACCACAAAAGGTAAGCATACATGATGTGAACCACTGTTGCCTACACCCTGTATCTGTGTACCTGCATCCGCTATCTACGATTGCCCTCTTTGTCTCGCCTTGTTCCCCACCAACCCCGGTCTTTGAGGGAGGCTTTATTGATATTCTCCCTTTGACGAAACCAACTCGGCATTGTCCTCAACACAACACTGCCGAAGAAGGGTACCGCGTTTGTCACCATCATCAATAGTGGTGATCTGTTACCTCATATTTACAGCAAGGGGAACGCCTTCAACTCAATATATCGAATTCATTTCATCTCATACACACGATTTCTGTCTCAACACCAAATGTCTTACACAAACTCCTCCAAACATTCCCCACAACAAACACCATTCCACACTCGCTACATCTTAGCCTCGTCGTTTTCATCAAAGACACGGAAACAGCTATTGCCAAGCGGCATTGGTCTGACGTTTGCTCAACCGAAAACAGCCACACCTAATATCTCTCAAGCCCATATAACTGACTCTATTTCCAGCTCACCTCATTCCGTCTCGTGCCTTTTCACCGATCACCATGAAGGCGTCTATGTTCCTCCTCGGTGCTAGCGCCATCTTGGCCTCGGCCAGCCCTATTCGAAATGTTCTCGACAAGCGTGCCATGAAGACCGAGTGGGTCTACGAGGTCGTTACTGTCACTGTTGTTGCTGGCGAGGAGTCTCAGACCGAGGCTCCTGAGCCCAAGAAGTCAAAGCCTACTGGTGTTGTTTTCATGGAAGCTCCTGAGTACACCGCGCCTGAGCCCACGAAGGAGGCTGTGAAGCCCAAGAAGCCCGTCAGTAAGCCTTCCTCCACCAAGGAGGCCGCTAAGGTTACCGTCGTTACTGTCGAGCCCAAGCCTGAGCCCACAAAGGAGACAGTCTACCAGGCGCCCGTCGTTGAGAAGCCCCAGCCCGTCGTTGAGAAGCCCAAGACTACCGTTGAGAAGGTTGTCTCTAAGCCCACTAAAGCTGCTGAGCCCAAGGTTGAGGTTCCCGCTAGCGGCGGCGACAATCTCTCTCTCGATGGTGCCTACAACACTGTTATTCTTGCCTACCACAACATCCATCGTCAAAACCACTCTGTCGATGCCCTCGAGTGGGATGACGAGCTTGCTGGTTACGCCGAGAACACCGCCAACGGTTGTGTTTTCGAGCACGACATGTAAGTTGACGTTTCCTATGATCAATGATTCGATAACTAACACCTTCTATAGGAAGCAAGGCAAGGGTGGTTACGGCCAGAACCTCGCTTCTTGGGGTGCTACTAGCGACATTGATGGCCTCAAGAACAAGGCTGCTGCTGGTGGTATTACCAACCAGTGGTACAACAACGAGATGGCCAACTGGGCTTTCTACGGCCAGGAGAACCCTCCTTCAGACATGAACATTGACCTTTACGGCCACTTCACCCAGGTTGTCTGGAAGGACTCCACCAAGGTCGGCTGCGCCACTGTGAAGTGCCCTGCCGGAACTGTTCTCAGCTTCCCTTCTTGGTACACCGTCTGCAACTACAACCCCCAGGGTAAGGATCATCTGGATATTGACATTATGGATCATGGCTGACTTGAGGTGCTCAGGTAACTTTGGCGGACGCTATGGCGACAACGTCCTCAAGCCTTTGGGTGATAAGCGCGTCACTGTCTAAAAGGTGCACAAATCTTGTGATGATCGGATATGGCACGTTTCTACATCCACGGGTATGAGAAAACCCGGCATGTCTTGGTTGGCAAGCACTCGTATTTAGTGAGGTGGAAGAAGACGTAGCACCACAGACCACGTCAACAGCAACTGTTTTCTTTTCTCTCCAATTTCGATTCTCAATGTACGTTACGCATCATCGTACTTACGATCTTCTTTCCTCAACATGGGGCCACCTGGCCAGCTTCCTTCTTCTCATGGACTTGTCTTGACTTTACATGCCTGGCGTCTACGAAAATGATATTAAATAGCGATGGATGGCGCGTAAGGATAAGGGGTAACGAAGAGTGCCTGTGCTGGTTCTTTTTCTTTTTTTCCAAACCACGTCGCATCTTCTTTTCATTGCCTGGTAGCGAGTCACGAATGAATCGACTCTTTTCCATGGCCGTTTTGGGGTTTTACAAAGGGGTGTTTGACTGCTGAGTGCCTCTGCAAAAGAGTTGCACGACCATAGACATGAATGGCACAATGATTCTGCCAAGATGTTTCCGTTTATTTGAAAGAGTGATGAGAATGTGACGAGTTTTGTATGTGAAAGTGCATGTCTCAAAGTGTAGAAATGTGCCACCTTAGAATAGGTAGGAAGGTAGTAGGTAGTTCAGTATCAAATGCCTGGTATGTGTCCTACCTGCCTTTGAACGTTGGCTCATACCTTGATGGCTAGGTACTAAGGTACCTACACAGTAGAGTGGTAGTTACGTTCGTCAAGTGACGAAAAGAAATACCGGAAAGGTGCCTTGAAGGTTGTGAACTTGCCAATCCTGCAGTTGCCCATCACCGTGACCGATATACCCGTTCGCACCTGAACTCCACAACCAATTCACGCCTGCTTTTCTATCCTAGCCAATGCATTGGGAGCGGTCGTACATATTAGGTAACATGCGAAAAGAGAAAGGAGACAGCTTTGCGGGGTGAGAGACATCCAACGTTGGTGTATCCCAATTATCCTAGAGACAGGCATCTATCTCTCCGAGCAAATGCCTATCAACCTATCCGACCTCATACCAGGCCGCGGCTTTCTATACATCAGCATCGGTCAAAGCATCACATGAGCTTCTGACAGCTTTATGGAGGCTTATTTACAACGGAGCTTCCTGGTTAGGTGAGCTGGCGGTTACTGGCATTCAAAGGTCAACGCATAATGTGGCGAGCATCACAGAGGATCACGATCCTCAGGAAGCTATTTTAATTCAATTATTTCTCCTCCTAGCCTTACTTTCACTCTATCAAGTTACATCTTAAAGTACTCTTGCGGGAGCCATGGCGTCCCCGCAGCCTCGCCCTCTCGAGCAACTCTCCCAAGAAGAGCTCGGAACTCAGTTGTGAAGCATCACGGCTCAGGCAATTCTCTCTTCTTTCGGTCCATCTACCTTGAAAAGCCAAAGAAGGATGATCTCACTCCATTCTTGGTCGCTGAGCATGATGTGAAGCTTCATTGACCATAATCATAGAGTTCAGCCTGTTGATTTCCAAGATGCCTGTCTTGAGGCAGAACTCTTCAAAGATGCCATGTCGGAGTTCACGCTCCCAGGAGGCTTTGCTGAATGCATCGATGCTTGGCCATATGGCGGACCTCATGAGGACGGCTACCCGTCTCGCTACATGAAAGACCTCGTTTTTGCAAAGGTTGCATTCAACAACAACCCTGATTCGAACCATTATACCTATCTCATACCTATCATTCCGGTCATGGATATGGAGACCAGGATCATACGAATTGATCGACTTGCCACTGGTGGGTGGTTCAGAGGATGGTCTCGAACCCGAGGAAAGGGGTAAAACGCTTAAGGATCTTTTCCAGTGCAGTCATGCGGCAGAATATGTCCCAGAGCTGTGGGCAGCAGGCGAGTTCACAAATCAGAGCAAGGCAGAAGTTAGGGGGTGTGTGTCTGACATGGTCAAGAGAGGCAATTGGTTCGTGGATGGACGTGGAGAGCGAGCGACAAGTGACGGGATCGAAGATGGGAAGAAAGCAAGAAGAAGCAGTCCTGTCGTATGTGTATCGTTTGGCCTAACGCATGGCCCAAGAGCTGAGGACTGGTCTGCTATGTTTGTGCCTGGTACCCCTGAAATTCGAGTGTGAGATTGCCAACAGTGAGACAGGCCAGTCGAAACCCAGCAGATACATCTTCGTCCTGCTGACTTCTTCACTTCCAATCCTGCTTTAGATGTTCCATCAACAAGGAACGAGAGCAGTTTACTGCTGTCTTGTTGTGACACTACCCTATCTGCTGGGCAGGAGAAAGAGCCTTTGGCACAAGAAGATCCTACGAGCCATTTGCAGGGCGGAGGGCCTGATATTGAGACGAGAACGGCTGGTGCTCATATCCACGATGGAGGTGCTGTCTCGGATACAGAGTAAAATGCTCATGGAACATATTTGAAGCATAGAGAGGGACAAGCAATCGATTTCGACATATCATAAGTGGCGATGAAAACAATGCCTGAGTGGTTGACGTGAACTTTATTGTGCTTTTATCATGCCGGCTTAGTGCTCGATCTTGAGCGAGAAGTCTATGTGCGGCACGCCTTGGTGAATCGAACTTGTTGAAAGAATATCCACATCTACAACATGTTAGTATTAGCTTCCTACAAGAAGCCAATAACTTACCATTGCACAAATATGCCTCAAAATTGTCCTCCTGCAGTCCACCAGACACCTCAAGTAGGAAGTGTCTCTTCCCTTGCCAGCGCTCTTTGAGACTCCTCGAAGCAACCTTGACACCATCACCAGTGAAGTTATCCAACATGACAACATCTGCACCAGCCTCAATGGCTTCGTCAGCCTCAGCCTCGCTCTGAACCTCCACCTCCACCTTCATGCTGAATCCGCCAACTGACTTGGCAGCCTTGACAGCATCGGTGATACTGCCCCTGCTCCAGACGTGGTTATCCTTGAGCATGATCATAGCGCTGAGGTCCATTCTATGGGCGTCCGCGCCACCAACGAGCATGCCGTACTTCTCAACGAGGCGGAAACCTGGTGTCGTCTTTCGTGTTCCTGCAATCACACCCGTATATCCCGCCTCGCGCGCAATCGATACCAGTCGCCTGCTCTTGGTAGCGACACCGGAGCATCGTGCAAGGGTGTTCAGAGCGACGCGCTCGCCGAGGAGAATCCCGCGAACTGGACCTTTGACAGTTGCGACTCGGTGCTTGCTATTGCTTAGATCAACTGCTGTTCCCTCTTCAGCGTGCCAATCGACGGTACAGCCGCATTGAGTAAAGACCTCATCGAAGAAGGGTCGGCCAGCGATGATACCGCTGGATTTTCCCCAGAGGGTAGCGACTCGGGGACCGTCACCGACGACAAAGCCGGCGTAGTCGAACGAGGGAGTGTCCTCGGCGAGCCAAGCGGTTACCGAGGTTTTCCACGAGGGAGGGAGGAGGTTTGCGAGGTTTCCAGTTGGTTGGGCCATTGTTAAGAAGCTGAGATTAGTGACCGATGAGGGGGGAAGAAGAGAAGGACCCGGGGGAGGTCTCCTTAAGAAAGCGGAAAGAGAGTACCTAGGTAAGGAAGTGGTGATGGTGGGAGTTTTTCATTCCGTAGTCCTGGGTGCGGGATGGCGGATAGCGGGAACATGCGGGGGGCACATCCGACCTGCGACCTCCAACCGGAACAGGTGGGGGTGGGGTTCGTTCTCGGGATGCTGCCGGCTGCGCTACCTACGGAGCCACTTTAAGTTCTCTTGGTTCTTTACCTCTGAAATGTGGAATCATGTCGCCTCGTAAAGTGCCAAGACAACATAAATATGAAATGGGAAAATAGTGGAAAAGTCAAGGCCAGCATTAATGCATGGTATATTCTAAGACAATCCAGACTACCTCTTCGCAACCTAATGCCCTACCCTCTAACTCCCAGCAGAAAATACACTAACGTAAAGGAAACCTGCGCGATGCATCATGCATGAGTTGGAAGAAATGAGAAGAGGAAAAAACCATGCATTGCTTACAAAAAATAGTAAACGGACCGAAACCTGGTTATCAAAGGCGAAAGCACACCGACTGTAGACCAACCCGCAAAACACGACATATAAAACAAAAAAGGTAAAAGAAATAATAATAAAAAACCGAGAAACAAGAAACACAAAAAAGACCGGGTATCAAACACATGCGCTCAGTCGTCGAAACCATCCTGAAGCTCCTCCTCCGTCGTTACCGTGGGGAATTTGTTGCAGACATGACCTCGTCACGCATGTCCATACAACGTCTACATCGCTTTCGATCGTGTCCTCTTCGTCTAGGTAGTCTAATCGTGGTGTTCAAAAATTAACAGCATTTCTTGCGCTCCTTGCGACCCCAGCCGTCTGCTTGTGTCTGCTCTTGAGTCCCCGCCTGCTCGACCGTAACGGCGGGCGAGAAACCTGGTGAGAAGAGCCAGCTGCGACGGTCGCGGCCTACGCGGAAGCTGCCTCGTGCATCGGCACCTGCGAAATAGCCTCCGTCCATGCCGGCTTCGTAGCCTGGTGTACCGGGGATGGCGGTGGCCATTAGAAGAGCCTGCTGCATCCTGCGGTTCTGCTCGACGAGCTTGCGAGTGACGACCCGAAAGACTTCCTCAACGCCTTCTCCTGTTTCAGCGCTAATCTCGTGACATGCATCCCATCCAACTTCTTGTGCCCAGAAACCGGAACTGCGCTTCGAGCTGGGACTTCGAGGTTCCATAGACGGGGGAGACATTGCTTGGCCGCCTGTCATGGGCGTGGAGACGTTATACGGGGTTGCGGTCGGCGGCGGCGTGCTTCCCATGCCTGGGGCGAGGTTCTCTGCGACGTAGGCAATACAGCGTTCAAATGGGACCTGGCGGGCGGAGGGGTCGCGGGCGACAATGTCGGCTTTTGTGCCGACAACGTGAAGAACGACATCGTGAGGGAGGTTTCGTCGGAGTTCCATGAGCCATACGCCCATATCGGCAAAGGACTGTGCGTCTGTGATGCTGTAACAGAGGATGCAGGCATTTGCACCTCGGTAGTACAGGCGGGAGATAGATCGAAATCGTTCTTGACCAGCTGCAAATTTGTATTAATACATAATCAGTTTATGATTTTGTGGACTCTTTTGTCAACCAACCTGTATCCCAGATCTGTAGGCGCACAACCGTATCCGAGTCAGAGTCAACAACGCGCTTTGTGAGAAAGCTGGCGCCGACAGTAGAAGTGATCTGAGCCGGGTTGAATGCGCCCTTGCAATATCTCATAACTAGAGACGTCTTCCCAACGCCCTGCGCGCCGAGCACGACAATCTTGGCTTCGAGTGACGACATGATTTGTGGTGGTGGCCTCGTCGTTTGCCAAGAGGGGGGAGGTCAGGGAGTTAAGAACCTCCCGTTGAGATAAGGACGAAGAGGGAAAGGGGAAGAAATAAACCAGGGTCGCACGAAAAAGGAGGGAAGAAGCAAAAAGAGAGAAAACGAAAAGAAAGATGAGTGTGGTTTAGAGAAAGGAAAGGTCAGGAAAGCGAAAAAAAAGATGGGCGCAAAAGAAAAGAGGGTCGCGGGTTCTTGGTTTGGTTCTTGGTGGTGGTGTGTAGGTCAGGTAGCTTATTTAACTCTTTTAACTTATTGTGAAGGATGTTGAGTTAAATTTCATGCCTAGGGGCGTGTAGCGACAAAGACTTTGAAGACCTAGGGTATAGATCGATACTGTTGTTGCTATTGAACGACTAGGTATATTGAGAGGCAGAGTTGAGGGAGAATGACTGACTGATCATGAAAGAGACACAGAATGAATAGACCCGATGTTGAGCGGCGGCATCCGGCGATATATGGGCAATATTGATATGACAAAGTGAGAGTCAAGAAACAACATGAATAGCAATTTCAGATAATGAGTCAAATTTAGGCAGACAGGAAACATTAGCAGGTCTCATAGATAGGGTATTAACGCTATTGACGAGCACATTCTTGACATGGAAATAAGATATAAACGTTCAAGCCCCTTTCAATCAATCAACCGTTGTTGAATCTATGTCCATAGGTATGGATGTCGTCCATTCACCCGTGGATATCAACCCCTGTCGCTCCAGGTGCCTCTACAAGGCTCAGTGCCCCAGTCCACTGGAAATCCACTAGGTAACCCCGCTGAAATCAAAACGCACGGGGTGGGCTGCCAGGAGCCTCAGGTCCGCTGACGACATGCGCTAGCGACCAAGAGGCTTCACGTGGGACCCGGCCTCTACGTCATTTCTAACCACGAGTCAGCGGGAGGTTTTGTTTATCCTTTGTCTGTCAGTTAAGGATCGATATTCTCAATTCCACCGATCAAAATTCGATCAGAAGCGCCGAAGCCACAACTAATTCTAGTCTCAAAACGGCTCATCAACAAACGCACAATGCCCGTGTAGCGAGTCACTCAAGTGCTGTGCCGTCTTTTATCATCACCAGACAGACCTCAGGTACCACCAGCATCACAAAAACGACATCTATGCAAAAGTTCCAGCTATGTATGATGTGCGCATTCCTCGGCTCAATTGTCTACACCGCTATCCTCTTCTCTCCTATTCAGTCTCGGCTTTTCTGAACACAGCCTCTTGCAGCAGTTATCCCGCGCTGTTCCCCCATATTACTTGACAATGGAAGTGGTTGAATGGCAACCAACCAACCAGTCAGCCAACCAGCTTTTTGACTAACACCAATTTACGCCCGGGGGGCCCGATTACATGCATAGTCGACCAGAAAGTAGCTCAGATTGGTCGAGAAGCGGGTTCATCGGTTATTAGCATGATCATTATCCACATGCGGCTGGAGCGAACGAGATCGCCTTACAGCTAGGTGCATACCATGACCGTGGTTGTGGCCGTGTCCCCGGCCAAAATGCGAAATGACACAACTCAGCCGGAATACCTTCCTTGTGCTTCGTGGGTCTCTTTTGAGGACATCCAATGAATGACTTTATATCATACTGATAACTCACTCTACTCATCTCTTCACGAATGCGGATTCGCCGCTGTCATGTGTTTTGGTGATCTGCCCTCGCTAAATCCCCCGCAAGCACACAAATCAACCCTGCTTGTCTCCTACAAAGGTGTGCGCGCGCAACAACCAGCACGGGTTCAATCTCGTTGAAAGAATGGCATTCACCAAAGAGGGCTACACTAACTAAGGCAATCCCTGCCTCAGGAATCTTCACTGGCCCTTTGTCTTCTTGGAATCCGAATCAGACGAGAAACATGTCTCAAGACATGGTCACGTCCAGAACAAGATGACGTACATCAGAACACAGTCAGAAACCCAACAAGAATTGATCGCTCAGCTGTCCACAGATCGCGATCCTATTTAAGAACGACTCCCCAGAATGAACTGAGTTATCACACACTGCCTAAGTAGGTCAACGATAGATAATTCGGAAATGAAGTCCATACGTTAGGTTAGGCAAGAACATAAGGAGAAGAAGCTCCTTCTTTCCTTCCTTCCTTCGCCATCCTGGTCATTCTAGACTCTTTGGGTTCCTTCCTAATATGGCCCTGTTTACTTACATAAGGGACTGGACTGAGCTTCTCCAGACTTCATTCTCTCTCTCGCACACACACCCTACCAAAGACACCATGAAACACATCATGTCAACCATCAAATTCCGTGTATAAAATTTACAAAAATAACAATTGGAGGGCACTGGGATTGCTCCCGCCAGGGCTTGAACCTGAGACCTTCGCATTACCGGATACTCGGAATGAAGTATTAGTACGACGCTCTAACCAACTGAGCTACGGAAGCCGTCCAATTGTTGCAAAGAGGGCGGTAAGCAGTGAATATCAACGTCAAGCAAACCCACATTACACTATGTTGAGGATTCTGCTACAGAGTCTGGCAGACTTGGCTTGAAAAGATTTGCAACAATTCTGTTCTTGTCTCTCGCATTCCAAATCATGGTGGGTGTTATTGCGTCTGTTAATCACAGTCAGTTTTCATCATCGACGAGCGGTATAGCAGCATGTGTTTGTTCCCTTACACCCCACACGTGCTACCTGCTGCATATTGACTGACTAAACACATCGATCTGCAAGTGTTTCTTATGCGCAGAGTTACAAACGTCCATAGATCACTAACACGTCGACTCGACATTTCATTGATGAATTGAAGCTCCTGATATGGTTGAACTCGACTTTACAGGATCCGTTCTCGTTGTGCCACTTTCACCAACTGCGATATACGATTGAGTAGAGGGCCGCGAGCCCGATCGGTTTATTCCAAAATGACCCGGTAGTTACGCTGTGCCAAAACTGATCATATCTATCCAATACCGTAGCTAGCTACCTTATTATGCTCATATCGTCCGTCATTCATACATAAAGCCCCGTATCCCCCTTAACGCCGACGGTTTCTTGTCCTTTTTGGTACCTGCCTCTTCTTTACCCTTGTCCTTAGAGTCTTTGCGAAGTCGATTGTGCGTTGCGCTCGCAAATAGATCCGAGTGGCTCCTGGCAAGCAATCGCCCCCCTTCGCCTCGCCCAAGCCGCTGGTGGTCCGGGCTCATTGACAGAGATGATGCGTCTGTCCCTAGAGGTGATCCTGGTGGGTGTGCCCACACTGACTTCGGTGATAACGCACCTTCAGGCCTGTGGTCTAGAGGCGGCGTGACATTGTATGCAGTGCCTTCTGCAACGTCAGGACTCGAAAGCATACGCGGTGGGCGTGTTTTCATCATTACTGCACCCGTTGACATAGACAAGGAATCGTGCTCAGCATCTGGCGAGGTGTCTATCTTGAGATGGCTTGGCTTTGTCTCTGTCTTCATATCCAGGAAAGATGACTGGAGGGCCGTGTACTTGCGCATCAAAAGATCGCATTGCTTTTGTAACTCAGCCTGCCTTTCTCGACTCGCTGCAAGCATTGCCTCGATTGCCTCCTTGCCGTCTCGAGAGGGTCGTCTTCGTTCCTCTTGCGCTTCGGATAGCTTTGCTTGGAGTGTTGCAATTTGATTCTGAAACAACCTCCTGGTACGCTCAACTTCACACTCTCGACTAGCAAGCTGAAGATTCAACGCCTCGACTTTGCTCTCTGCTCCCGCAGCCGCAGCGGTTGCCCTCTGTTCCTCCAGCTCCTTGGCTTGGAAATTGCGTTCCACCTTCGTCAATCTGTCAACCTCACTCTTTAATCGGTCGATCTCAGCGCTGTGCAGCTCGATCGATTGCATGTTCTGCTTCCAGTTGACCTCCTTGACTTCGGCATCGCACAAGAGCACCCGTAGCTTATCACGCTCTGCCGTCGAGTTATCTAGCTCTTTCTGAAGTGTTTCATAGTCCGCCTTGAGTTTCTTTGATTCGTCACGAAGCTTCTTAAGCTTGGTGGAAAGGTCAGCTTCCCACTTCTTCGCGAGGGCGCGACTCTTCTCCGAGTCCCTGCGAACTTGCATCTCCGCCTTCTTCGCTTCCTCGAATCGATGCTTCAGATTACGGTTCGTGATCAGGAGATTCTGGGTTTCTGCCTCTGTCACGGCCTCCTCCATGTGCCGCCTGCGCAAGTCGCCGATATGGGCCATGTGTTGTTGCTTCAGATACCTCTCAAAGTTGAGGTCATTCTGCAGAAGGAGGATTTGGCGTTGTAAGTGAGATACTTGAGTGTTCGTCTCCGTCAATGAAAGGGGCGTGCTGATAGCGGGAGGTGCACCCACTAGCGATGGGCCAAGCCGATCAGCAACAGAATCCTGGTTGCTTAGTGAGAGTGATGGCACACTATCGTTGGCCAAAGACTGATGCAGACCAGACTTGATGGCTTTGTTAGATTGAATCATGTCCTGGAGTTGTGTGTGCGACGAAGATTGGATGAGATGAGGGCCCAGAGTTGGGCTGTCGACACTTGCTTCCCTTATCCTAGCATCAATAGAGTCCCGAGTGGAAGGGAGGCTCGATTGAGATCCCCGGCGAATTAGAGCAGATGGCCGGCGACTACTCGCCAACGATTCCATACTGGCAGACGTAGGCAAACGGTAGCCGCCATGAGTTTCGCCTGTCGTCGTAGGGTGTGATGTGTGGGTATCTTTGACAAAACCTTCGTTCGATGGAGATGCGTCAGAGTTGTGCAAATTCTGCCCGAACGTTTGATTTGATTCATTCACGAGACACAACGCCATGCATTCAGCAACAACTTCTGAAGCTTCGCTCTTGATCCAGCGGCCAAAATCTGTCTTTTCGGAGTCGATTGTAAGAGTAAAGAAGTTTGGATGAAGTAAATGGCATCGGCGAAACCTCTCCGACTGGTCCCGAATCTCTGTGGGTTGGACTTCCATATCGTTGGCATTGGCAACGTTGGCGTGACGCAGATATCTCTGGGGTTTGCGGATGTAGTCCATGAAATTGATAGGATATAAACCGTATAGAATAGTGTAGTAGTTGAGAAGATGATAGACAGCATGATCGTCAACTTCTGCTTCGTAATTGCATTCTTCCCAGCTGGACGAATCTGCATCTTCTGACTGAGGTTCAACTATCCCGGCGCGCTCTCGCGACCAGAACAATAACCTTGCATAGATATTGAACAGGGTAGGCAGATGTGGAACCAGCGAGCTTGGCATCTGTGGAAGTAGCATAGTGACGATTGTCAACGCAGCTGACACTATGGTCGTTGAGCTGTCTTGTTGTAGACATTTCAAGATATCAGCGAATAGTGGTGTCTGCAGAATCAGGTGGAGATGAGGAGGTTGACTTTGAAGATAGTCTCCCAGGAACCGCAAAACAGCCTTGCGATACTGTTTCCTAAGAAAGTAGCGGTCCAGCGCCGTAAAAAGTTCCTTATTGGGGTCAGCGGATTCTCATGGATGAAATAGCGGGGTGTTTCACATACTTTGGGATGCTTCTTTCCAAACTGCACAAGAGCCTCCCGTGTTATTCTCTCGTTTGGCTCAAGGCTTGTAAGTGCTTCGGTGACAGATGGATATAGTTTCTCCATCCACCCTGTGAACAGGCGGTCAATCAGCGGGTTGGAGGCAAGGTCAGCATCGGAACCATCATGATTCTCTTCTGCAATTGATATGATTTCCATAATATTGGCCAACGACTCTTCCACAACACCCTTCTCAGGAGATGCCTGGGCTAGAAGCACAGAGCAGGAGTCCCACCATGCAAAGATGCGCTCAGGAGTTCGAAGTGTCGAAAGCAGTTGGCGAAGGATGGTTAGGAAGGGCGCGAAAGCTGCTGGTCTGTCTCTAACATGCTTGTCGAAGATGGAGAAGAGCTCCTCCTGGAGACGATCAGCTGCAGCGTCATCATGCTTCTGGTGTCGGCGGAGATAGGCATCAATGGTCTGTACTAAGTCGTCGGGGAGTGAAGTGGTTGGTTCAACGAGGAAGGCGACGATGGCCTTGGAGAGGTCCTTTAGCGACCTAGACAGTGGAGATGCTGGTCAGCGGACAACGTATAACGTTTGGCATAGGGATGTGAATGTCGCAGAAGCCAAAGGAGGAGATGCAATGGACGATCATGAGGGACGAGCCGTTGAGTGAGGGGACATCAAGTTGACGGCGTTTTTGCGATGGTGTTTTCTGCAGGGGACGAGATGACGTACGCCGATGAAGCCATGACTGGCGTGACGGCCTCATCCGAGCTCGTGAGACTCAAGGTGAGCAGACCGAGGTGGTGAGGCCCGTATAAGTGTGGATCCTGACCCAAGGTTCTTGAAGCTGCCGGAGATTTAATTTTGGTGAAGTTATTCAGTGAAACTCAGTATCGGGTGCACAGGTGACTTTGGCAGTGGACAACGGCGCGGCGCGGCGCGGCTGCTCGTGGCGGTACCTTACCTTGCTGTACGATGGATTCTCAAGGTGGTGCGAGTTGTGGCGCTTAAGAGTGGATCTTACAATGGATGTGCGGGAAGGTAATCCGGAAACCAGCGACTTCACTGAAAACAGCGGCTGCAAGTCGAGCCACAGGGGGCCTTCAGAGGCTAATGCCTTCGTAGTGGTCTAAACGAAAATAAGTTTTGGTGGTTACGGCAGATAGTGGGGCCGGTAGAAAGCTGATCGGTCACAGCTGGATGTCCCGGCATGGTCCCTTCTACCTTTCCGTGCTCAATGAAGATGACCGGGCGGCGGTACCCTGAACCTCAGCCATTGCCCCGCCGCGCTAGTAACCCCGCAGTTTCCTGATACTAGCTGCAGACGAGACCGTACCATGACTTTGTGGGTAATGATCACACCAGACTCTGAGTCCTTCTGACCTAGAAATCGAGCCACCCAACTTTGGGCCTGGAAAGGAAGGGAAGGGAAGGGACGGGACTGGATTGAGTGAGGTGAGGTGGTTGCAGTTCCTGAGTCGTCAATCGATGAGGGGAAAGGCTCAGGGCAAAGCAACCACATAACATTCCTTGTTTTACTTAAAACGCCCTCCTGCTCTTTCTCATCTGCTTCTCCTTTCCTTCCTTTCTCATCATCATCCAGATCACTTATAAACCAATCCAACAGCAACAACAACCCACTACTCTTACAGTAGCCAACATCTCCTTTAGTGCTTGTCTACTGATAAATCTTCATCCAAACAAACACACGCCACAATTCTCCCTCAACTGTTACCTTCTTCTAAACCTCCAAAACCGCCAAGATGAGTGCACAGAAGACCTCGGCCATCGCTGACCAGGAGCCCGTTGACGTTCTCTTCGCCATTCACGAAAAGTTCGATCTTCTTGACTTCGCCGGCGCGCTTGAGGTCTTTACTACTGCTTCACACAATTTCAAGGACCCTGACAGTAAGTGATTCTTTACCTTCCAGTACCCCTCGTTTGTTATAGAGTACATGTATACATCCATTCCATTTGGCTTTACCCCTCCCGCTGATCACGTTTCCCCTTACTGTAGACAACAAGGCCTTCGAGGTCACCATCGTTGGTCCTGAGCCCAAGGTCATCTCGGACCAGGGCGTCGTCGTTGGCTCCCAGATCTCCTACAAGGAGGCTCACGAGCGTCTCGAGGACTTTGACATTCTCGTCGTTGTTGGCGGTAACTCCAAGGAGGTCGTGGCCAAGGAACTCCAGCCCCTCTCTCTCATCACCGACTTCTCAGAGCTTCAAAAGCGTGATCCTGCGCGCGAGCGTACCATCCTCTCCATCTGCACAGGTGCTCTATTCCTTGGCAAGCAGGGTATCCTCTCTGGCCTCTCTGCCACCACCCACCCCGACTTCTTTACCACCTTCGAGAACATCTGCAGTGATGCTGCTACTGTGAACCTTCAAGAGCGCACCGACGTGGTTGAGGACGCTCGCTATGTCGTCAACAACCTTCGATTCGATCTTGGCGAGGACGAGAGCCCATACATCCGCCGCAAGTCTGACGCTGGTCAGGGACGTCGCCCTTCGGCAGCCCGGTACGTAACACATGCAAAATGGCTCCCGTTATACCCCACTTGTCGTGCATTGAGTTTGAGACAGCCAACTGACTTATGGTGACTCACAGAAAGGGAAGCATGTCGTTCAAGGACTCCAACACCCGCCGTGAGTCCATTGTTCGTCGCGCCGCCATGCGACTCGGCGGTCTCCGGGTGGTCACATCCGGAGGTGTCAGCTCTGGCATTGATGCAGCCCTATATCTCGTCAGTGCTATGATTGATGATTTTACTGCGTTGGAGGTGGCCAGGAAACTTCAGTGGACCTGGAACAAGGGCGTTGTCGTCGATGGTCTCGACGTCTAAGATCCCTGGCATTGAGTGCTGGCTTGTACGAATTAAGAGTTTACGAGGGGCTCAGGCATGGCCCTGATTGAGACCAATTTTTATGTATTTAATGTATTTGACTGATGAGCGGGAGGAACCCTAAGAAAATACCAAAAAGACTAGGAGCTCTCTATTTAATTCAATTGTTTGGTCGCCTTTCAAAATACGTTGCAACATTGCCTGAATTGAATTGACCATGCCTGATCCACAATGCTTCCTGTGGTCTACCTAGGCAAGGTTGAAGTGAAATGTGGTGAAGGTCAAAGTGAGACACTAAAAAGCCACAAAAAGCCAAACAACGGGCGTGAGAGGGCAATGACGTGTTGTAGCAGGACCCACACAAGCTCGGGGAGCTCCAGGTCGCGATACGGGATAAGCTGGAGTCGTGTGATGTTGGCTATGCCCATAAGCCAGGGGTCACGATGAGCTGGGCCAGGGACATCACCTCATATTACTACTATGAGTGAAACGAGTAACGAAGCAACGAAGCAATTTAGCAATTGTCAGTCCATTCCGATTGAGTTTGCATTGGACCAAAGGTGTAGGGATTGAAAAGAGGAGTAAGGTCAAGGTGACATGGGTAATATGATCTCGGTGAGGGAAATCGACTAACGCCTCATGATGTCCAAGCTGAGAGCGTACACATGAGGGTAAATGAACTCATGATGGCCCAAAGTCACTCAATTAGCGCTGAGCTTGATCTTTAGGCCTAAGCTCATGAATCCGTAATAATGGACATGATAAACAATAACTTTGTTTAGACACCATTCGGCCAAGAATGGATCGCATTGAGGGGATGCTGCTCTATTGTAGCACTCATGGTCCACTAATAGCTGCATATCATAAGACTACATGTGATCTTCGGGATAACTTTAGTCTTTGCTTATCGAAGTTTGTGACATCAGTGAATGCAAATACGGAGTCACGTTGAAGCTGCGATGTTTAAGGTGTGCCCTCATGGTGTTCATTGTACTTCATAGTATCTCGGGTTGAGGTTAAATGAGGGCACACAATTAATCTCCACATCTCGTGGCTGTTCCTTGTGTGGCTTGAAAGAGCCACAAAATGAAATCACTATGCTGACATAAGGCAAATGGATTGTGGCACCTCATTGGATGAGGCGACCTTTTATACTTAGATTTGCGACGAGGCTGAACAGGATGAAGGCCATTTCAAGCTTTCAACAACTCGAATTTATTCTATACTTTCATCTCCCAGCTCCTCGTCCAATCGATTTTTGTCATTAAGTAATTGGGACGTATGAGAATCAATCTTGAACATATTGAACCTCCACGCGCAGCCAATTCCTTTCATCATGACTGACTGGGCTAAGCTCAAAGTCGTTGACCTCAAGGCCGAGCTCAAAAGTCGCGGTCTTCCACAGCATGGTCTCAAAACCGATCTTGTCGCGCGACTTGAAGAATCCGATCAAGACACGGGGGCAACTGGCGCCCAAGATGAACCTGACGATGCGCCCATGGCCAATGAGTCTGCGGGTGACGAGCCACCAGCCGAAGATTCAGTTGCTGCAGACAAAGAGCTCCACGAAGCGACGGAGAAGCACAAAACTACAGAAGGAGAGCCAGAGAAATATATAGTGGATAAAGACGAAAAGGAGATGCGCGATACCATTGTGTCTAATGCCGATGTAGAGACGAGTAAAGGGGGCGACGAGACAGAAAAGGAGGAAGTCAGAAAAAATGGAGCGTCAGAGGAAGTGTCGCGAGGCGCTGATCCAATAGCTGACGTTCCAATTTCTGGAAACGAAATCGACACTCAATCAAGAGAGCTGACAGCAGATGAGAAATCAAGAGCGGGAACAGTGACTACCACTGTCGAGTCTACACCCTCTCACTCGCTCGAACCAACCCCTGCTGCCGAACGGCAAAAGCGCAAACGTCGCTCTCTCACACCCCCACCAACCGAAGAATCGATCGCACGGAAACGCACCCGCACCGGTGGGAGTCCAGCAAACGGAGACAATCTAGGTGCGCGCCAGGAGGATCTGCTGCCCGAGTCTCGAAACGAACCAGCCCCTATGAACATCGACAGTGAGCCACAAACGGAGAAGCTTCAACAGGACCCTTCACGAGATCCTGCACCAGACTCAAGGACACCTGGAGAAGGAATTTCCGGGGAGGATTCGGGCAAACAGCAGGAAATGGACTTCGAACGGGACGTTGCGCCTGCGGTGCACCCGGCCACTCCTGCGCTGTACATCAAGAACTTCATGCGCCCTCTTCGACCTCAAGATGTCAAGGCGCATCTTGTTGAGCTCGCAACACGTTCTCAAGATGTTGTAAGCGATGATATCGTGACAGAATTCTTCCTCGACCAGATCCGCACCCATGGCTTTGTCATCTTCAAAACTACTGCTGCCGCGTCTCGCGTTCGCACTGCACTCCATGACAGTGTCTGGCCCAACGAGAGCAACCGCAAGGCCCTATGGGTCGACTTTGTCCCTGCCGAGAAGGTCCGCGACTGGATCGATACCGAACAAGCCAGCGGCGGCCTACGGGGCCGTGCTGGTGTCCGATGGGAAATCGTCTATGATAATGGATCCGGTGGCGATATCGGAGCCCATCTCGAAGAAGTAACGGCCGCTTCATCCCGCGCAGGCCCTCAATTCGGTGCAAGACCACCCCCGACCACCGCTATGACGACCAATTCTATTCCCCTTGGGCCCAGAGCGCTACGCGACCCTGCTATTCCCACAGGACCTCGCCCTGTTCGCCCAGGTACTGGACCCGGACCACGGCCTCCCCCTATCAACCCAGGCGGCGCATTCAAGCGAACCAACACCCGCCCAGTTGTTAGCTATCAACCGGTGTCTGAGGACCTCGCGCGCCGTCGAATCGAAAGCATGCGTTCTCATTACTCAAACAACCGTGATCGCGACCTTGGTCGTGAGATTAACCGTTACTCCTTCGAGAACGGTGCCTCATTTGTTGATAGGGGCAAAGAGGTGTTCGAGGGCATTCGACCTCCGCACCGTGAGCGAGGCATGGGCCGTGATCGCCGTAGCGGAAGACGTCGTGGACGAGGCGGCGGTGGAGGTCGACCGCGTAGTGATCGGTATCTGCCTCCTCCACGGGATGACCGTCGTCCTCGTCGGGGCTCTTTGTCAGATGATGGTGATACTCGAATGAGGGACTGAAAACAACATGCACATTATCTGCCATGTGGTGTGGAAGAAAACAAAAAGGACAAAATCAAGATCTTACCCTGTGCACATATGAGATCAGGAGCTTGATACCATGCAGGGCGGCGTTGAGGCTGTAAAAGGGCAAGCAACCCAAGGCATAAATAACGGGGTTGATAATAGTGAATTGATCAACTATAATTTTAATGCCACTTTCCATGGCGTAAGTTAAACTGAACAATTTTACATCATCTGAGACACAGCATAAATTACATGGTGAATCGAAACATCGAAATGGTATCGCAATCTTTCTTAAAAAGGGTGTTTCTTTACATATAACATTGTTTCAAAGCAGCCGTTATCCTTGTTCCCGAAAAATCAACAGACGTTACCCAATTACCAATTCCGGACGCCGAAATTCATCTTGCTCTTGGTTCAAGCAGTAGCAGCAAGAGGAGTAGGCTCAACACCAACACGCTCTCGGCTCATGATGTCGAGCATCAAAGGAGTGGGTCGGTTGTCCTTGAAAACGACCTGGTTGCTCTTGGCGAGCTGAACGCTCTGCAGATACTTGTCGAAAAGGTAGGAGCTATCCATGGGGCCACCCTTGGCCTCGGGATGGAACTGGGTCGAGAAGATGGGGCGGGTCTTGTGGAGCATGCCCTCGTTGGAACCATCGTTGAGGTTGACGAAGTACTCCTTGAAGTCGCTGGGTAGGGTGCTAGCATCAATGGCATATCCGTGGTTCTGACTGGTGATGTGGCACAGGCCAGTAGTCAAGTCGAGGGCGGGAATGTTGTGAGCTCGGTTACCATATTTGAGCTTGATGGTGCGAGCACCAACAGCAAGAGCCAGAAGCTGGTGGCCCAAACAGATGCCCATGATGGGAATGTTGGAAGTCTCCATCAGGCGGGCCAGGTTGTGAACGGTGGCCTGGCAATGAGTAGGGTCACCAGGACCATTGGAAATGAAGACACCATCGAAGTGCTGCGACACCTTGTGGATGGGGTAGTCATAAGGGAAGACAGTGACGGAGGCACCTCGGCTGACCAGGCTGCGAAGGATGTTCTCCTTGACACCACAATCGATCAGAGCAACGTGCAGGGAAGCACCAGGAGACTCAACCACGAAGGGAGCCTTGGTGGTAACACGCTTCACCAGGTTGATCTGGCCAGGGTCGACAAAGCCCTCATCCTCGTCGGCATCGTACTCTTCACCAATGGAGATCCTAGCTAGGGAAGAACCCTGCTCTCGGAGGTGAGTGACGATGGCGCGGGTGTCGACACCGGAGATGGCGGGAACACCCTCTCGGGCGCACCACTCGCCAAGACTCTCAACCGCTGTCCAGTGGCTGTAGTTGACAGCGACATCAGAAACAACAATTCCAGCGCACTGAACGTGGGGAGACTCGAAGTACTTGAGAAGGTTGAACTCGTCCCGAACAGCGGAAGGGACACCGTAGTTGCCAATCAGGGGTTGGGTGAAAACGAGGATCTGGCCCCGGTAGGAGGGGTCGGTCATGGACTCAGGGTAGCCAACGAGCGAGGTGGTGAAGACGGCTTCACCAGAAATGTTGGCATTGGCGCCGAAAGCCTTGCCCTGGAAGACGGGGCCATCCTGTCACGGATTAGCTCGAGTTACAAGAGATAAATAAACCTTGGAGCACATACTCGAATGGTGAGGGTCGCGGGAAGATCAGCAGCAGGAGCAGTAGCTCGAGCAGCAGAGAAAGGCATAGTCCTGCCCTTGCTGCCAGCAACAGCCTTCTCAGACAGGTATCGGACCTGAAGCATGGTTCGGCCAGAAGCCGACGCGGACTTGGCCGCGGGTTTGGCAAAGGAAGCCAATCGGGAGAACATCTTGTATGTTGGTTGTTGGTTCAAGTTGGGTTTAGAAGAGGTGCAGTCGTTTGATCAGAGAAAGTCCTTTAGCAAGACTGGGACTTCCAGAGATGGTCTATACAGGTAGATAGGTTAGTCTCCATGTCTGGTGGACAGATAAGGCAAAGGTCTCAAGCGGTGAGTCGAGACCAATGAAGGATACGAACCAGAGAGATAATCCTGTGAGAAGACAAGTTAGTATTGGTGTCAATTGGAGTATCGGAGACATGTTTGTAATGATGGAAGCAAAACCAAGCAGATACACATTAATCAATAGCTTCCACAGCTTGTTGTAGGGCCATCGGAAAAGATGTGGTCGGTCATGGCGGGGTTGATACAGCTTGTATCTTACACGCGACGTAATGAGAAAAAAAATGAACGTACCTGCGAGGTGAAGATGGAAGGGCGCCCGTTCATAGGGGCGGATTAAGGAGACGAGCTCAGATTGTCGTTATAAGAGAATATGCAACCTTGTTGCAGGAGCGTTGAGTCGAGCGATGAAGGTGAAGATTGTTTGAATTTGTCGCGAGGATTTCTTTCTGTTGGAGGAGAAGAAGAAAAGAGAGAGAAGAGTCAAGAGGGTGGGATGCTGGGAAGAAAAGGTAGCTTAGACGAGAGGTGCGATCCCGCTCCGCAAGTGCCGCCTCGACCTGGAAACCTGACAATACGACCTTGGTCATTGGCAAGATTTTTCGTGCTGAGTGGGTTTCTCACTGCAAATTTCCTTCTGGCGGAACCAGAATCCCGCTCTTCCGCCGAAAGATGGTGGTGACGGACTGAGCGCTCCGCCTTTTGGCACTATTATTGGACGCTAGAATGACATGGTGGCCCGCCGCCAGGTACTGGACCCTTTAATAAGATCTCTCAACCTCCGATATCGTTTTTTTTTTGGACTCTTTTCGCTTGACCAACACCAATTACACGTCATATATCGCAACACAACTTAGCCTTGATTGTGACCTTAACGGCCTCCTTTTCTAAGGCTGAATATGCTTCAGATGGATAAGTATTTACCTATATAACTACTAGGTACACTAACTCATACTCTGCACTCTTGCCATGAAGGTTCATTTCGTCTCTATCCAAGATAAACATCTTGACCGAGTCAAGCACATGCCCTTTATCTCGTCAATGGATCCATCGTCCCCAGACAAACTCCAGAAATGTTGAGACGTCATTTGATTCGCTCTTGTTGAGTTTCTCCTCTGTTGGTCAAAGCCAAGCTAGAAACATTTGTAGCGTAGTATTGTCGATCGTTCTGATAAGAACTTGTGGGTCCCAAGGGTTGCCCTACCTGTCAGGAACAGGACGTTCGGCAGTCGGAATTAGATAACCTTGCAGGTCTTAATCATGGTCTTGGTATCGTGATAACTAAGCGTGGAGTTTGAGGTTTCTTGAATGTCAATCACGTTCAACAGCCAAGATTACAACTTCAATAAATTTAAGAAAACGATACTCACATGCATGACTATCTACACCTACATACACAGGGCTCTCACTCATTCCCAGAACACAGCACCTTGACGATGCTCGGTACCCACAAGACCAGCTCAGCGACTATATAATAGCAAACAACCCACCAACTATCCATACTATGGCGCCCAGCGCCCCCCAAGTGGAACAGTGGGATATATCTAGTCTATGACCGAATGGTGACTTCCCAAGATAGAAATCTCACTCCCGTCGAGTGAGGGTGATTTTTACCCTTCTCCCCCCTTTCTTCTTCTTTTTACTACCTCTCCTGTAGGATCCCCCCTCTCTTAAATCGAAACCCGTAACCCATATAGAACAGTGTCAAATATTGAACTATATTGTCGCATTTTTGAAACCAGCAGTATTTGTTTGAGTTGACTTGAGTTCTATATCATGACAGGATTCCCCAAACAAACTCACCAAGGTGCTCACAATAACTTAAATGTAGCCAAGGGGCGAAGGAATAGGGGGCTCAGACATCATACATATATCTCAAAAGCTTTTAAAGTCATATATGAGTATGTATGGATTTTGAAGGAATAATAAATGACCTAGTAGGATTACCGATACTGGGGACCCCTTCCTTAAACAACTGAGCAGGCCCAACGATTTAACCTCCAAAAACTTGTGCATCTTGACAGCCATGAAAACGAATAGTTATATCGGCATAAAGCCTCCGCAGCCACACATGCATCTTCTATATATATCTGTGGGGAAAATGAAAGAACAGGACATGCACGTTCTCGCAGTCCAGTCCTCCAGAGATCAGTACTAAGGTGGCCGAACTTGTCACCAAAATTTCATGTTGGACATATTAGTACTAAATTCAAGCGTCACCACGTCTAACGGCCGCCGGCTTTGATGCATTCACTATTCTTTCTTCATATTTACAGAGCACCAAGCTCCTTGAGCTTACTAACCAAGCCACCGACATCCTCCACCTTGCCACCGCCCTGTCGAGCAGGAGGTTCTGATTAAGTTAGCAATAGCGCCATGAAACATCCATGTGAGAAATGGAAACTTACCGATAACTTTGAGCGTCTTGAGACGCTTCAAACCATCCAGTCCAAAGTCTTCCAGCTTTGTCTTCTCCAACTTCTTCTTCTTGGCCTTCATGATGTTGGGCAAGTTGGCGTAACGGGGCTCATTGAGTCGCAGGTCTGTCGTGATGACCAGAGGAAGCTTGGCGCGCACCGTCTCAACACCACCGTCGACCTCCTTTGTCACGGTAACCTCATCGCCAGCGCCAAACTCAATCTTGCTGGCTTGTGTAGCCTGAGGCCATCCCAGAAGACCAGCAAGCATTTGACCCGTCTGTGCAGCGTCGTCGTCGATGCTCTGCTTGCCAAGCACCACCAGGTTGCTCTTCTGCTGTTCCACCGCCTTCTGAAGGAGCTTTGCCACTGTCAGGGGCTCTAGCTCTTCGCCGTCCTTAAGTTCAACATGGATTCCTCGGTCCGCGCCCATGGCCATGGCTGTTCGGAGGACGTCTTGTGCCTTGGGAGGACCAGCAGAGATAACACAAATGTCCTCGACACCACCAGGCGCACGCTTCTTCTCTCGGATGCGCACTGACTCCTCGACCGAGAGTTCATCGAACGGGTTCATTGAGTGCTTGACACCGGCCGTCTCGACGGCCGTCTGGGCCTTATTAACCCGGGGCTTGACCTGCGAAGATTGTCAGCGTTCTGTTACTTTTCAACTACCATTTCTAGTTCCTTACAGCATAGTCGATGACCCGTTTCACGGGAACGAGAATCCGTAGTGCTGACATGTTATATGAATGATGTTCAATTCGAGATTGAAGTTGTTGTAAACGGCGGGACGTTCACAATGGCCGGACATAAAGTCGTCATGGCGAAGCTCGGCGCGGAACCGGCTAGGGCCGGTCTCAGCTCCAACCTCGGCCGACGGCCCACGTGACAAATCGCCGACCAGCGATGTCGGGGATTCATTCCCGTGTTAACAAAATTGTTTCTTTAACAAATCATCATGTTATATGTGTATTAGCAGTTTATTCTTCTATTCTGATCCTTGATCTATATCTTCATAAGATAATTCCCTGCAAAAGTCCTCTCCAATGTGAAAAGCAGAGGAGTTAGGAATTGGCCATTAATCGGTGAACCGCCGGCAACTTAAACACAAATGCCGAGTCCAGCCACATATAACCAGTTCGGTATTGAAACGACCAAACATTCACTGACAACTCTCATTGAGACACTTAAGGAATCCCGAGCAAAAATGGAAGTTTAAGTAAAGAGACTGGCTCCATGAACAAGCGCGCCTATACTCCAATGCCCCGACTCCTTTACATCAACAACATATCGCCCTTTCTCCTTTATGTACACCTCCCTCACCAATCATCCCATGCATCGTCCTGCTTCTTTGGTGGAGGGGCTGTCGTGCTCTTCTTACCCATACCCATAGCACTTGTGCCGATCGAGTTGTTGGCAGGTTGTCTCTGATCAGCTAAGTTTGAGAATTCATCCCAGAAGCTCTTCTTGGTCTCATCCAGGGGAGCATCACGGTTCTTCTGATGATCAGGACCCTCCACAAATCTGTTGAAGCCCTCCTGTGCATTCTTGCCAGCTGCTTGAGCCTGCTTTGCGAATGCTGAAGCTGTTAATTGGGCCTGCTTGGCGAAGTCACCTTCGGCAAACTGTTTACATGTTAGATAATTCTCCAAGATAGTAAGAGCGGGTAGAGAGAATAGGCAACGTACCTGCTTAGCAGTGGGCTGGATGTAACCATCGTTGACAGTCTTGGCGGTCTTTGAAACTGTTGAAGTGAACCATCCAAATCCCTTGGTTAGAGTCGCCACGGCGTCCTTCTGGATATCGCCAAAGTTGAGGTCGTTGTCGGAGGAACTAGGTGCAGGCGTGCTTCCAAATCCAGAATACTTTCCGCCTTGGCTGGGCGGCAGATGATCCGGCCGTGAAGCATTATCAGCTCCAAGCTTTGAGAAGTACTGATCGTCCACTTTGACCTTGCCTCCTGACCCGGCTGCAGGGCTCTCATTCCTGCGTGCGCTACCGCTCATGGGAGTTCCTGTTCGCGATGCGGGCTGCGCAGACGCAGAGACAGGCTTCTTTGCGCCAGGGACGTATTCACGGCCCTCAACCTTGCAGGTCAATCTCTCCTTCCACTCCTCACCGACTTCACCGCTGTATCGTTCTGCGATAGTCGAGTCTTCCCATGTAATACCCATCATCTTGGTCTGCTCGTGTTCCTCGAAGAAGTTCCTCCATCCTTCGTTACCGCCCAGTCGCATTCGTTCGATTTCGCTCGATTTAAATGCGTCCATTGAGATGCTTCTGACGAAGGAAATGTGGACACCAAGGCCTCGATGCACACCGGCGCAGGAAAGGCAGATGAAGATGCCGAACTTGGGTGAAGCCCATTGCGGGGATGGCGCGTTACAGTCGCAGCAGATATTGTTCTTTGATTCCTTTTGGAGAGCAGCAAGCTGTCGACGGGGCCAGCGTCAGCATATGTGAGCGCATCGCAGAGGGACAGGAAGGACCAAGGTATTGGAAAGGGGATGGATAGGTAGATAGATAGATAGATAGATAGATAGATAGATAGTGGACTAACCTTGGACCGCGTTTCGGGATCAACCTCCCACATGCCTTTGGACGCCATGGCGAATGGTATGTACTTGCAGGAGAAGTTAGAGTGTCAAGTATACGTTGGATCGTGTTCTTTCGTAACAACAATACCGTACAATCTTTATGATGGGTTGGAAACACTTGAAAACGGAAACGGAAACGAAGGGAGGACGCTAGCGGTATATCCATGCCCTGGCTGTTAACATTTACACCACTCAGCGCTCAGTGCTCGGGTGCTTGACGCACTGAGCATGGGCCCAGTTCCTCCCGTCCATTGCCATCCATGATGAGGTGCCCAGCTGCTCCTGGTCGTTTTTAAGGGGCTAGCTAAGCTGGCGGGGCATTTCTACCTATCCTATCCATTCGCTGGACTTCATCAAGAACAATAGGTACCCAAGGCAGGTGGTCAATTATTACCTAGACGCCAGTTCTAGAGCCATGCACTGTCCACTCTTACCCACGTGAGCTATATAATATCCAATATCATGATTGATTACGGAGTAAGCCCTTACCACTCACGATACGATCTCTAACCATGTCCACTGTCTTAGACTGGTTGTCTTTTCCATGAAAACTGCCAGCAAGCCAAGTTGGACGCATTTGGTCCATCGCTGCATGCCATCACCCTCGTGAAAGCCAAGAACGATGGCGCCTCTCCCATTCATCCCATTCCACAATCCTAAAGTGCGAATCCAGATAATCACTCTTGTCTTTTCATTAGCATGTTGGCAAATACAAAGCGTCATAATTGCTTTAGCCTCCGCATGTTCACGATCATAGAAAACACACTCGACAGAAAGCAGCCGGTAGCTTCATCAAAACGCCCTTTTATAATACCGCTAAACTTTCCTCTCCCCCCAGCCGCCTCCGGTGCAAACTAGTGTACAACCCGCAGAAGGGTGATGGAGAAAAGGTGATACAAATACAAGATAACAGGGGGCCTGTGAGCTTTTTTGTGTCCCGATCATGGAAATATTAAAGTCTTTGATGAGAAAAGTGGTAAAGGCTGACAAGTAAACACCATCCCGAGATTCATAAGAGTTCGATCCGCTGTTGCTTACGTCCCCCAAATCCCAGGCATGGTCAACTACCTCATTTCTTTCTTTTCATCGTTGTAGCGAGAATCTACCGTAAGAGAAATCGTGGAAATCGCGTGCCAAATCGTAAGTGTGATAATCATGGCATAATACCTAGCTCATGCCCGTGAAATCTGTGCCAAGTCATGACTTAAGCAGTGGTGGCAGGAGTGGCAGAAGCGGGAGCAGCCTCGGCCGCCTTGGTGTCAGCAGGAGTGGCAGCAGCCTCAGTCTTCGCGGCGGGAGCGGGAGCGACAGCAGGAGTAGCCTCAGTAGCAGGGGCAGTATCCTTCTGGCCGTTGGTAGCATCACCCTCGTGTTGCTCCTCGTCGGTCTTATCGGGACTGTCAATAGCGACCTTGACGGCGATCTCACGGCCCTCGATCTCCTTTCCGTTCATCTCGTTAACAGCCTTCTGTTGGAGCTCCTCGGAAGCCAGAGTGACAAAGCCAAAGCCACGGCCCTTACGGGCCTCACCGCGAGCCTGAAGCTTCTTGATCATGAATCGGGGAATAGGTCGGAGAGCAATCTTGGCGGAAGAGGGCTCATAAGCCTTGAAAAGCTCAATAAGCTGTCACGAGGTTAGCAAATTGTAGCACAAGGCAAGACTAGTGAACCACTCACCTTGTCCTCGGTCAGGTCGTAAGGCAGGTTGGCAACCATGACCTTGGTCTTGGAAGGAATTCCATCAGCAGGAGGGCCGCGCTCGCGACGCTCACGCTGGGGACGAGCTTGAGTCTTGTTCTTGGTATTCGCGTCAGTGTTGATCTTGTTTGTAATGTCGGTCAAAGGTAAAACCTCAGTGGTGGCGGGAGCCGCAGCTGCGGGAGCAGAATCATCAGTAGCGGCAACAGCCTCAGTGGTCTCTCCCTCCTTCTTCTCAGCACCCTCCTAAAACTTAGTTAATACAGGATTCACATATCATGGCACAGGGGTATGACTCACACGACCAGCGCGGGCAGTGCGGCCTCCACGGCCACGGCCACGTCCGCGGCCACGTCCTGAAGCTCGACGACGAGAGCCCTCAGCACCGGAACCCTCACCGTTAGCACCCTCTGACTTCTCACCAGCAGGCTCAGGTTTGCGAGCGAGCTGAACAGAAACCTTGCGCTCAAGGATCTCCTTGCCGGAGAGTTCCTCGATAGCGCGCTCGGCCTCAGTAGGGGTAGAAAGGTCGACAAAGGCGTAGCCGACAGGACGGTCGGTGCGGGGGTTCTTGGGGATCGAGACAGACTCACTGATGACAGGAAGGTCAGTAATTGGTAAGCCATATTCATGATAGGATGATGACGGGATGCGGGGATGACAAGTCCACGCAATCAACCATGTCGAGCCACAAGAGGTAGAGTCGATTATCCACCCATTCCGTCGTCAGAGTGAGACCTGGTTATGGGGAAGGGGCTTTACGCGTGCCTGCCCGGCACTTGTCGTCATATGAAGTCCAAGGAGGGAACTCATGAAGATGGCAGGGAGACACGTGTCTCCGGCTGGGCGTGCAGCCTCCTTTGAAAGAGAGAAGACGACATGGAGAGCAGAGAACTTGAATGGATATGATATTGAAGAGAAGATAGAACTTACACAAGATAGCTCTTGAAGAAGTCCTTCAACTCCCCCTCAGTTGTCGCATAGGCCAGGTTGCCAATGTAGAGGCGGCGGCCTTCAGCAGCGCTGGCCGAGGCGGCCTCATTGGCGGCCGTCTTGTCATCGGCAGGCTTGGTATTGAGAGAGGTATTGCTCAGAGTGTTTGCGACGTCATTAACGGCAGCATCAATGTTGGTGTTGTTGGCGGTGGTGGCAGACATGATGGCGGTAGGTGGGTGAGGTTGGTGGTTAGGTAGTATGACGTTCGAACTTGGACCTGTGGTGGAGGAGCGTTCGAAAACGATGGCTGCGAGTTGAACAGGTTGAACTCTGGTGCAATAAGGAGGAGTTTGATCAGGGTAGCTTCGTGCCCTAGAAACGAGGTTGGGATTAGACAGACGACGGTGCGTTGCGCGGAGACACAGGTGTTTGATGTTGTGATGGAGGAGAGAAAGGGAGGAAGTGATAGGAGTGGTAGCGGAATCTGAAATATTTTTCTGGCCTTTGGGCTTTG
>JAWDHB010000016.1:0-10855 GCA_033439405.1 Fusarium sp. NFCCI 5145 | reverse complement strand
CTTACTTAGTTAGTTAATTAGTTATTATAGAAGAAATAAATTATAAGGCGCCTTGCGGCAATAGTTAAATAGCTAATGAGAAGTAATACAGTGAAGTAACATAGCGGATTAGCTAGAATAGATTTGAAGTATTTATTTCTCTAGGATAGTGCCTCTCTCAGATTAGCATTTATGTATTCCTCGCCCTTCCCGAAGAAGTTGTCAGGATGAAGCCGAGGAGCTACATAATGATACCCATTCTTGTCCACCGAGATCCGCCTGAACACCGCTGTCATTCCCTCAAACTGCTTGAGCCTCGCAGATTCTCTTCTATCAAGCTTTGACCGGGCGTACTGTAACAGAAACGCAGCGATTCCTGCTGCTATAGGCGTCGCGAACGATGTCCCCGACTTGCGCATCACACAACTCTCATTAACCTGCGTGTCACACAGATGTCGAGGCCATGCTCCCTCTACAGCTTCACCAACAATCGCAAAGTTATCGCCGCGTGTTGCGACGGGATTGAAGGTTGACGGGTTGCCGTCCGCTGCAGTCGAGTGAATACAGATGACGCCAGAGTGCCGAGCGGGATAGGCTCGTTTTGCATTAGCTCCGTCGTTAGATGCTGCTGCGAACAGTAGAACATCGTGAAACTGTGCATTCTTGATAGCCTTTTCAAGGGTCTCGTATTCGCTATCTCGAGCTGGCCAGCCAAATGACATAGTAATAATATCCGGCTGCCATTTCGCCACTGCGTCATTAATTGCACGAGCGATGATGGCCGAGGAAACTGGATTCCGTTCTGCAATCCTGATGATGTAAATGTCAGCGTCTGGGGCATATTCGCAAAGCAGGCTTGCGACATGAGTTCCGTGTCCACTGGTATCCCTGACGTCTTTAGTGTTCTGGCCGAGGTACGATACAGAGGCTTTGATCCTCTCTTCGCATGCGTCGAAATCGAGATGGTCTTTGTCTATCCCTGTATCAAGGACCACTATCTTGACCGGAGAATTGTCGAATACTTCTGGTGCAAACTTTTGGTAGACACCCAGAACACCCCGTTTCCAACGGTCATACGCCTCGCTACTATGAAAGGGTAAGTAAAAGCCTCCATGTGATTGATTAATATCCATACCTAGATGTTGTTATTCCGTGAGATGTTCTTTGGCCATCAAAAAAGCTGATCTTAGGCGCATCCGGGTTCCCTAAGCCGCTACCTGGACCCAGATAGTCTAGACTACGTTGCGTATTTTCGCCATCATCGTTCCTCATCCTTTTACTGGCTGCCGATCTATTCTTACCACCCATCGGAACGAGCATTGGGTTGGCGGGCTTCTCAGCCTTGATAGGTCTTCCAAATCGTGCAAAGTCCAAAGTTTGTGCCAAGGTATCAAGACCCTCGATGGAGATATAACTGTGTCCCTGCTCCAGTTCGTCTTCAAGCCTTCGAACAATGTTTTCATAAATAGCGGCACGCAACCTGTCTTCGTCGGGCAAATCATCATCCAAATCTCCACCAATACCTGGGTCAAGACAGGCATCAATGGCCATTCTGGTCTGGTCCTCGAAGTCTTGCTTCGAAGACTCAAAGATTTGGCCCGCCATCAGAAACCTGTTTTCGTTGGTCATGTCTTCTGATATTGTCAAGTTGTTTTCCTCAGCGATATCTTGAATGGGCCTTGCCTGATGTAGCTCGAGAAGTATGAGTGCGAGGCTAACAAGACATGGATATGGGTGATAAAATAGCTCGTCGTCGGGATCCATTTCATCATCTTCATCCTCCGACAGTTTGATACATTCCTTAGGACAATGGTCTGAAGTTTTTGGTTTGATTCGAACTTGAAGGTACGGTTTTAGGGGAACTGCACCGTTGGTCTTGAAGAACATGATATCGTGGCTGCTAAGTGTTGGTTGCAACCATTCTGTGCCATGAAGGTGAAGTACAGCATAAGCAAGAAGAACGGCGAGAATGCGCTTCGTCTTGCCATTTAATAGACCAGGTTGCTTCGCAATGAATTGTGACAAAGAGACAACCTCTTGGGATGAATCAGCCTCGCGTCTGCTTCGTTCAGATGGGATTTTCCAGAGTTCGTTGTTCCTAACTTCGAAGTTCAATCGGAACATCCATCGGCTCTGGGATTCCTTTATTTGTCGACACAAGCTCTTGACCCTGGCTTTCTTAATGCTGCGTGTTTTCGCCGTGCTTTTCGAGGTGTTACACTCGTCGTCAACTAGGAACTTGACCATTGAATTGTTAATCGGTCGAATGCGGGCCTCGTGCCATAGCTTGTCCAAGCCGAGAAACATGTCAAAATCGCAGCCCGGCTCATCATGCTGAGCTCGGTATGTCTCAATACATAATCGAGCACCATATCCATGTGGGGTATTGCACATATCGCAAGGATCGGTATTTGTTGAGTCCAACGCTGAGTACACTGATTGGGCTAACGGCCATATGTCCAGAGGTGGCATTTGCCTCATTTTTCGACAGATATCCTGCTCTGCATTGATATCTGGCTTGCCGATCTTGAAGCTCGTCCGGCAGACATCTTCGGCTTCTTTGAGGTTGTCAATTAACTCATTCTGACGTTCTCTGGAGCCAAAATCGAGGTTTTTCTGTGCTGTCAAGATCCTCTCACGTTCGCGTGAATCTGGCACGTCGCTCCATAGTATCAAGGTAGCGTACAAACCAGGTAGATTGTTTTCTGCGGAGAGGCGGTTACTTTCGGGGACCAAGGACGCGCCTACGCGATCTAGTAACTGAAGAAGCCGCGGAAGAACTGGACTCTCTGAAAGTTGTGTGGAAAATACACTTGGAGACTCATCGCTGATGTTGGAGAGAAGGAAGATACGAGCGCTCAGGTGCAAGTAGAATTTCTTGAGCTCTGAAGAAGGCTCATCTCGAGCCAGAATATCGCTAATATCGCGAAAGGTGTGTAGGACCTGAGGTAGTAATGGTACCCATTCTCTCATGACTTGAGGGGGGAGGGGATTCATTTCAGATCAATCCTGCAATGTGAGTCGGAGCTTTTCGGAGCAGAAGATTCTCAATCGCGGTTTCTCACAGCACAGCCTTGTTTCAGATGTCAAGTCAGGATGTCATGTTGGTTGTTGGCCGCATCCTGCACTCATGCCTCAGGCACGAATGCGATTATGCGATAGAGGAAGCAAGGATCTGCCAACACGGCTCAATCCTCGGTTTAATCTTCGCACAAACTGACTGAGCCAGGAGGTGGCTGGCTATCTCGTCATGACTTCAAGGCGCCACGATGCCCTTACCATCAACCCCAAACCAACTATGCCCCCAACAAGTGAGCCCTCCGCTCCAATATCTTCCAAGGCTGCAGCATGTTTAGCCTTGTTCGATCGCTGCATGACCATGGCAGCCATTGTGGACGCGCAGAGACAGTCCTCTATGGAAGACCAAATAGCGCGTTTCTCCATCTGGACGTTCAACATGGCCGTTTTTGCAACGTCGAAGCTTTCACTAGATCACAGGCTGAGGTGGACTCCCCAAGTGAGGGATTTGGTCACCGGGTTACTTGGCGTATTGGAGCATCATATCCAACAATGTCCGTCGTCCTTCTGAGATTGTTGACCTTATCTAATATAGAACTACAGCTATCTCACTGCTTGAGCGCCTTGGAGATCCACAGCTGTCGATTCCCGACCAGAAACAGCTTTTGGCGAGAGGAGACTTCGAGCAAGCTTTGTTGGACATAGGCAATGAGATCACCATTCTCAATGAGCTGTCCAACACCATACGACAGGCCAGTCGAAAAACTCAGGATGATAAAGCCCTCTCTGAGTTCACTATCCGCGACGCAGATGGGAATGATCTTGAAGAGGCACTCCGAAAAGCCTGGGCTGACAACATTCTTGACCGCTTCCCAGGATGCAGCGACACTCTTCGATCACGATTAGCTTTGACCATGGTTTTAAGAAGAAGGAGGATTCTATATCGAAGGAAGCGTCACGCCAGCGACCCCTTTAGAACCTTGCAGACATCCAACAAACCCCTTGTACGACCACTGCCACCTCATGCAGATGGGGAATCGAAATCACCAAAAGTCTTTGTATCAATGGATTTGAAGTCCAAACAGGAATCTCCTAGTTTAATAGCGTCAACTACTATAAGAAGCGCAACCACCCTCGCTCTTCCGGACTTTCAAAAAGCTCAAGCGCCTTCGGTAGTTTCTAGGTCGAGGACTATTGCGCTGGACTCTCACGAACGACTTGTATTTCCTCGTGCACCGGGCAAGTTGCTGAAACCTAAGACAAACTCACAATTTGACACCAGCCTTGGCCTTGTAGAAGAGGACCTTGCAAACTCTGAAGAAATCTGCCCGTTCTGCTTATTCATTCTATCGAGTCAAGATATAAGAAGCGAAAAGAAATGGCGGTGAGGCTTGATTACGTCTGATGCCGAGCTTGACTAACATATCAATCTATAGAGAACATGTTGTGGGTGATCTAGGGGCCTATATATGTCTCTTTGAAGAGTGCGATGAACCAGATCGCATGTGGACACACAGTGAAAGTTGGCTGAAACACATGAGACAACATGCCTCACAATGGAGATGTCCAGCAAAATCACATCGCGATCAATATTTCAAGACACATCAAGAGTTTCAGAGTCACCTGGAGAATGGCCACAAGAAGAAGTACAGTGACGCTGAGCTTACCCTTGTTATCAGTCGAAGCAGGCAGCCAACAGGTCCCTTGTTCGCATCTTGTCCACTCTGTGGCCACGAATCCAAGAATCTCAATGGAAATCTTGAGAAGCATATCGCCGGACACTTGAGATCATTAGCACTCAAGTCATTGCCACCGGTAGGCGATCCCTTTCACTTTGTCGATACTGAGAACAATATTTGTTTCACTTCCCTTATTGATCACTATTCTGACAAATTTGTTTCTAGAATTATTCTGAATATGAGAGCGACGAGTATGAAGATGATGAGATTAAGGATGGAAGTTCTGACGGTACTATTTCTAATCACAGCACCATCTTGGATTTCAATAGCATCGTCTCCTTGACTCTTTCAGGTGATAAGGGCCCTAACAATCTCGAGGAAATTTCGCCTCAAGATGGGATGGAAGGAATACGTTTGGTTACTTATGTATTACCTCACCCTTCGAAAGGTAAACAACAAGTGATAGACAGTGCCGCCGACACCTTGTACGGCATGGACTCAATAAAGGTCAGTTATTATTTTACTGGAACTAATGATAACGGAAACCAAGACGAAGGGGGGTGGCAACCATTTGTTGATGAGGCTGACGAGAAAAATAAGGCGACCAAAGACTCACATTTTATTATTAATTTACATGGCAGAGAGAAAGATGATAGTCATACTTCGTCTTCTTCTGCAACAGAAGAGCACAAGGGCGAGATCGTTCGGTGTATATGCAACTCTAAAGACTTTCCAGGTTTCTCACTCGAGGCCAGAGCTGCCCTTTCTGTCAATGACGATTTCATCTCTGAGAACCTACCGGATTTGTTTGTTCGGTGCGATGATTGCGAGGTACTTCAACATGGTGCATGTGTAGGTATTTTGGATGGAGGAAGTTCAGCAAATGAATATCACTGCGAGCGATGTCTCCCCAGGCGTCATCAAATTCATGTTGCTGCCAATGGGTGAGTAGACTCTGCCTTACCAGTAGTCAACATCAAACTGACTGTCTAATTATAGGCAGATATGGTCTAAGTACCATCGTAGGGGAGTACCCAACACACGGTCAACTACATCCTTATCTGCCCACCCGCAGGATTCTGGTCATCCTTCAAGTGCAGAGATGGCAACCACTCAGGTTGAACCAGTATGGCAGGGCCATCTGAAAACTCCCCGGGGCAGCTTTCGGGTGGCCACTAGGGAACTTTACTCGCGAACTGGCCGCGTAAGTTGGAGTAACGAAATCGATCCTGAACTTGAAATGGAAGATATGTCCTCAGTTGAAGACTTGGACGGTCTTTGCGAGTTTCTGGATTTACGCTTTACGGTCGTTGTGGTCACACAAATATACCACTTTTACAAGGAAGATCGACATATAAGGCGTTTTCACCAACTTATCACGGAATTGGCGGATGTGAGGATGTATGGCGCCTTCAGATTCGAGACTTGGAGCCAGCGACGACGCCTGTACTTGGTACCAGTCTTACCCGGCAAGAGTGAAATTCCAGAGTTTATCAAGAAGACCAAGATTGACCACATTGTTAAGTCAGGAAGTGAGCCTATGTTGCTAGTCATTTTTATAAAGCCTCCTTGAGGTTGTTTGATCTCCACGGGAGGGAATAGGGTTTTAGTCAAGGAGGCAATGATCATCTACTGCTCGCAAATATATACATAAAATGCTTCTCAATCGACCCAATAAGTGCGATTACTGATAGAACGATCCAGAATGAGGTTCTTTACTTATAGCTCTGTAAACTAACAATGTCCTATAGCTTCATCCTGGATTGAGGTTTACATCCATGATCAGAACACATAGCTTTGTATAAGGTTTTTTTGGTCATATAAGACTTTCAGCCCTGAGCATTAATAAAGAACACATAGCAAGCATATCAAATCAGGTCATTGCAGTCCCTGCTCGAGCTTTTCTCCAAAATTTGACAAGGATGGGATAACCAGCCGCTGCGTCAAAAACTGATTCCCCTTGATAGGTTGTAGCGCTCAGGTTGACGCCCGCTTTGACTAGGAGCCGTGGAACATCCAGTCGCTGCGTCTTCCTTGCTGAGGTGATCAAAGGTGTTTCGCCCTCATTGTTCACAGCTTCCAAGTCCGCACCAGCATCGACAAGGGCTTGGAATGCAAACGGTGAGCCTTCATGAGCCGCCCTATGTAATGGTGTCTGTCCTTCATCATCCCTTGCCATAATATCAGCCCCTGCCTCAAGTAATATATGCACAAGTTCCAAGTTATCCACACCAGCTGCTTTGTGCAAAATAGTCTCTCCCCAAAGATGGAGAGAATTCACGTTTGCTCCAGCTTCAAGTAGCACATTGAAGCTCTCTGGGCTATTGGCCCAATACAGTGCCTCAGATAGTTCATCGACGCTGAAGCCTCCCTCTTTTTCACGCAAACGACGACGTACTTCCTCGACGCCGCACCTTTTCCAGAGGATTGCAAAAACAAGGGGATTTCCAAATTCTTGCAGATCGGGATTGATCCAACCCAGGGAATCTGGATCGAGCCAAAAGTGCTCAGGCATTGTATAGCTGGTTGTGCGTGTATGCCACCAAAATGTAGAACGTGAAAGATGATACTTGGGTGGAAAGGCTCGGATTAGAAATAGGGAAAGAATAGGGTTCCTCGCTTCAAAGATGATCATAGACAGGCCAGAGTGCTTTTTACTTATAACTTATAGTCGGCGCATCATCTTTTATATCTTGCTTCTAGCCATACTCGCGGATCTTTGTTCTTCCTCATGACCCAACCTGTTTGGCCCGCTCGTAAACTCAAGATCGGTGATTTCCAATTAGGGGAGTGGCCGAGCTAGCCACAAAAGGCAGGCAGGCTACCTATCTTAAATTGTTTTGAGTGCATGGAGATCTGGAAGGTCCGTGGGCTTTCTAGGGGCAGAACCCGCCATAGTCGAGTATACGAGCAGTGCTGCGTGGATGTTGAGGAGGAGTTAGCAAAGACTTACATATGGCAGAAAGGATGGCAACGAGGTTCTGAGTTGGGTTTCGTCCCATACGCGCATTAAGTCAGGGGCAAGGTCGCCCGCAGCCGTTCACGCCAGCGCTCACAGACAATATCGATTAGGTTCTATTCCGTACATCATTAGATCCCAATGCTTTGTTGGCGGGAACAAGATATCTTGTTGCACTGAATCAGGTGTAGGAAGCGATTATTGACCTCCTCGCGAAGATGTATACACTTGGGACGCTGAATGCCTTGTCAGAACAAATGTCTTTGCTGATAAACAGACTTTCAGTCTATCTCTTTGTCTATTACATTGTCGACTAACATAACTATATTCATGCATCCTGCAAATCTAAGTCTTGACATGGAATTCGTTACTTGGAACAGGCCCTGACAACGCCCAGCAAACACCGTCTTCAATGACCTTATCCCATCGAGCTGAAGCAGATAGCTTCTCTTCGTAAGATCGAAAGCCATGTGGTAGGCCAATAAATAGGTTAACGTCAGTAGGAACACTATATCTTGTCAGTCACTCAGTAAACGATGGACTGCAGCACGACCACTACTAACCCAGCTTCAGTCAGCATCTTGGCATATAGAAGCGCTTCATCTCTCAGAGGATCCAAGCCCACGATTCCAAGCACCGTGGGCGGCATGCCCTTGACTTGTTCCGGTGAAGCATTTCCGGGGTTGATCTTCAAGTCATTGATACCCGGATTCTCTATCTTGAGCAAACTAGTGAACCAACGCAGTTCCGATACGGATAACATCGGTGCTGACTCGTTTTGCTTATATGATGAGATGGACTCGTGCTTCATCTTTGTCAACTGTGGTTCGTAGCAATCGATATGCGCCAAGCAAGGTATCATTAGGACCTGTCCTGCGACAGGTGGCCGTCGATTCGTTGCCCGATTAAGGTGTCTTTGAAGTGTGAAAGATGCAGCGACCCAAGCACCTGCTGATATTCCGCCAATCATGACCTTGAGAGGGTCACAACAAAGCATCTCCATGTTCTCGTGCGCCCACTCGAAGGCGTCCTCAGCATCATTCCACTGCGTTGGATACGTAAACTCGGGAGTATGTCTGTAATCAACATTCAAAACTGCAACATGGGACCCGATGGCTATGCGAGCACATATCGCGTCTTCGGCATCTAGGGAGCCAAACATGAAGCCACCGCCCTGGAAGTGGATATATAAAGGGAGGGGAGCATCATTCGCTGCTTCAGTTGGCCGATAGCCGCGTGCCTGTATACAGCTCCCATCACGGGAAGGAATAGAGTAGTTCTGGATCCGAACTTTGGGAGCGAGCTTTATCATGGAGTTTCTCGCGATGGCTTCTCGCTCTTGGTTGGCCAATCTTATCATATCCGTAAGCGGCACCTCATCCGCAGGTGCCGGCGGTAAGGATTGTTGCAGGGCGAGCCATTCTTGGCTAATCCCACCATAGCACGAGAAATCGCTCATCGAGTTAGCAAGTTGCTTGAGGTGAGAATTATGGCAATAGTAAAACACAATAAATATCTAGGTAAGCAGAGACTAGTCTCCTTTCTTAGCCGAGGAAATTCACAACTCTATGCCGAATGCCGAAGTGGGGACGTGAGATCGTCAGCCTGAGACAGGATCGCAGACGGCTCGGGATATCTAAAGTTTCGGGGTCAATATAGATATATATCAGGATGGCTATCGGGTTTGGCTCAGATAAAACAGACCTTAAGAATATTCATTGCAGGTTATTCTTAATTTCTTCCAACTACAGAATAGTTATTACTTGAAACAGGTCCAAAAGACTGCCACTCATGTCGCGAGTCATCGAGCGCAAGTATTCCCCTATTTTCAGACAGAAAACAATTCAACTCTTGCACCTCGCCCTTCAACACAGTCCTATAACGCTCCTCCATATCAGCCAGCTGTTTCTTATACTTGAGCAAGTCTTCCATCTTTTTAGACACGAACAAGTTGATTTCCTCCTCTGGAATAGCCGCAACAAGCTCACCCCAGTCTTTTGTTTCCACCCTAAGCTTTGTGAATGGCACACAATCCGGGCCATTGAAGCCGCGGAGGAGAATCATGTGAAACCATTGGCGTCCATCCTCTTGACAAACTTGTAACATTGCTGAGGGTTTCTGACTATCGTCAACATCGTCTCCGAGAGCCTTAAGTTCCTCTTCAGCCAATATCCGCGAATAGATCTCTAGGTGTTCATTGAATCTGACGAGTCTCTTGTCAACAGAGGACCAGGCGTTGGGAGACTGAATCAAAAGCCATGACGGCGTGGAGTTTACAATTTGGGCTGGCGCGGTATATGACCACTCCCAGTCAAGTACTCCGATGACTCTAAGGTCCTGTTCATTATTGACGATCATATTTGCAGGCTGAAGATCGTCACATGTGAGCTTGAATGGCCCCATATCATGGTCTGGTAAAACATGACGAGAGACTAAAGCTTTCATGATATTGAAGTAAATATACTTGTCCCTTGCATCTTGCTCATCGTCGACTGAGTTTGGCTGATCAAATAGATGCTGCAAGTCTCCATCAATGATGTGATGGAAATATTCAGTCGTGGAAAATCAAGCTTCTGAAGCTGCAGCCCAAGTTGTATGCACCGCGGTTGTCGTCGCGTTTGTGTGCAGTGAGCTTGCAGGGTAGTCGGTCTGGGTGAAACGTAGAAACCCAATCTGTCAACTTCGCTTCTCGTGCATCGTCAAATTTCCGAATCCATGACAGAAACGATACATTGTTATCCAGATTGAAACGGTTGTCCCAGTCTATAGTTTTGTAAGGCAAAATGAAATTCACAGCTCTACGCCGGATGCTGGTGAAGTGGGGGTAAGATCCAGCCTGAGACATGGCCCAGGCGGCTCGGAATATCTGAAATTGCAGTACCAATTATATACCCGTTGACTCATGCCGCGGGGCGGGGCAAGCCAACTAAGCAAGCTTAGTTAGGCCTAAAATGGTAGGACGGCACAAAAGGGTGGGATAACCCCTTACAGCCAGTTATTGCGAATTTTATTAATTTTATATATAATTTTTACTTAAATCTAGATACTAATTAGTAAAAAAAGTACTAATTTTATCTAAGTGCATTATACTATTAGATCTTAACCTCTAAGCTACTTAGGCAGTTATTTTTTTATACTAATAACTCTAAAAGGGCTTATCTTATAATATTTCTAATATATTAAAAAAGGCTCTCTCTTTTTATAATACTAAATAATAATA